>CM035161.1:122710217-123110217 GCA_020205615.1 Panax quinquefolius | reverse complement strand
TTATTATGTCATAGTATTGCATAAGGCTCGCATAGTGTTTTGCATAGTAAAATCTTTTATAAAGTTATTCATTTTAATAGATTATAAATAGAATATATTATATTACTATTTAAAAGATTTTGCTTTAATTATGGTCAGTCCGATTAAAGTAAATCAATCCTGACCGTTCATGAATTAGTTCTTATGCAGATCCATTCTTCTATAAATAGAAGCTCATTCCTTCATTATTTTCTTACTTAATTCAATTGAAACTCTAAAGGGAGAAATTATAGAGAAAAGAAAAAAGAGTTTTTGTTACTTCACTACTCGATATTAAGTTTCTTTTACTAGTAGGGGTATTATTTCTTTTGTATTAATGAAGAGAACTTCATTATTCCATTCCTTATTATTCTATTGAATAACTCAGATACGCTGCCACTACCTATACTTGGTAAAATTCTTCTTCGTTATTCCATTCTTTGTTATTCTTTGAATATCATGTATACGCTTTTTTACGTCGGACTGGTTCCGTCTTTATTATTACATTAGAATATCCCGTGTATATGCTTTTCCGCACTGGTTTCCGTTATTTATTATTTTGTTGGAATAACTTTTGTCATGCTGGCAAGTCTGCATGCATGGTGATTTGTGTTGTTATTCCATTCTTTATTATTCTGTTGAATATCCTCGTCTGTAAGTATTACGCTGACCGGTTCCGTTATTTATTATTACATTGGAATAACTGCATACATCTGAAGTACCGCATGCATGGTGATTTCTTTTGTTATTCCATTCTTTATTATACTTAGTGGGTTAAAGTTTTAACTTCTATACTCCATGAAATTAGTGGAATATCCTCGATATTTGCGCTTCATCCAAAGATCTTTTCATGGAAATATTCTTCGAGCATTCTTGAATTTTACTCTGACAAAAGTATCATGTTGACAATTTGGACGTTATTAGTTCTGAATAAATTAATTCTTGAACTTGTTTTATTGAATTCTTATATCATTGTCATCATCCTCATGTTTATATTTTTTGAAAGTCATATGTGGCCTATAAAGCATAGATGGACTTGGTATGATTATGGCGAGGATTATTGATTAATCATGGCCGTAATGTTACAAATGATGTGGTAAAAGTCCTCATTGGCCCGTAATGCATTGATGGATGATTGTTGGCATGATCATGACCATTGATGAATACACAAATTTTCCGGCCCGTAGTGCATGGATAATTGTGGTCGTGATACTAAAAATATCCTCGGTAGTAGTGCGGGGGTGATTCGATGATGTGGATTATTTATTAAAATTTGAGTCCCAAATGATAAAAGTGATGAAACCTTTTAAATCATAAAAGATAGTAGATTTTATTCTCTACTTGACTCTTTTAATGGATTGCTTGTTCCATTGCAGTTAAACTTGATGGTTGTTATATCAGATCGGTTTAACATCGCTTAAGGCTAATGATAATTTATTCTGCATTATCTTAGTCATAATATTTCTTACTGGGCTAGTTGAGCTCACCCTTTTTTCATTGTTCTCTTCAGGAAATGAGAACATAGCTGGGACGAGTCGGGGGAACGGAGTGATGATCCGGATGATAGTATTAGCTAGTAGTCCTCACTATTCTGTTAAATAGTATGACAATAAATGTAATGAGGACTTATTCTAAGAGTGGATATTGTCTAGAAGATAGTATTTGTATTAAAACTCACAGCTCTCTTGTTGTATATTAAAGATTATATTTGTATTCTGTACCATGTATTTGGCGACTCAGAATAGGTGATGTATACCTATTTTGGGGGCTTCACAGTTGGTATCAGAGCTTAGGGATATGATCCCTGGCTAAGATGTGAGACAAGAACTAGGAGGGGAGAGACGAGGAATTCTTTCGCTAATATGACCTACTTAAGTTTATTTGATATTTAATTGGTCGGTCAGAGTATAGGGATAATATGTGATATGTTATTTAATCCTTGTTTTGTGGCAGTATTTGAAAATGACATCCGAGAATGTTGAGAATATCAATGGAGCACAGGAGACCGCCGAGTCTCCACGGATCAATAATCGATAATGTGCATCGTGAGGCGACAATCCTCAGGCAAACAACAATACTGACCAAATGATGAACGATGGAATGTTCCGAGGCTTCATAAAATTCATGCAACATCAGGCGAGAGGAGCTCTTGTCCAAAATACAGGTGGAAATACTGGCAACTCTCGGACAGTCACCGCCAAACAGTTTAAGGTACTGGGACCACCGAAGTTTTTTGGAGAGCCAAAACCACTTAAGGCGGAGACATGGATTAAGCAGATCAACAAGATATTTGATGTCTTGGGATGCTCCAAGGAGCAAAAGGTTCCCTTTGCCACCTTCATGTTATGCGTGCGAGGCAGATTCATCGGTGGGAATCAGAACCGTGACTCAACCGCGCCGCATCCGAAGATGTCTTGGGAGAAGTTCTAGGAACTGTTCAACGACAAGTACTTTTCCGAAAGTATTCGTCACATGAAAGAGGTAGAGTTCATCAAGCTGGAACAAAACAACATGACCGTATCGCAGTACGAAGCCAAGTTTGCTGAGTTATCCCGATTTGCGTCCCATTTAGTTGATAATGAGAAGAGAATGACGCGAATGTTTTTAAGAGGTTTGAAACCTGAGATACGTCAATATCTTATCTCTCATAAACTGTGTTTGTATTCAGATGTTGTTAATAAGTCTCAGTTATTGGAGCGTGATAATGAGTCAACCCAACCAAAAAGAGAGCAAAGTAAAAAATGATAATTCCAAAGAGAATGATCATCGAATCGGTGGACAACAAGCGTGGAGGGAATCAACAGGCCGTAAATGGTAACCACTTCTATGATAATCGTGGCCAAAAACAAGAGAATGGACATTTCAAGAAGAGGAGATTCAACAATGATGGAAAGACGTCAGCACCAACACCCGTTGTTAAAGAAGGAGAACGACCACCTATCATATGCTTCAAATGTGGAGGGGAGGGACATATTAGTCCAAACTGCGCGATGCCATCCAAAACATGTTATAATTGTGGAAGAGAAGGTCACCTAGCCCGATTTTGTTGTTCACCGAAGACAAGTTCAGCTAGGATGGAGGCACCAAAGGCCTTCCCAGAAAAGTCAAAGTCGGTAGTGTAAGGGAGAGCGTTTGTTGTGACCTCCCAGAAAGCAAGGAACCCGAACGAGGTCATCACGGTAAGCTAATCATAAACTCTAAATAAGTTTATACTTTATTTGATCTTTGGTTCTACCCACTCTTTCATTTCTCCTACTTGCGCTCAACGTTTAAATTTGACTCCGGAGAGATTAGACTTTAACTTATCTGTTGAAACTCCGTTGGGAGAAACCTTCATTACATCCACGGTTTATAAGTCTTGTTTGATTCAAATTGGTAACCGCACGTTATCTATCGATCTTATTTCTTTGAAAATACTTGCATTTGATGTGATTCTAGGGATTGATTGGTTAACTACTCATCATGCAAAAATTGATTATTTTCGTAAGGTTGTTAGCTTTCATATTCCTAACCAACCTATTATGCGAATTCAAGCAACTAAACCATTAAAATCAATCATTGTCATCTCAAGCCATAAAGCTATTCATTTATTGAAAAACGGATGTCAAGCTTTCTTAGCTCATGTCACGGATCTAAACAAAAATACGTCAGTTTTGAATGATATTTCTATTGTTAATGAATTTCCTGACGTATTCCCTGAAGAACTTCCTGGCCTACCCCTAGAGCGTGAAATTGAATTTTGTATCGACCTTGAACCCCAGACAAAACCCATTTCCAAATCCCATATCGAATGGCTCCTATCAAACTCGTGAGTTAAAGACCCAACCGTAGGAATTGTTAGACATTGGCTTTATTCGTCCCCAGTACTTCTCTTTGGGGTGCTTTCGTTTCTATTTGTGAAGAAGAAAGATGGGAGTATCGACTTTGTATTGATTATCGAGAGTTGAATCATGTCACCATCAAAAATAAAAATTCCATTGCCACGTATTGATGACCTTTTTCGACCAACAAGTAAGGAGCCAAATTCTTTTCAAAGATTGATCTTCGTTTGGGATATCACCAATTGAAGATTAGAACAGATGACATTCCAAAGACGGCTTTAACTTGCGATGCAGGCATTATGAATTCCTAGTCATGTCCTTTAGATCGACTAATGCTCCTGCTGCCTTCATGGATATGATGAACCGAGTATTCAAGGAATATTTGGATCACTTTGTGGTCGTCTTTATTGATGACATCCTCATATATTCCAAAACCCGTGAAGATCATGAGCAACACTTAAGGCTGATACTCCAAAAGCTTCGTGAATATAAGCTTTATGCCAAGTTGAAGAAATGCGAGTTCTGGCTTGAGGAAGTAGCATTCCTTGGGCACGTGGTATCAAGTCATGGAATATTTGTTGACCCAACAAAGATTGAAGCTATTCAAAGCTGGGAGCAACCTAAATCAGTGACCGAAGTACGTAGTTTTCTCGGTTTAGCTGGTTATTATCGGAGATTCGTGGAAGGATTTTCTCGTATTTGGCGACTTAGAATAGGTGATGTATACCTATTTTGGGGGAGTCACAATATTTACATGTGATCATGTAACATCTTAAAAGTTACTAAAAGATCAACCAAGTTGATTCAACCTATAATTTGACATTGATGTAAAAGAAACATTACAAGTCATTCATCTAAACTACCAATTAACCAAGCAGTGCTCAAACAAGGACTTCCATTAACAAACAAAATATACACACAAATGATACCAATGAGTTGATGGGAAACTATTGACTTCCATTCACCAAATTCACCAATTACATTAAGTTAACTTCACATTTCAAACTGCATTACATTACAATTCTCCACACTACCCATTTATCTAACACCATTTTTCTACCTAATTTAGTAGCATAAAAGAAATGCAGATAATTGTAACTACAAATAACATAGCAATGCACTTAGCCTTCAAATAATCTACTAAGCCACCAATTTGATTCACAGCAGATTCATGCCCATTTGACTTCAAATTCTTTAGCTCCTGAACCAATTCTTTCAATTCAGATGCCCCTTCAACTTGAGGAAATTTATTCAGTTCCTTATTCAGTAAAATCTTGTTCTCCCTCTTCAAATCATTTATGACAACCTTTGCCTATCACACATCTCAGGATCATGTCATACAAAGAACCCACATCCCTTTCCTTGAAACCAAAAAATTAAAATTTTAAGAAATTGTTGTAGGTAAATTTGTAGGATTACAGAACTAAATTAAACTAAAACACAAAACTTACTCTGAATTTCGAGCATGATAAAAACCTCCTTCCAAGATTTGTTTCACTCCATGAGGTCCACATAGGAACTCTTATCCCACAATAACACAACGACATAGCTTTATAATCAACATCAATGGTTCGTCTTCGAGCAGAGGATGAAGATGACGACGAATAGTGAGCCATGACAATGACGATTAGGACTGTGATTTCTTCTCCTCTCTACGACTAAAGAACAAAATGGCAGAATTAGGGTTTTGCCTCTCCTTCTCTCCTATTTCTCCTTCTTCTCTACGGCAAGAGATGTCGACTAGGGCTTCGATTAGGGATCTTCGCCCCTTTTGAAAAATGAACAGAGGCGATGTCTGCTATTGAGAAAGGGATCTGGACTGAGAAAGGGAAATTATAAACTTTGTTTGAGTCCAAGTCAGCGAAATAAGGCCACATATGAGCAACGTTAGTCCATGTGGCAACGTCGTTCGATCCAGGGGCACGGCTGACCCGAAATATGTAACGTTGAAGGTATTTTTGGAAGAAAAAAAAGTATAGGGTGCTCGGTAGACATTGGGGAAAATGTCAGGGGCATTTTTGGACCTTATCCCTAAGAATTAGAAAGAAAATTTAAATTTTTTGTCCATTTCTTTTATTTTGTGTCTATTTTAAAACTCAGAAACAGAGCATAAATGTTTAAAAAAAAAGAAAAAGAAAGAAAGAAAGATTTTAGAATAAACCAAATAGCAAAACGGTTGGAGTGTCAGATCACTTTCTCGTGACTTCTCATTTTAGCATCATAGCTAATGAACAACGAAATGAGAGCACTCATTAGTAGGGTGCTCAAAAATTTTGATTTTTCGGTTTTTTATCGAATCAATCGTTTGAAACCTTAGATGCCGTGATCTGCTTTTTTTTCTTGATTTCGATTTTTTGATGCAGGTTTTTCGGTTTTTATACTTTTCAGCATGCAAGTGCAGGCTCGAAAATTTTGAATTCTATAATCTTAAAAAAGCGAAAAAAAGAACCGAAAACCATACAAATAATATATTAACAAATAATTGGCCCATAACATTATACAATAGAATTTTGTACTCACTGTTATTTGTACCAATTATTGGCCCATAACATTATGCAATAATTGGCCCATAACAATTAACATTATACAATACAATGATAATTTTTGTACCAATTATTTGTTAATATATTATTGGCCCATAACATTATGCAATAATTGGCCCATAACATTATACAATACAATAGAATTTTGTACCAATTATTTGTTAATATATTATTGTAAATCAAAGAAGAAATTTGTTTTTATATTAAATTTGTTAATATAAAAAATTATTTAATTATCGGATAACTGAAAAGCGAGCAACCAAAAAACCGGTATCGATTGTGTATCGAATCCCATCATCAAACCGGTTATTCTAGATCAGCT
Source organism: Panax quinquefolius (assembly GCA_020205615.1). Lineage (NCBI taxonomy): Eukaryota > Viridiplantae > Streptophyta > Magnoliopsida > Apiales > Araliaceae > Panax > Panax quinquefolius. The sequence continues at coordinate 123,103,513 of CM035161.1, read as the reverse complement.
TCGATTCTTGATTTTCCAGATTTTTCGGTTCGGTACCGGTTCAGTTTTTCGGTACCGATTCGGTTTATTACCGATGAGCACCCCTACTCATTAGTGTACATTCAACAGCGATCATCACCTTTATAACAAGTGTTCTCCCTTTTTTACATATTCATATCACCTAAAAGTAGTAACAAATCTCAATACACACCGTCTCGCGATTGTTTTCAATCACACGAAATGGAGAACTCCGGTTAGTTTTCTTCATCCTCTTTGATTTCATCGTTTTTATCATTTTTTCCGCTCTATTTTGTTTCTCGATTTCTCTTTCATGGCGGTTTAGTGACACTCGTACTGATTGATTATTCTGGTTTCAACCAGGTCTTTTCATCTCTGATGAATTGTTAGGGTTTCGTACTGGGCTGTTTATGCTAATGCGTCATTGCATATTTGGTTTTGTGCTTGTTTTTGTTGAATTGTAGTGATCTTTACTAGTAGTTTGGTTGAGAATTTTATTTGTTTTTAGGTCTTCATGATTATTGAGTGGAAGGAAAAGGAAAGCAAACAATAAGTTAAGATAATTTCCCCTTTAGCTTCCCGCATATGCTTTTATAAAGGAGGATGTTTTGCCGTCCTACTTTTTTAGAAAAATCGAGTGGGAGGGATTTCTAAATTTTGATTTTTGAAAAAGTTTCATTCAATTTCTGTAAGTTTACTAGCATTTTCACTTTCAAACATAGCTTAGAGAACATGGAGTGGTTGAGTTATCTCTTGTTAAAAACTTTGTATTTTAATTCTTATTGTGGGTTTGTAATTAACTCAAATTGGATCATTGTGACTGAGAGTTACATGTTAGGATTCTTGTGTTTCGAGTTGCCTGCTGAACTTTTATGCTGTTCCTTTTGCATTGTTTCTTACTGTGTGCAGAGAGTCATCAGGATATGATGGTGCCACCAGTTGAAGGTGTCGCTGGAGGTGGGACAGCGTATGGTTGGAATGATGGCTTACATGATCCAAGTCCCCTAAGGGGGACTATTGATCCCACGAAAGTTCATTCTGCAGAATTAGTGCATGTATGGTGCTTGCCGAACACGGCAAATGTTGGACAGCAAGAAATGCCTCGTCATTTGGAGCCTGTAAGTGTGCCTGCATTATGTGTTTTTAGTACTCTTAAGGTGTAATAAGACGTGATCAATGTTCTTAGAAGTAAAAAAGTGGTAGCAACCAGAAAAATTCAAAGCAGTAATAAACAGTTTCTTATTTTCTCTGAGATACTTTTTTATACCTTGAAGATATCTCTTCTAGCTGCAAGAAATGAGAGGGAAAGTGTTCAAATTGCTATACGACCAAAAGTTTCGTGGTGCGGATCCAGTGTTGCAGGGGTTGTACAGGTTCAGTGTACTGATCTATGTTCTGCTTCCGGTGATAGGTTAGTTTTCTTGAATACATGGTACCTCGGGTCTTATACTATTAAATTTATATTCTGCATATGTTGGTTGTGGTTGTGGCCAGGTTGGTAGTTGACAAATCAATAACATTGAGACGCTGTGGTGCCTGTCTTAGGTGTTCCAGATGCACTTGTACCCCTTGATCTGCCAGTCTCGCAAATAAAGCTTGCTTCCAGGGTATTGATTTACACAAATAGTTTAACTGTGAATAGTTTGGTTTGAGTTACATATTTCTAAATTGATTTTACCGTGTGTGGTTGATATTACTCTTGTTCTGCAGAGAAACAACAGCAGTTTGGCTATCTGTAGATGTTCCAAGTGCACAATCACCAGGTCAATATGAAGGAGAGTTAATCATTACTGCTATCAAAGCTGATTCAGAGTGATTGCCTATCCTCTATTTCTTCACTTGTATACTTATATACTATTTTTTTTTTTACATGGGCTTTCAGCCCTTTAATTGTCATTTTAGAAACCTGTAATTGGTCTGATATTCACAATGGACTCATCCAAGGATGGTTTTCTTCACATTTACTAACTCTGACTCATCACAGATCAACAACACAATGCCTGGGCAAAGCTGAGAAGCAGCAGCTGTACAGAGAATTTAGAAATTGTCTTGACATTTTGGAGCCCATTGATGGAAAACCAGCAGATGAAGTTGTGGGTTTCTGAAGCTACACTATTTATGTGATTTAATACTTGTCATTTATTTAGGGTTTTACCAGTGTTCATATAAACCTTTTCTTTTTTAGGTAGAAAGAGCGAAATCTGCAACTACATCTTTACGAAGAATTCTTGTGTCGCCATCATTTTCTGATTTCTTTACAGATAATGGCCCTGTGGATATGATGGAGGAAGATGCTATTTCAAACTTTTCAATAAGGTTGAAGCTAAGTTTGACTGTGTGGGATTTTGTTCTTCCAGCAACACCTTCACTTCCTGCTGTGATTGGTGTATCCTGCAACTGTACTTTTAATAAACTGAACACGGGAATATTGATGTTGATTTTCCTTATATTAGTCAGTCAGACAAAATATTATTTTGATGTTTGAAAGAATTTCAATGCAATCTTTATCTGCTTACACTGAAAATATGTGATGGCACTAACTATATACCTTTGTTGTTCTCATCCCCTTATGGCCTCCACAAACTGTGAATGCCTATTACGCTGCTGTTACTAATGTGGTGCCAATACATGTTATAGTTTTGATGTGGACCCATGCTTTCTAACATTGCTATATAGATTTATTAGTATTTTTTATGCTAATTTCACAAATGGACATTCTAAATATTAATCCTATTAATACTAGGGATTAGTCCCGAGTCAGAGACATAATCAAGGTACACTCATGGAGCAATTATGATGTTGAACTTGAGGCAACTTGCTTGCCAATTTGGCATAACATTATTTGAAATGTTCACATAGATCTATATCATGGATCAATAATGTATACTATGATTTTCGTTCATAATGCAGAGGTTGTGTTTTAGACAAATAATTCTACATAGTTTCAGTAATTGTGTATACTTCTTTAATGATGCATAGATATCTGACACTGTGATTGAAGATCGTTTTTGGTGTTAAACATGGGAGTATTGAGTGGTATGAGGCATTGGAACATCATTTTAAATGGCTTCTTCAATATAGAATCAGCCCCTATTTCTGTAGATGGGGCAACAGTATCTGCTGCGTTTGACTTACACATCTCCTTGGCCAGGTTAGTAGGTATCTTTCCTCTACAATTTGATATGATTTTGGTCATTGCTTTCAATAACTAGTTTGCCATGTATTACATGTAGTACTTCTTATTTGTGATGATTTTAGTCTCATGCTCCTCTCTCTCTCTCTCATTGTGTGCTGTAGCTGATCATCCAAAGTCAGATGAATATTTTCAGACCCATGACTTGCAGCATATGCTGTACCATATAATCCAGTAGTCTCCAGGTATGCAGCCAGTTGCCTGTACTAAGTTCTATCCAAGGATTAAAGTTTCTTTCCAAACGTTCAGAAACTCCAAAAAGTTTATGTTTTTCAGCATAATCTATATGTTGAAAACCTTTGCGAAATATCGAAGTTGACCATAAATATGATTGAAACTTCTGAAACTTTATCAAAAAGATTCCATTTTAATCCAACCGAAACTATATATTGAAATGAACATTTGATCCTTGGTTCTATAATATCGGTAATGATTTTACTGATATGCATCTTGATGTACAGTGGTGATACTGAAAATAGTTACCTGCAAAAGGAAGTTGAGATCTTAAGAACAAAAAATCATTGGAAGAAAGCCTACTTCTACTTGTGGGATGAGGTATGACGAAGGTGATGAAAGTGGTACTGCACAGCCATATCATACATATATCTTTGTAAGATAATTGAGGAGTTAGGAAGATTTCTGAGATCTATATAGTCTCTTTTTAACTTATCAAGCAAAGAAATGTATCACCCTTTCAACTCATGCTCTACTTATAGTACTTGATATTATTATCTATACCTTATTAAGACTAGCCATTGGGCACACACAATGTGTGTGCAATATAAACCTTTTAAAGTATAACAGAATTGATCTAAAACCACAAAATGTGTAAATTAGACTTGTCCATCTATAATTTTGAACTTTGAGGATGGTAGAAGAGAGATGTGAGAAACAGTTAAAAAACTAATGTGGGTGAGTGGATGAGTGAACTTGAAGATAATAACTGCTTTTCATGCATAAACATAATTAAATTAGTTAAACTATTTTTAGGATAAGGTGTGACCCAAAATCATCAAAAAACAGTTACAAAAAACTGGAGGCTTTATATTAAGAGATAAAGTAGTGCTATTGAAAGCTGAATTTTCAAATTTATTGATTTCTTTGATCTTTTTTCTTAAAATATACCTTCCTCCTTTAGTTTCACTGATGATCACCTCATTTGCATATTCTGACTTGTATATTTTCCTTTCTGGCAGCCTCTTAACCTGGAACAGTATAATGCCATTCGCAACCAAGCCAGTGATATTCATGCTTATGCACCTGATGCCCGTGTCCTTACAACTTATTACTGTGGTAAAGAATATCCTACACCTTTTTCTAGAATTAATGAGGATCAATGTTCCCATCTTTGGTTTCTATATGCTTTTGTTTGAATAAACTGAAAATAAATTTATATGAGGATTTCAATGCTTAAAATTTGGGTCAGATACATTTTTCATCACTGAATCGTAGTCCGACTTAAAAATGCCTTATCGAACTATATTGTCTATCAATCTCATTGCACTCATATTTTCTTTCATAAACAAAAAAATTATAGCCATCCAAAAAGCTAACAGAAAAGACACATGTACACAAATAAAGAGAGAAAGTTGAGTTGTAAGCTGATGAGGATAGAAAAAAATTAGTTGACTGATGATGGGGAGAAAAAGCAATGATAACTTTCAAATGTTACTTGTATGAATCTTCCTAATTTTGGTGTGACTGACTCATTGTTATGTGTTTCTATGGACAATCTAAAATTGCTTTCAACCTTTATTCAGGTCCAAATGATGCACCTCTTGCTTCTACCACATTTGAAGCTTTCTTGAAAGTACCAGAATTTCTACGGCCTCATACCCAAATATATTGTACGAGGTATTGATTTTAATTTGTTTTCTTTATGGTACACGAGCCATCTCATCTATTCTAGTATGTTAGGAAATTTCTTGTTTCTGGGCGGCATGCCTTCATCTAACCACCAATTGTCATTGGGGTAATAGTGACACCAAACAACTTGTACTACTTAAAGGAAAAAAGTGTGAGAAAGAATATGTGCGCAACAGCAAAGTGTAGCAATGTTATTAAACTACACCCTCCACCCTCTCCTCCAACCGCTTTCCTTGAATTTCCATTTTGGGAAAAGAAATTGTTTCCTTAAGATCGGACCCAGGAATGTGCTATGGAAAGAAAAAACAAAGGAAAAACAAGGAAAAGATAAGAAAATTGATAAGTTTGTTCCACTTAATTGTGTCTTTTCTTTCTCTTTTCGTTCTAACTTCCAATTGGAGCATAAGAAAGATTGGGGAAGAAAGTCTATAAGAAAGGTTTGGGATGAAAGACAATAAGTAGCTTTGGAATCTTCAATGAATTTGTCCTAACACCGCATATGAAAAATCTTTTCTATTGGATATTCCCGTCTGGTGAGTCTTGGTGTCACCTTTGATTTCCATACAAGCAATATAACAGCTCTTACTCTCTATGTATTCGTGTGTTACTTACTGAAAAAGATAGGTAGTAGCTTTCTGGGAACGAAAATTGGTTAGAATAGAATGGAAATAACCAAATGGCACTCTTTTTTTTTTTTTTTTTTTTTTTTTGGGTGGGTTGTGGGAAGTGGAAAGTAACTGGGTGCAGCTTAGGGGGGAGGAAGAAGTTGGAGAGAGTGAGGTGGTGTTCTTATTATTACAAACATAACCCAACATAACAGCTCATATGGTATGCACAAGGGACTTAATGCTGATTTTCTAATGTGATATCAAGACTGACTCAGATAGCAACAGGTTAGCAAGTTTACGGATGAAATAAGTCACTAATTTAGTTTAGGGGCAAGTGTGAAAAAGTGGTATATATTAGGGACCATTTGGGAAATTAACCCAATAGTATACGAGCACTTTAAAATCTTTAATATTGTTCTCTCCTTGGCAGTGAATGGGTGATTGGTAACCAAGAGGATTTGACAAAGAGAATTGTTGCAGAGATACAACCAGAAAATGGTGAGGTAATGTTTTTGATTCTAGTTTGAGCTGGGCTCTGAAAGTATGACATTGTAGGTGGAAGTTTGCTTTTTTCATCTGTTATATTTGCTGGATTCTTTTTCTTTTTACCAATTGAAAAACAAATTTTATTGTCCGCAATGATTTTTCCATGTTGGAATCAACCATTGCCAGGGTAAGGTTCATCTTGGGTGGGTTTTGGTTTGTCTAAAATGCTGTTGCACTTGGACTAACTTGCATAGTTGCAGGAAATGTTACATCCTGTTTGATACTACTTTTGTCCTAAAAACGGAGTAATATTTCCTTTGTGATTTATTAAGGAACTGTATTTTTGTCCCCTGTAGGGTGGAGGGAGTTTAATATATATTCTATTTTATTAAATGGAAAAAATTAATCTATTTATTTGCTATGATATGATCCATTTTGATAATGCCTGCCTTGAAGATTTAGCTGTCAGTGAACTTTATGCTGCTTGTTCTTATTCAACACATTTTGTAATGAGACTATTAAGTCTTTTTCTATTTCAAATATATCCTGCTCTTCCTACCGTGCTGCGTACTCTGTGTTGTGTGTGGCATTGAAACGGAATAAAGGATTCTATAATTTCCATTTCAAAGAAGTATAAAGCACATATGGTTGTGGGTATGTAAAACTTCTTTTGGTCATCATGTACCGTACTCATGAAAATAATCTTTCTTGATTTGTACAGGAATGGTGGACATATGTATGTTTGGGGCCATCTGATCCTCATCCTAATTGGCACTTAGGAATGCGAGGTACACAACACCGTGCAGTGATGTGGCGTGTGTGGAAAGAAGGTGGAACAGGCTTTCTGTACTGGGGTGCTAACTGCTATGAGAAGGCAACAGTTGCCAGTGCAGAGGTAAATTGTGTGCTTTTTTCTTGACTACTATGTTATGAAATATAACCTTTTTCTGAAGGAATTCACACCACTGTTCTCATCTTTTGGAGCAGATAAGATTCAGGAGGGGACTCCCGCCTGGTGATGGTGTCTTGTTTTACCCCAGTGAGGTGTTCTCGTCTTCACAGCAACCAGTTGCTTCAGTTAGATTAGAGCGTCTTTTGAGTGGCTTACAGGTACTCTCTCACTTAGTTTTATTTATTTATCTACTTTTCAAACTTCATGTGTGTTTAAAAGTTTAATCATATCCTGGATTAGGAGGTTTAAGGTCCTACCACATTCATAAGAAAGTTCTCAATACTCTCAAACTCCTGTAATAAATGTTAAAAACTTTCACCAAGCAAAATGTCACTTTACTACCTCCTCTCCAAATAATTTAGGGTTGATGATCTGCCACTAATTTATGAGAATAAGTGATGCAAATAATTTCTGTTCAAATTCTGACATTTCTCTCTGCTTTTGTAGAGTGTGTTAATATCAGAATACGTACTTGTACTTTTCTCTACCACACTTGTTCATTTGAATTTATCTTAGCATCTGTTTATTCAGCATTGTTAACATTGCCTATTCAGTGTTCACCTTTTCCTCTTCTACACTAAAATCAGGACACAAAATTATTCTCTCCCTAAATCTAGAATCTAATGTTTACTACAATTGCTCATGCTTGTAATGATGTTATTCATAATTCTTATTTGAATTTATCTTGATGTTTTAGAAAACTTATTTTTCTTTACTGGTACTTGATAGGACATCGAGTACCTCAAGCTGTATGCTTCAAGATTTGGTAGGGAGGAAGGTACTGCTATTTTGGAAAAGACAGGGATGTACATGGGCCCCGAGCGTTACACTCATGAACACATGCCAATAGACGTAATGCGGGGTGAGGTTTTTAGGACATGCCGTTCATAATGTGTTTTTTGTAGTGCCTTGAGTTTTCCCATATTTATAACTGTTTTTGATATCATCCAAAGTAACTGTTCTACTTCCAATGTGTATACACATGTCTAAGGAATCACACAACATAGATTGGTTACTTTTGGCCCTTTGGGCATGTAATAGTAACTGTCTAGGTTACTTGATGGCCGGATGAACTTAGGTTGATTTTTATTTGCTTGCTAGTTCTCGATAATTGTCCCATTACACAAAAATTTAAAGAGCTTTTACGGTTGAATTTTCATTACGATTTGTTGTCCTTCCTGATGTGATTGTTTCATATATGTGATGGTTAATTGGATTGCTACGATTTTGGTTGTGTCCTCCGGGGAAATGATTTATGTCGATAAATTTATGACGAAGTCGGAAAGAATAACCAGTTTCGTGTCTATGTTTGGATACTCAGTTTCAAGCTTTAGAGTTTAGAATTGAGCACCATATTTTAACCAAACATTTTTTTTTTAATTTATTTGTAAAAATGCAAATATACTTCAATTCTAATTTTAAGACTTTGAATTGAACTGCTGCCAAACAATAGTGGTGCCAGGTGGATTTTTAGGGGGTGTATTCAATTAAGATTAAAATTTTTAAAGACTTTTAAAGATTTTAAAAGTTTGGTTGTATTCAATCAAGACATTTAAAGAGTTTATAAAAGTTTAGTGGTATTCAATTACAACTTTTTTAATGTCTTTAAAAGTTAGTTGGTATTGAATTAAGATTTTTACAAAGTCTATAAAAGTATTTTGGTATTCAAAAAGTCATGACTTTTCAGATTTCTATTAAATGGTAGAGTTTTGATGAACTTTAGAAGAAAGAATTATAACTATCAACCCATATCCAAAGTCTGTCTTCATCTCTAAAAGATTTCTAAAGACTTCATATCTCATCTTAATAAAGTAAATAAATTTAAAATACAATTCACATGAATCCAATATTTCTAACTACTTCACATGAATCCAATATTTCTAATTACTTTATAATCTACAATAATTAATACTTCTAATTGTACTCCACAAAAATAAAACATTTATTTTGTTTTTGTAGTACAAAATTCAAAATTTTAAAATTTGAATTTATTTGTTATTTAATAATCAACACACGTTATTATTTCAAAAATAAAAATAAATACAAATATTTTAAAATTTTATAATTTTGTAAATTAACTTAGAATCAGAGTTAAATGAAGAAAAAAAGTGAGAGAGAAGGAAAGTAATTTATATAGGAGTATGTACTTTATAGTGATATAGTGATATATAATTGTATAAAATATATAAATTCTTCAAGCTTTTTATCATAATTTTATTATATGTTACATTACTAAACTAAAATTTATTAAAAAAATATAAATAAAAAATATTTTTTATTTAAAAACAACTTGTATTTTAAAATATATGTGAAACAAGTATATATTATTTTTATTTGCAAATTTTGATACTAAGACGAGGTAATATTCAAATATTTGAATGGAAATCGATATATATTACAAATGTTTATATTAATTTTTTAATTGCTAGTTACGTAAATAAGTATTGATGACAATTTTTGTAGACTGGAATAAAAAACAATAATTTCAAATAAGCGTATGAAAAGTGAAACTTAATTTTTTGTATTAATTCTAGTTTACAAAAAGTTTTTATTGGTATTCGAAAGTATCCAAATGTATTATGAAATTAGTAGAATAATATGAACGCTTTCAATATATATAAAATCTCATACCAAAATAATATAATGAAAAAGAGGGAGATGTTGTACACATGGGCTAATTAACAATTAATATAAGTTGCAAGATATATTAAAAGTATACAAAAGTCTATCACGCCTTGATAAAAAGTTTATAAAAGTCATTTTATTTCATGAAGCCTATAAAAGTCATTTTAAAAAAGTTTTTAAAGTCTTTGAAAGTCATTAAAATCCCATAAATTCTACAAAAATATGTCAGTTAAATTTTTAAAAAAAAAATCTTAATTGAATACACCGCTCTTAATTTCTATGACAAAGTCGTCTAAAGGTGGTGAATAGATATATCCATATGTATAAATCAAGATTCAGATGCAGCCTATCAGAATAATCAAAGGAAGAGAAAAGTAGAAACCCAAAAAGTAATCAAATTGGTGATGATTAGATTTTACCCCCAGGCCCCAAGGCAAAAGCTAATTTGTTCCTTTTTGATATATCATTATTCTAAAGAGTCATCTTTAAGGCTCAGTCAGTTTGGATATTGAGATTGTTGAATAAGAAAATGATTTTCAATAAAAGTAAAATAAAATGATTCAAAATTTCATTATCATATCACTATTATTTAACTAGTAAATTTATATTTTTAAGAATAAACATGAAATAAACAAACATCCTTAATAGTGTCACATTCAACACTATATTTGTATCATAATTAAGAAATATTATATCCCCTCTTGTTCTATAATAATCTATATATCTGATGACCGTTACAATTATCATACTTAAATCATAAACCATATAATAATACCCTGCCTAGCTGCCCATGTCTCTTTCCAATGCCTTCAACTTATAGTCCAAAGTTTAATTATTTTCTTCTCTTTTATGTGCTTTTGTGATCACCATATGGATTCATTCCATGGAGAATTCAGGGAACAAGGTGTAAAAAGCCCTGCCAACCGTCCGATTTTCGGAAACACGGCAGAGAGGATGAGGGAAGCTGAATCAAGGACCGTTCATTTTAGCCATGATATCGTTCATCGTGTGACACCACATTATTATCAGTGTTTTTTTTGTGTTGGTTTGGGGTTGAGCCAAGGCTGACTTTGGCTGATCCTGATATGATATGATATGAATCAAGGAGGTTTTACCAAATACAACTGATTGTTTTGATAAGCTTGGGTTTAATCCTTTGTCTAAGCTGTTGTTTGGGCAGGGACTTGCTGGTTTAATGGGTGATAAATGGGATATGCTCATAGAAGGATTGCAAAACCAACATTCAATATGGAGAGAGTGAAGGCTTTGATTAGATATATATATATATATATATATATATATATATATATATATTTTTCTTGGATGATGTTAAAAATTAGAAAGTATGCTCACCAAAAAGAAAATACAAAGGTCAAAAAGGTTGATATGCATATATTTCGGATATCAATACAGTGTTGACACGCAGAGAGATCATCTCCCGACCTGCGTGTCAACATTATATTGTTCAATCACTCCCCTATATTTCTACATAAACATACTAGATGGTGCTTTTTCTTTTTGGTTGACCAATCTATAATTTTACATTTCAATCTTAGGGGCGTAGGGTAGAGGTGTGCAACCGATACCAAACCGAACCGTTATCGAAATTAGCCAAATTTTGGTACCGATAATTGGTTCGGTACCGGTTTTTACCAAAAATTAATATAACTATTATTTTATTATTTTTATTAATATTATTATTATAATCATTATTTTATTATTTTTATTATTAATTATATATTAATAATAAAAAAATATTTAGAAAACTGGTATATACCGGTTTTTCGGTACGGCCTATTTATAGTTCGGTTTTATGTACCGAAACCGGATCGGTATTATTTATACCGAACTGACTGGATCGGTCCGGTCCAAAAAACTGGAAAAACCGAAAATTTATGCACATTCCTAGCTTAGGGGAGACTTAGGAGAGGGGCCAACAGATGAATTAGGGCCTAGTCATGAGGACAATTTGATGAACTAAGGCTATGTTTGTTTTCATTAATGACGTATGAGATTGGACTATTTCCACTTATTTATACTCATTAAGCATATATATATATAACTAGTTTATAATGTTGCGATGAATTTATGCAGTAATTAATGTATTGGCATTTTACTAATCTCTATAGTCTTGGGTGCCTGAGATGGTGGTTAGTGTTACAAGGATGCTGGAGAAGTGGGAAGAAACAAGAGGAGGAAGGGAAGAATTTGAGGTGGAAGTGCATAGACAACTTCAAGACTTGTCAGCTGAAATTTTATCTAAAATAGCTTTTGCTAGTAGTTTTGAAGAGGGGAAACACATTTTCGACAGAAATTAACTAAAGTAGGCACTATATTATGTTAATCTATTCAACAATTAATCGACAATGTCGAGAATAGATAACTGTTATGTGTCTTGAATTCTTGTTTGGGATTTGACTTTTGTCTTGAATCTAATTATTTTGTTTGGCGACCTAATGGAAAATAAAGATGAGGTTTAGTGTCAGATAAGTCAAAACCCTATATGTTATTTGAGTCTATCATGTCTTTAGCCCAGCTAAATATAAGTATTATTTTCTTTCTTAGTTTTAGACTTTTAGCAGCTTTATAGTGAAATTCACAATTTATATTCTTTCATACTATGATATAATAATTGTTGGAAACTTGTGACTCATAATATAAATTGATTTGGAAAAGGCTAGTCAGGAGCCTAGCTGGAACTGGAGCGGAAAGAAGACGCAAGAGATGTCATCGAGATTGCAATAATGAAGGTCATGAAAAAGCCCTCACATGATCAACTAAGAGTTTTTTCTTGGGTTGTTTATTAGAGGGACATTATGGGTAATTGAGACGTAATGTGAAGTAGGGTTGGAATTAGAGATGGCAAGCTGACGGACAGCAAAAAGTTCGTAATAAAAAAGTCCGGGGTTTTGGTGGTAAAAATGTTAGGGTCAGTATCGTTGGTTGGCATTTTACCATGAACTTCTTCCCTATTTTTTTTTATTTTTGCTACACCAAAATAGTAATAATAATAAATATTAAAAATAATAAAATAATTTATAATAAACAATAATTCTAATTACCTACATTAACTACATACCTCAATCAATTAAAATTTTAATAGTATTATAAATTACTTTCAAAGTATATAATCAAATTTGATTTTTAAAATTAATATAATTTATTTAACTTTTAAAAATGCATTCATGACTCCACAAATATTGTTCCAAGAGATATCTAATTAATTTCCAATATTTACATGGTTGGAACTTGGAGATGCCAAGATTTTAGTAATTTGAATATTTAAATTGATTTTCAGAAGATTTGCATGACATGATTTTAGGCATTATCCAATATCTCATTATTAACAGCCACATCAATTAAGAAATTTCTAACCACAATTATTATTTACTACAACTATAATAATTAAAAATATATTTTTATATTGAAGATTGTATTAAAAATAAATAGTTGTTATAGCTCAGTTGGTTTGAACTCTTATTTATTTACTTACAAGTCTTGTGTTCAAGCCTCATAACCCACAAATAGCAATATTTTGTTTTAAAAAAAAAAATCACGGGCCGGGCCAAAAAAGGCCCAGATTTTGTGGGCTAAAAAATCACGGCCCCAAGCCCAGTCCGGCTTCACTTTCTTGGCTTTCAACTAGTTCAACTATATTAGCAGTGTGTCTCAACTAGTTCAACTGTCAAGTGTATTTGTATCAAAACTGACTAGCAGCTCAGTTAGGCAAATGTGCCATGGACTTATTTATACTAATCTACCCAGAATCTGTGGTGGCCAATATTTAGCTATGGTTGAGGCACGGCAAAATTATATATTCTTGCTATGATCATTCGAAAATGTAGTTTTGATTTTTGAATTATAGATCGTTATTTCATGTTCTGTTGGGATTTTTGGACAATCCAAAATACCCGTCTTTGCGTGAATTAAAATAACAATAATAGTTAGTGACACAAGATTTTTTTTTTTTTACATCTCAAGTTTTAGTTGTTAAACTTGAAACACACAAAAATAGAGAAAATACAAGAAAAAACTTTTTGGGACAAAGATCAACAAGGAGATTAATCTATAGCGCACACAATTCTGATTCTGTGCATGCACACCACATACAGCAGTCTCTTAACCCTGCACTGCAACCTCAGTTTTGTGCACAAATTTTCTTTGGAAGACTTTAAATTGAAGTTCTGTTCAAAAAAAATTTCTAATGTTTTTCTATTCAGTCCTGCTATGTATTGGGATAAATTTACAATTTCAAAATATAATTACACATTTGTCCTTTTTGATTTATTGAATTATATAATACGAAATGGAGTACTGTCAGCCTATTTGGTTAAAGTCATCATTAATTTATCATTTAGAGAATTATGAACCCAATGAACAAAAACTTACAAGCAGCCAAGAACACCTGCCTGATAGCAAAGTCCAAAGGAGTAGGAGATTCCAATGAACCGTCATTCTACTTTTTTCATGCCCCTTGAAGCATCTAAATTTTGTTTATCCCTAAGATATCTGTAGATGAGAACAATGTGGTTATCTAGTTGCTCTAATATACATACTCAAAAGTCCTCTTTTTCCTTAACTTCCCTCTTCTCCTTTCTTTGTTGTTACACCATGTTTTTTCTAGTTCTTATGATCTTGCTAATACTTTTAACTATTTTCTTGAAATCCTTGTATATAATCTTATGGGTGCCATTGAGAATTCAAGAACATTTCAAGAAACAAGGCATACAAGGCCCTGGCTATCGTCCGATTTTTGGAAATTCAAAAGATATCCTACTAATGACGAGTGAAGCTGAATCAAATTCCATGCCTTTTAACCAAAATATCCTTCACAGAGTTTCACCACTATATTATCAATGGTCAGCCAAATATGGTAAGACTTTCTTGTTTTGGTTTGGCATGAAGCCAAGGCTAGCTGTGGCTGATCCAGACATGATCAAAGTGATTTTACCTAATAGTTTAAGTGACACGTTTGATAAGATTGGGTTTAACCCTCAGTCTGGGCTGCTCTTTGGGCAGGGACTTAATGGCTTGGTGGGTGAGAAATGGGTTGTTCATCGAAAGATTGCAAGTCCAGCATTCCATATGGAGAGAGTAAAGGTTTCTCTCTAATTCTCTTGTTTTATGACTAGATTTTGTGAACAAAATAGAAATGATAGACTATCAAAAAGACTAATATGACTTTAAGATTTATGACCCTTAAACTCGTGATTCCAGACGGTTCAAAATTAACGGTTCATTTGAGAAGTTTATATAAACAAGTCGCATTGGTTTAGCAAAGAGTTGCATTTCATATTATCTTTGTTATACAATTGCAACTATTTGCTATATAAATGCAACTTGTTTCTGTAAACTGTCCAATTGGACTGCTCGTCTTATATTAGGAGCTTATAATGGTATTACAATAGTTTTCATGCAGTAACATTTGCCCTTTAGGTACCTTAGCCTTTTGATAATCATTTTAGCCTTCATTGTTAAACAGGCTTGGGTGCCGGATATGGTGGCTAGTGGTAAAAAGATGCTAGAGAAGTGGGAAAAAGAAAGAGGGGGAAGAGATGAGTTTGAGATTGAACTGCAACAAGAGTTTCATGACTTGTTTGCAGAAATTTTATCTAAAACAGCTTTTGGGAGTAGTTTTGAAGAGGGAAAACGCATATTCGAATTGCAAGAGAAACAAGTGAGCCTTGCTATGCTGGCTTTGCGAAGCGATTACTTTCCTGGATTCAGGTGATTAAGAAAAATTCTTAACAATCTAGCATAAATGTAATTGTTGATTTTTCATAATTAAATTACTATCTTAAGTTGTTAATTATTTTCCAGCTTGAATGACTATCATATATTTTTTTTTTTGAAGAATTGGCTCAATTTTTACTTGGCTAGAATCCGTTTTGATTTAGGAAAGTTATCTTTTCTAGTTATACTCAATTTAGTATTTCTAATCTTATTTGGTTATGTATTTTTCTATGGCCTATAAATATAGGTATTAGGATTTTGGAGAAGAGATATTCACAAACATTCTAATAATTCTCATAGTTCTCTCTCTTTATCTTGTACTTTTCATATATTTATTTAGTGGATTTCTTCTGCCTTCTCTGCGATTTTTTCTCGATTTGAGTTTTCACGTAAAATCTTGTATTATTGCCTTTATCTTTTTGCGTTTGTCATAACAAACTGGTATCAAAGCTTGATTATTATTGATCCATACTATGGCGTTGAGTTCGACTTCATCAACGAAATTTGATATTGACAAATTCGATGAGAATATTAGTTTCAGTCTTTGGCATGTTCGGATGAAGGTTGTTCTTACTCAGCAAAGCTTGAAGAAAGCTATTGTAGGGAAGTCAATGAAGTCTGTAAATATGTCTGATACAGATTGGGAGACGAAGAAAGCTAGCGATATGTCTGAGTCAGAATGAGAAACTATGGATGATAAAGAACTTTCGAAAATCCAGTTGTGCCTTTCGAATGATGTGTTGCAGGAGGTGTTACGAAAACTACAACTGCTGATTTATGGAAGAAATTAAAGTCTCTATTTGATGAAGTCCCTTACCAATAGATTGAGACATAAACATCGTCTTTATACTTTGCATACGTCAGACGGTACTCAAATCAAATCTCATATCACTTAGTTTAATTCAATTACAACTGAGTTACAAAATATTGATGTTAAGATTGATGATGAAGATCAACCCCTATTGTTGTTAGTCTCGTTACCTCTTTCATATAAGCACTTTGGAGACACTATCTCAATTGAGGATGTTAGGACAAATCCTAAGAATAAACAAAAAACTAGATTTTGATATGACTTTAGGGAAAAGTGACAATCAAGTTGTTGGATTGTTTGTCAAAGGGAGGTCAGTTGAGAGAAATTTAAAAGATGGCAGTACACACTAGTCCTCAGAAATATGGCTGCCCAAGGCGCATGGTCAGGCCGCCGCCATACTACGGGTTGGGCTATGGGTTCTGCACTTTTTAGTCCAGAAAGTATGGTTGTTTTACTACTACTAATACCGTAAATTTTTTTTTTTTTTAAAAACACAATGTCATATCTTCTTTGAAGGTTATGAGACTTGAACACAAAATTTGTAAATAAATAAATAAGAATTCAAACCAATTAAACTACAACAACTTATTACTGTGCATGCCAACATGTTCATACTATTGAACATATTACTATGCATGCCAACAAAATACCCCCCATTAATTGCCATGTTTTCTCACTTTATCTTATGTCAACTGCAACTAGTTATAATACATACAACTAGTTATAATACATAGTAGAGAGCACAATATACTAGAACTAATAATTATAGGATTACGTACGATATATGCATTTGTTCCTAAAATAAGTTCTATTGTAAGAATAATAAATATTAAGAATGCGTCTACCACTAAACAAAATAAATTGATAAATATTTACAAAAACTGTTGTGACATTATAATGAAATTAATTATGATACTAAACTTAAGAATCTCGTGTTATATATTTTACACTATATCAACACAAAAATAATATAGAAAAGTCAATAAATTAATGATTTTTTTTTGTGTGTGTGAGCACTGCTTATTACATAACTTTGTTAGAATTACAAAGTGTGAGTGAGCACTGCTTATAACAAAGTTATGTTATTAACAATTACTCCTACACTGCTTTGCTTCTGCTTATAACAAATTAATGACAATTGTTAATAACACACTGTTTCCTCTTATTTCTGACATGAAATCAATAAATTAATGACATAACTTTGTTAAAATTATTGTTTATTATAAATTATTTTATTATTTTTTAATATTTATTAATATTACTATTTTTGGTGTAACAAAAGTTTGCAAAAAAAAAAAAAAAAAGGGAAGAAGTCCGTACCCAACCACCAGCCACGGGCATTTTAATCTTAGCCCACACCAAAACCCGGCCATTTTACTACCCGCCCGTCTCTCCTCACCACCATTTATTTGCTGTGTCTAGTACACACATATCAAAATCTCGGAATAAGAATTTTAGCTGTAACTATTGTCATGTAAAGGGTCATATAAAGTGTAATTGTCCGAAGTTGAAAAATAAAGAACATAGAGGAGACAATCATGGTCAGATTCATAATAGACATAATGTGTAGAATCAGCAGAATTAGGGGGAAAGAAAGCCTGCTTAGGCTAGTGTTGCTGAGGATAGTGATGATCTTCTATTAGTAGCCGATGACAGAGAAAGACTTAGCAGTGAATGAATTTTAGAATCTGAGTGTTCTTATCATATGTGTCCTACTTGTGATTGGTTCTCCGCATATGAATTATTTAATGGTGGAATTTTTTTGATGAGAAATAATTTTATATGTAAAGTAATTGACATTGGTATAATTAAAATTAAGATGCATGATGGCATATGTGAGATCCCGAATTTTATGAAATAAAAGTATTCAATTTTTCTGTTTTGGTAAATAGTTAAATTGATAAAAGTTTAAAGTTAAGGGTGATATGTGAATTTTTTTTTTATCATAAAATACCCTAGTAGTAAAAAGTAAAAGAATACGCTGTGGTCGCATAAGTAGCATACCAGATTGATTATTGATGCTTACGTGATAAGTCACTCAGTTATACTCAATTATTGCTACAGTAATTGCTGCATCATATTTTTCATATTATTGTCACAGTATCATCTGCATTATATGATATGTTATTAAATCAATATTTGAGATGACAAAGTTATTCATATTAATAAATTGTAATATTTACAATGTCTAGAAGTTCACGAGGAGAGATTTGGTCATCTAATCATGCTACCAATAAGGAGAAATCCTTATCTGAAAGCCCTCTTTCTTTAAATGACCTCAGTTGTTAAATATTGTGAGTTATGATATTAATGATGAATGTTATTATAATCGAATTTGAGTTCTGAGTTGAATTTGGAGACGCTGACGTGATATTTGAGTCCTGAACGATGAAATTAGTAGAAATAGACTATAAACACAAAATTTTCCCGAGGTTGACTTTTTTTCGATCACAACAGCTTGACTTTTTCGTAAAAAAGTCAAACTTCAAATTTCAAAATAAAATTTTGAGAAAATATTTTCATTGTGTTGGGATTGTTAGTGTTAGTGGAAATCGACATTTATTTCGATAGTAATTGATGTCCTGGAAGTTATATTGACCAACCGGATAATTAATCGGGTAAATGAGCAATTAATTGCTACTTATTCATATGCTTATATAACTATTTGTTCACATGTGTGTACTATTGAGTCACATTCAGTCACATTCATTTAGCTGTAACTATTGTCATGTAAAGGGTCATATAAAGCGTAATTGTCCGAAGTTGAAAAATAAAGAACATAGAGGAGACAATCATGACCAGATTCATAATAGACATAATGTGTAGAACCAGCAGAATTAGGGGGCAAGAAAGCCTGCTTAGGCTAGTGTTGCTGAGGATAGTGATAATCTTCTATTAGTAGCCGATGACAGAGAAAGACTTAGCAGTGAATGTGTGACGCCCCCAAAATTAGGTATACATCACCCATCTTGGGTCGCCACTTACATGGTACATAAATTCAAATACAAACTTAATTATACATCTGTCGTGTAACATACGACAATACATAAACTGAGAGTTCTAATAGAAATATTATCATTTAGACAATATCCATACTCAAGGAGTCCTCATTACATTTATTGTCACACTATTTAACAGAATAGTGAGGACTACTAATGCTATCTTTGGGACCATCACTCTTTTCCTCGACTCGTCCCACTATATTCTCATTTCACGAAGAATAAATGAAAAGAAAGGGTGAGCTCAACTAGCCCAATAAAGAAATATTATAACTAAGATAATGCGAATAAATTATCAATAGTCTTCAACAATGTTAAATGAGATAAAATACAATAGACAACCAGTTTAATCAACGGTATTTAATATCTGATCCATTAAAAGAGTCAAGTAGAAAATAAAGTCTACTATCTTTTAGGTTTTAAAAGGTTTTCATCAATTTTATCACTAAGATTCAGCTTTAATGAATAAACCACAATATCTAATCATCCTCGTATTCTACTTGGCCAAGGATTTTCATCAAATTATCAATGGTCATGACTATACTTAGAATCACCCCAGTCATAATCATACCAAAAACTATCCATCATTTGCATTACGTGCCACCGAGGACTTTTATCACATCATTTATAACAAGCCATGATTATATCGAATGATCCCTAGTCATAATCATACTAAGTTCATCTATGCATGCGTAAGCGAAAGATAACATAATATAACATGAGGATGATGACAATGACATAATAATTCAATAAAACAAGTTCGCGAATTAATTTATTCATGAACTAATAACGTCCAAATTGTCAACATGATCGCTTTGTAGAGTAAAATTCAAGAATGCTCGTAAAAATATTTTCATGAAAAATCTTTGGATGAAGCGCAAAATATCAAGGATATTCCACTAAATTCATGGAGGATAGAAGTCAAAATTTTAACTAACCGAGTATAATAAATAATGAAATAACAAAAGAAATCACCACGCATGCGGTACCCGCGCATAGATTGTGTTATTCAGCGTAATAATAATTCCCGGATATCATGTCGATAATTTGACGTTAATAATTCCCGGATAAAATAATTCTTGAACATGTTTTATTAATTCTTATATCATTGTCATCATCCTCATGTTTATATTTTTTGAAAGTCATCTCGTGGCACAGAGTGGTATGATGGACTTGGTATGATTATGACCAGTAGACTATTCGGTGTAATCATGACCGTAATGTTACAAATGATGTGATAAAAAATCCTCGATGGTAAGTAGTGCATCGATGGATGCTTGTTGGCATGATCATGACCATTAATGAATACACAAATATTCTCGCCCAGTAGTGCATGAATAATTGTGGTCGTGATACTAAAGAATATCCTCGTCAGAAGTGCGTGGGTGATTCGATGATGTGGAATATTTATTAAAGCTCGAGTCTCACTATAACAAAGGATGAAAACCTTTAAAACCTAAAAGATAGTAGACTTTATTTTCTACTCGACTTTTTAATGGATCGCATATTCATCCGCAGCTAAAACCGGTTGTCTATTGTATTTTATCGCTTAACATTATCAAGACTATCGATAATTTATTCTGCATTATCTTAGTCATAATATTTCATCGGGCTAGTTGAGCTCACCCTTTCTTTCACTGTTTCTTCGTGAAATGATAATATAAATTTTATTTAGCCTGGGAAACGAAAGTGATGGTCCCAAGATAAGATTAGTAGTCCTCACTATTCTAAAAAATAGTGTGATAATAATCAGAATGAGGACTTTTTGTTCGAGTTTGTATAATATCTAAGTAGACGTATATTTGTATTTAAACTCACGCTTTATGTCGTATTGTACACGACAGTTATGTTAATAAGTTGTATTTAAATTCTGTACCATGTAAGTGGCGACTCAAGATGGGTGATGTATACCTAATTTTGGGGGCGTCACATCCCACATTCGTTGTAAAAATATCACCATTATTATATTATTAAAATAATATATTTAAATGAATTATTTTATCAGAAAAAGATAAAATATTAATTTTCAACAATTGTCACATTAAAAATTTTCTCCATCTATATCCACATAAAATCAATATTTTTCTCATTAAATAAATCAATAATTAATTATTCACAAATAATATTACGTAATCACAAGATCGATAACCAGCCGCTCCTGTGAAAGAGGGGGCTTTCCAATAAGAATTTCTCCTTACTAAACAAGCAATTAGGTGACCAAACCTCTCCTTTAGATGTAACTTTCTAGACATTGCCAATAATGTTATCTAATAATATTATTCGATAATATGAATTATTGCTTCGATAATGAAAAATATTGTGTAATGACAATTATTGAAACAACAGAATATAAAATATCAACGCAAAATTATTAAATCAATAAAATATTTGAAGAATTATCGTAACCATTATCGAGTAGTGTCTTCTTACGTAAGAATCAATAATTGGTGCAATACCACGTACACTTGTGTTTTAACCACCGAGTATTTTAAAAGTATTAATTATTGAATAACTACGCCAAGTTATTTTTAAACAACTTATATTTGTCGCTTTTCTTCATCCAATCGCTTTCCACATTATGGGGCCCACAAAAGATCAAGGCCGTCGTGCATTTAATATTCCCCGACAGCAAGAATATTCCACGACCAAACGAATATTCTCCGACAACAATGAATATTTTATAACCACTTGCTTATTTTGAAATATTTGTGTATTTTACCCATAACTATCCACATTAATCAAATCAACCCTTACTATTTCAAGATAATAAATAGAGAAAATTAAATTTCATTAATAATAAATTGGGGTCTTACAACCTCCCCTCCTTATGAAATTTCGTCCTCGAATCGACGTGACGTGCTGTGTGTTTGAAAAGGTGAGGATACCTTGCTTTCATTTCCGCTTTCCAATTCCTGTCATTTCTCTATAAAGACGATTCCTCCACAAAACTTTAACTTGTGGTATGACCTTTCTTGTGTAGGGACATGCTCCTTCCTATCCAAGATCTTGACAGTACCTCCTCATACGTTAAGTCTTCTATTATCTCATCCGGGTTCTAACTCGATAACGTGGTTCGGTCTTTCACATATTTACTGAAGTACGAGATGTGAAACACATTATGAACACGAGACATACTTTGAGGTAACGCGAGTCTATAGGCTACATTTCCTACTCGGTCGAATTTGAAATGGACCAATAAATCGTGGATTGAGCTTTCCTCTCTTCCCAAATCTTGTAACTCCCTTCCATGGAGCAACTCGCAACAATACATGATCCCCTATACTAAATTCCACGTCCTTTCGATGAAGATCCGCATAACTCTTTTATCGATCTTGTCTTTGTTTGTATACGTTGTCGAATCATTTGGATCTTTTTTTGTAGTCATACGTATTAACTTTCGGGTCCCAACAATGTTGCTTCACCCACCTCATCCCAACATATTGGAGAGCGACACTTTCGTCCCATATAATGCTTCAAATGGAGCCACACCTATACTTGCTCGATAACTGCTTGTTGTAGGAGAATTCCACCAATGGTAAATACTTATCCCAACCGCCTCAAGTCTAGGACACGTAGTCTTAATAGATCTTCAAGAGTTTGAATAGTCCTCTCTCGATTTTCCGTCCGCTTTGAGGATGGTATGCCAACTAAATCGCAAATCCGCTCCCATAGCTTTTTGTAAGCTAACCCAAAATCTTGAAGTGAATCTTGGGTCACGATCCAAAACTATGGATACAGCATGCCATGCAACCTCACAATCTCATTCAGCGTACATACTAGCAAGACGTTCAAGGAATAAGTCTCCGACGGGCAAGAAATGAGCGGAACTTGGTTAATCTATCAACAATAACCCAAATAGCATTGATGCCTTGAGAAACCGTAGGAAGACCCATAACGAAATCCATGGTAATGTGTTCCCACTTCCATTTCAGAATTTCAAGTGGTTGCAACGGACCCTTAGGTACTAGATGTTCCGCCTTTACACGCTGACAAGTTAAACACATTGAGATAAACTTTGCAATCTCTCTCTTCATATTGTTCCACCAAAATGTATGTCGAAGATTATGATACATTTTGGTACTTCCAGATGGATTGCAAATGGTGTATTGTGTGCCTCCATCATAATCTTGTACTTCAAATCGAGTCGTTAGGGACACAAAGTCCGGAGTGGACTCAAGTATTCTTTCTTCATCAATTCTCGCCTCGGAATAGCACCTTTTGTACTTTCTTTCTTCTTCATACGATCATTTCACGGCCTGGTGGCTTAAGCAACCTTAAATTTTTCTATTAAAGTTGACTTCTGTCAGATACTTGACATCATCGCACTCATTCCTGCATATGATCTTCTACTCAACGCGTCAGCTACCACGTTCGCTTTTCCAAGATGGTATTGAATAGTGTGGTCGTAATCTTTCAACAACTCAAGCCAACGTCGTTGCCGCATGTTGAGTTCCTTTTGCGTGAAGAAATATTTGAGGCTTTTATGGTCCGAATATATCTCCACTTTCTCCCCATATAGATAGTGCCTCCATATCTTTAAGCAGCTGAACGATCGGCGCCAACTCTAGATCACGAGTAGGATAATTCCTCTCATACTCTTTAAGTTGTCGCGAGGCATAGGCTATGACTTTCCCACGTTGCATGAGAACACATCCTAACCCTTTGCACAAGCATCGCCAGAGATAACAAATCCATCCGTACCGGATGGTATTGTTAGAAAAAGTCTTAAATGAGTCTCCTCTTGAGCTCTTGGAAACTCTTCTCGCATTCCTCGCTCCATACAAATTTTGTATCCTTCCGAAGTTAGTTTGGGTTAATGGAGTAGTGATTCGAGAAAACCCTTCCACGAATCTCCGATAATAACCAAATTAGCCCCAAAAGCTACGTGCTTGATCCACCGACTTCGGCTTGCTCTAACTTTGTATTGGTTCAATCTTCACGGATCAACAGATACTCCATGTTTCACCACCGCGTGCCCAAGGAATGCTACTTCCTCAAGCCGTAACTCGCATTTCTTCAATTTGGCATATAGTTTGTTTTCACGAAGCCTTTGGAGTACCAAACTTCAAATGGTGCTCATGATCTTCACGACTTTTGGAATATATGAGGATGTCATCAATAAAAACAACAACGAACCGATCCAAATATTCCTTGAATACTCGGTTCATCATATCCATGAAAGCCGCAGAGCATTAGTTAATCCGAAAGACATGACTAAGAATTCATAATGCCTGCATCGAGTTCTAAAGCGCGCTTTTGAATATCCTCGCCTAATCTTCAAATTGATGATATCCGAACGAAGATCGATCTTTGAAAAAATTGTGCCCTCAGAATCGGTCAAACAAGTCATCAATACGAGGTAGAGGATACCTATTCTTGATGGTGACATGGTTCAATTCCCCGATAGTCAATACAAAAATCGCATACTCCCGCCTTTCTTCTTTACGAATAAAACAGAGCACCCCAAGGAGATGTACTAGGACGAATGAAATCGATGTCCAACAATTCCTCGTAGTTGGACCTTTAACTCCCGAAGTTCAATAGAGCCATTCAATATGGGGTTTTAGAAATGGGCTTTGTACTAGGTTCAAGATCAATAAAGAATTCAACTTCACGCTCGGGGTAGACCGGAAAGTTCTTTAGAAAATACGTCGTGAAAGTTAATAACAACAGAATATTATTCAAATTTGGCGTGTCTTTATTCAAATCCATAACATGGGCTAAGAAAGCTTGACATCCATTTTTCAATAAACGAATAGCTTTATGATTAGATATGGCGTTGATTGATTTTAATGGTTTAGTTGCTTGAATTGCATAACAACAGTCAAGGTTAGGAATATGAAAACTAACAACCTTACGAAAACAATCAATTTTGTCGTGATGAGTAGTTAACCAATCAATCCCTAAAATCACATCAAAAGCAAGTATCTTTAAAGAGATAAGGTCAACGTAAGGTGATGGTGCCAACTTGAATCAAACAAGATTTATAAACGATGGATGTGATGAAAGTTTCTCCTAACTGAGTTTCCACAGATAGGTCAAAGTCTAATTTCTCCTGAGTCAAGTTTAAACGTTGAGCACAAGCAGAGAGATAAATGAATGGGTAACACCCAGATCAAGTAAGGTATAAACTTCGCAAGAATTTATAAATAACTTACCCGTGATCACCTCGTTTGGGTTCCTCGCATTTTGACCACCACAACAAACGCTTCTTCCGAGAACCGCTTGACTTTGACTTTTCTCGGACAAATTTTCGAGTCAACGTCCCCATTGAACTAGGTTTCGCCACCGTATAATCTCGAGCGATATGTCCTTCCTTTCCACAATTATAGCATACCTTGAACTGCTGGGGCGCTTGACCGATATTTCCTCTTTCCGCATTTATAGATATGACCGGTGGTCGTTCTCCTCCCTTAGAACCAGATTCTGCACGTAAGACTGCTGTCTTCACATGGTCGTTGTTAAATCTCCTCTTTTAAAATCTCCTTCGACTCGCTTTCTTCTATTTTCACGGCCATGATTACCACCGTAGTGGTTACCATTTTGTCCGCTCTTTTCTTTCTCCACCGGTTATCGTTGTTTTGTTGATCGCTATCTCCCAGATGATCCTCGATTGTGGTCCCTCGGTTGACTGTACTTTCGTTATCTCGCTCTAATAATTGAGCCCTGCTTACAACATCCTGAATAGAGAAAAAATTATGAGAAATGAGAATCTCGACGACGCCGGGTTTCAAACCTCTAAGAAACATCCGCCATAATCGTTCCTCATTCTCCACCAAATGAGGTGCAAACTGATAACTCTCGCAAACTTTGCCTCGTCATTGAGACACCGCCATGTTGTTTTGTTCTAATCGATGAACTCCACTTCCTTCATATAGCGATTTAACACTTTCGTGAAAGTATTTGTCATTAAATAGTTTCAAACGCCTTCAAAGACATGCCGAGTCTTGTACCGGATGGGTACGCTTCACGCAGACTCCTACTAGTAGTCCGCCTCGCCACGGAACATAAAGGTGGCGAATGGAACCTTCTGTTCTCCGCCAGCATCCCAAGACATCGAATATCTTGGTAATTTGCTTGACCCATGTTTCCGCCATGATCGGATCCGGCTTTTCCTTAAATTCGTGTGGTCCCAACTCTTTGAATCGCTTGTTTGTGACAACCCGTGAATTGCTATCATTTCCTCCTCAGATTTTGAACACGAGTCTCCTCGTCGATTTTGCATGAATCGCAAAAAGCTTCTAAACTTCCCTCGCTCATCATCTCGCTTTCGGGGTGTTGTTGTACAGGAGGAGGAACATTGCCAAATTCGCTGGACGCTCTCTCCTCGTTGGTGAGTACAAAGCGTCTCCACTGGTCCTCATTTCCATTGTTAATATTCTCAAATCGACATTCTCAAATACCGCCATAAAATAAGGGTTAATTAAGGAAATCAATATATCACATAATATCCCTATATCTTGACCAACTAACAAATAAGCTTAGTAGGACACACTAGCGAAGGATTTACTCGCCTCTCCCTCCTAGTTCTATTCCCCGATCTCCGCTTAGAGATCATATCCCTAAGCTCGATACCAACCGCGACGCCCCCAAAATAGGTATACATCACCCATTCCGAAAGGTCAATACATGGTATGTAAAACAACTACAACTTTATTATTACAATATATAAACCGTGAGTTTAAATACGATATTGCCATCTAGACAATATCCACACGCAAATAAATCCCCATCATAATTATTGATACATTATTTTACAAAATGGTGAGGACTACTAAACAACTCTCTCTAGAACCTTCATTCCATACCCCGACTAAGACTCGCTACATTCTCGCCTCTCGAGAAGAAAAATTGAACAACAAGGAAAAGGGTGAGCTCAACTAGCCCAAGAAGAATATTATGACTAAGATAATATACAACAAATTATCGTTAGTCTTCAACAGGAAAAAATCTAATAGAATACAATAGACAACAAGTTTTAAATCAATATTCGCAATGAAATAATAATTCATTAGAAGAGTTAAGTAGAGAATGCAAACTACTATCTTCTATGTATGAATTTAAAAGTTCATCGCTCATCTTTTATCCCCGTAATATCAATCAATATATATCTGGAATCAAATATTCATCTTTGCACTACAGTGCCAAAGATATTCATCATTAATCATGTTTCATCTAAACACCGTCCATCTTTGCACTACGGGCCAAAGATATTCATCAGAAATCATTCATCTTTCCACTACATGCCAAAAATATTCAATAATATCATCATTTAAGACTGAGGATGATGAAAAATATTTTTAAAGAAACGAATTCAGTGAAACAAAATGACAAGGATTAAGGATTAAGGATTCGTACTTTGTTTTATCCATGTCCAAAAATACCTCAAAAATAATCATAGTGGTGTAAAATTCAAGAATGATCAAAACATGGATACAATCAAAGCTAGTATCCACAATAGATATTTTGAACGAAAAGGAAAATTTTCATTTTTCGATGAATAAAGTCGATTCGTGAATAAGACCATATATACGTGAATAAGGCCAGATATCGTGAATAAGAATCTCCACACCAAAAGTTCCAAATTTGATAAAAATTCAGATCAATATTTCAAAGATAATGATATTGAAGAAATAATATCATTACTTGAAAAAAATAATATCCCTTACCTCACAAAGACAAGATTTTACAGTAAACGCTTGGGATATAGGTTATGACTTGAACTTGCACCGTATAGCAATACTCAAAATATACTCAAAATACTCACAAGAATACGCTCGATAATATAGAGAGAAAAAACTTCAATTTCTGGTGTGATTTTCAATTCTAACCTAAGCACCCTATTTATAGGAAAATCTTAGAACACCAAAGTAGAAAATTTAATATAATATTAATATATATAAAATTTTTCCTACGCACACTCTTATAAACTGAAATCAGCTCATTTCAACAACCAACCAAGCCCACTAAACATATCAAAAACGTTTTTCCAATTAAAATTATTTTAAACTTCGAAAAATCAATTATTTCGGAGCTTCGAAACTTCAATAATTCATAATAAATAGCCCTTTTATCAGAAAAATTCGAATCTCACTTGTTTTTATAGGAAATCCAATTCTCTACAACTTTGCAGAAGAAATTTTTTCCAAATTCCAAACAGAAATTGACCGAAATCCACAAACTGGACGATTTTACAAAGCTATAATCAAATTTCTCATCAATAAATGGGGTCCAATCGACATGTTTAACATGTTTTAAACATTTATTGCAACAAAATACTCTTCCTCCTCGTATACTCATATATCCCATGTAAGACCCTCAAATTTTATAAATAAAGATGAATTTTTCTTTAAATATTATTTTTGAATATTATGGAATAAATTTGATATAATGTTATAGTTGTGGGTAATATTTATAAATTTTGCAAAGTATGCAAGTTGTTATAAAATATTCGTTTGGTCTGGGAATATTCTTTTTTGTTAGGGAATATTCGTATAATGGCTCAATCATTGGTGGACCCCACCATTATTGTCGGATTGAGAAAACGACAAAAAAATATTTTTATAAAAATAACTACGAGGTGTTACTGTTAAAACCTGTTGAACTACCCTATGGTAAAAGTACAAGAATACTGGCGTGGTTGCATAGTAGCACACTCAGATTGATTATTGATGCTTACGTGAGAAGTCACTCACCATGCTTCAATTATTGCTACGATAATTCACGCATCATATCTCTTATATTATTGATTCAATTATTGTCACAAAGATCATCATCAGATAATATGTTATAGTATTAAATCAATAATTGAGACGACAAGTTATAAATGATTAATAATTATTGAAAGATTAAATATGTGTTATGATTTGTGGTAAGTTTGATTATTTTATGGGGGCTCATATGTCATCATCTAAGAGTCTCTTCATCAATAGTATTTACCTTCACAATAGTAATTACCCTCATTGTGAATAGTATTTACCTTCGTTAATAGTAATTATCCTTGTGAATAGTATTTACCTTCGTCAATAATTATTACCCTTGTGAATAGTATTTACCTTCGTCAATAGTATTTACCTTCGTTAATAGTAATTACCTTTACCGACGTCCGAACCACTTGTCGCTTCACATTACAAAGCGCCGAACCACTTGTCGTTTCACATTACAAAAGGCCAAACCAACAATCAAGCCACTTGCCTTTTCACACGGCGGTGCTAAGCTAGAAATCTTCTATAAATAGAGGCCTAGGGCTTCATTATTTTCACGAAATTCATTCAAGCTATAGAGAGAAAGTATAGAGAGAATAAGAGAGAAAGAAGAAGAGTATTTTGTTACTACACTAGCCGCAGATTCAATCTCCTACCAAATGTAAGGGGTGTTATTCTTTCTTATTCATGAAGAAGAACTGCTTGTTATTCCATCGCTTATTATTCTGTTGAATAACTTTTGTATAAGTGGTTTACCCTATACTTGTTGACATTCTTCTATTATTCTCGCTGAAACATCCTGCTCATGTGTTTTACAATTCCACTGGTTCCGCTCTTTTTATCATTCTCGCTGGAACATCCTGTCTGTGTGTTTTTACACCGACCGGTTCCGCCTTTTTATTATTCTCATTGGAACATCCTCATCGTGTGTTTTACAATTTACCGGTTCCGCTTTTTATTATTCTCGCTGGAATATCCTATCTCGTGTGTTTTACACCGATCCGTTCCATCTTTATTATTCTCATTGGAACATCCCGCTTGCGGTGAATTTCACCGACGTGGGTTCCGTTATTTATTATTACGTTGGAATAACTCCGTCTGTGCGGTCTATCGCATGCACGGTGATTTCTTTTGTTATTCCATTCTTTATTATACCCAATTGGTTAAAACTTTGACTTCTATACTCCATGAAATTAGTAGAATATCCTTGATATTTGCGTTTTTCATCCAAAGATCTTTTCATGGAAATATTCTTCCGATCATTCTTGAATTTTACTCTACAAAACAAGATCATGTTGACAATTTGACGTTAATAATTCCCCGGATAAAATAATTCGGAACTTGTTTTATCAATTCTTATATCATTGTCATCATCCTCATGTTTATATTTTTTTTGAAAGTCATCTGTATTCAGGTGCATAGATGGACTTGGTATGATTATGACCGAGAGACTATTCTTGTAAATCATGTAGTAATGTTACAAATGATGTGATAAAAAATCCTCAAAGGTAGTAGTGCATTGATGGACGATTGTTGGCATGATCATGACCATTAATGAATACACAAATATTCTTGGCCCGTAGTGCATGAATAATTGTGGTCGTGATACTAAAGAATATCCTCCGTCAGTAGTGCGGGGGGTGATTCGATGATGTGGAATATTTATTAAAGTCGAGTCTCAAATATAACAATGAT
This sequence comes from Panax quinquefolius, assembly GCA_020205615.1. Lineage (NCBI taxonomy): Eukaryota > Viridiplantae > Streptophyta > Magnoliopsida > Apiales > Araliaceae > Panax > Panax quinquefolius. The sequence continues at coordinate 123,072,844 of CM035161.1, read as the reverse complement.
GAAAAACCTTTAAAACCTAAAAGATAGTAGACTTTTATTTTCTACTGACTCTTTTAATGGATTGCATATTCATTGCGCAGCTTAATCCGGTTATACATTGTATTTTATCGCTTTAACATTATCAAGACTATTGATAATTTATTCTCGCATTATCTTAGTCATAATATTTCTTCTTTGGGCTAGTTGAGCTCACCCTTTCTTTCACTGTTCTCTTGAAAATGATAATATAGCCGGGACGAAGCCTGGGAAACGAGTGATGGTCCCGAAGATAGCATTAGTAGTCCTCACTATTCGTAAAATAGTGTGATAATAATCTGTAATGAGGACTTTTTGTTTGAGTTTGTATAATATCTAGTAGATTTATATTTGTATTTAAACTCACGCTTTATGTCGATTGTATACCATGCTTATGTTAATAAGTTGTATTTAAATTACATACCATGTAAGTGGCGACTCAAGATGGGTGATGTATACCTAATTTTGGGGCGCACATCCCACATTCGTTGTAAAAATATCACCATTATTATATTATTAAAATAATATATTTAAATGAATTATTTTATCGTAAAAAGATAAAATATTAATTTTCAACAATTGTCACATTAAAATTTTCTCCATCTATATCCACATAAAATCAATATTTTCTCATTAAATAAATCAATAATTAATTATTCACAAATAATATTACGTAATCACAAGATCGACAACCAGCCGCTCCTGTGAAAGAGGGGCTTTCCAATAAGAATTTCTCCTTACTTGCAAGTAATTAGGTGACCAAACCTCTCCTTGAGATGTAACTTTCTAGACATTGCCAATAATGTTATCTAATAATATTATTCAGATAATATGAATTATTGCTTCGATAATGAAAAATATTGTGTAATGACAATTATTGAAACAACAGAAATATAAAATATCAACGCAGCAATTATTAAATCAATAAAATAATCGAATAAGAATTCTCGTAACCATTATTGAGTAGTGTCTTCTTCACGTAAGAATCAATAATTGGTGCGATACCGTATACTTCTTGTGTTTTAACCAATTTAAGTATTTTAAAAGTATTAACGGTAACAACTACGCCGTTATTTTTAAACAACTTATATTTGTCGTTTTCTTCATCCAATCGCTTTCCGTTATGGGGCCCACAAAAAGACTGCTACTGTCAAATTTAATATTCTCTCGACAAAGAAGAATATTCCACGACACCAAACGAATATTCTCCTCCGGCAAACAATGAATATTTTATAACCACTTGCTTATTTTGAAATATTTGTGTATTTTACCCATAACTATCCACATTAATCAAATCAACCCTTACTATTTCAAGATAATAAATAGAGAAAATTAAATTTCATTAATAATAAATTGGGGTCTTACAACCTCCCTCCTTATGAAATTTCGTCCCTCGAATCGACGACGTGACGTACACAGTGTTTCAAAAAGGTGAGGATACCTTGCTTTCATTTCCGCTTTCTAATTCCTGGTCATTTCCTCTATAAAGACGATTCCTCCACAAAACTTTAACTTGTGGTATGACCTTTCTTGGCGTAGGGACATGCTCCTTCCTATCCAAGATCTTGGCAATTACCTCCTCATACGTTAAGTCTTCTACTATCTCATCCTGGTTCTAACTTCGATAACGTGGTTCGGGTCTTTCACATATTTACTGAAGCACGATATGTGAAACACATTATGAACACGAGACATACTCGAGGTAACGCGAGTCTATAGGCTACATTTCCTACTCGGTCAAGAATTTGAAATGGACCAATAAATCGTGGATTGAGCTTTCCTCTCTCCCAAATCTTGTAACTCCTCCTTTCCATGGAGCAACTCGCAACAATACATGATCCCCTATACTAAATTCCACGTCCTTTCGATGAAGATCCGCATAAATCTTTTGTCGATCTTGTCTTTGTTTGTATACGCTGTCAATCATTTGGATCTTTTCGGTAGAGTTATACGTACTTAACTCGGTCCCAACAATGTTGCTTCACCCACCTCATCCCAACATATTGGAGAGCGACACTTTCGTCCATATAATGCTTCAAATGGAGCCACACCTATACTTGCTCGATAACCGTTGTGTGTTGTAGGAGAATTCCACCAATGGTAAATACTTATCCCAACCGCCTTTGAAGTCTAGGACACAGTAGTCTTAATAGATCTTCAAGAGTTTGAATAGTCCTCTCGATTTTCCGTCCGTTTGAGGATGGTATGCCAAACTAAATCGCAAATCCGTGCCCATAGCTTTTTGTAAGCTAACCCAAAATCTTGAAGTGAATCTTGGGTCACGATCCAAACTATGGATACAGTATGCCATGCAACCTCACAATCTCATTCAAGCGTACATACTAGCAAGACGCTCAAGGAATAAGTCTCCAGTGTCGGCAAGAAATGAGCGGAGACTTGGTTAATCTATCAACAATAACCCAAATAGCATTGATGCCTTGAAAACCGTAGGAAGACCCATAACTAAATCCATGGTAATGTGTTCCCACTTCCATTTCGAATTTCAAGTGGTTGCAACGGACCCTTTAGGTACTAGATGTTCCGCCTTTACACGCCGACAAGTTAAACACATCGAGATAAACTTTGCAATCTCTCTCTTCATATTGTTCCACCAAAATGTATGTCAAGATTATGATACATTTTGGTACTTCCAGATGGATTGCAAATGGTGTATCAGTGTGCCTCCATCATAATCTTGTACTTCAAATCGTAGTCGTTAGGGACACAAAGTCCGGAGTGGACTCAAGTATTCTTTCTTCATCAATTCTCGCTTCCGAATAAAGACCTTTTTGTACTTTCTTCTTCATACGCATCGCCTCCCGGCCAGCGGCTTAAGCAACCTTAAATTTTTCTATTAAAGTTGACTTTACGCGTTATACTTGACATCATCGCACTCATTCCTCGCATATGATCTTCTACTCAACGTCGCCTACCACGTTCGCTTTTCCAAGATGGTATTGAATAGTGTGGTCGTAATCTTTCAACAACTCGAAGCCAACGTCGTTGCCGCATGTTGAGTTCCTTTTGCGTGAAGAAATATTTGAGGCTTTTATGGTCCGAATATATCTCCACTTTCTCCCCATATAGATAGTGCCTCCATATCTTTAAGCGAAACGATCATTTGCTAACTCTAGATCATGAGTAGGATAATTCCTCTCATACTCTTTTAAGTTGTCATGAGGCATAAAGCTATGACTTTCCCACGCTGCATGAGAACACATCCTAACCCTTTGCACTCAAGCATCGTTTGTAGATAACAAATCCATCCGCACGGATGGTATTGTTAGAACAGTGCTTAAAATGAGTCTCCTCTTGAGCTCTTGGAAACTCTTCTCGCATTCCTCGCTCCATACAAATTTTGTATCCTTCCGAGTTAATTGGGTTAATGGAGTAGTGATTCGAGAAAACCCTTCCACGAATCTCCGATAATAACCAAATTTAAGCCCAAAAGCTACGTACTTGATCCACCGACTTTGCTGCTCCCAACTTTGTATTGGTTCAATCTTCACGGATCAACAGATACTCCATGTTTCAACACCACGTGCCAAGGAATGCTACTTCTCGCCGTAACTCGCATTTCTTCAATTTGGCATATAGTTTGTTTTCACGAAGCCTTTGAGTACCAAATTTTCAAATGGTGCTCATGATCTTCACGACTTTTGGAATATATATGAGGATGTCATCAATAAAAAACAACAACGAATCGATCCAAATATTCCTCAATACTCTGGTTCATCATATCCATGAAAGCCGCAGGAGCATTAGTTAATCCGAAAGACATGACTAAGAATTCATAATGCCCGTCTCGAAGTTCTAAAGGCGCCTTTGGAATATCCTCGCCTAATCTTCAAATGATGATATCCGAACGAAGATCGATCTTTGAAAAAAATTGTGCCCTTCGTAATCGGTCAAATAAGTCATCAATACGAGGTGAGGATACCTATTCTTGATGGTGACATGGTTCAATTCCCCGATAGTCAATACAAAGTCGCATACTCCCGCTCTTTCTTCTTTACGAATAAAACAGAGCACCCCAAGGAGATGTACTTGGATTTAATGAAATCGATGTCCAACAATTCCTCAGTTGGACCTTTAACTCCTGAAGTTCAATAGAGCCATTCAATATGGGGTTTTAGAAATGGGCTTTGTACTTGGGTTCAAGATCAATAAAGAATTCAACTTCACGCCTGGGGTAGACCGGAAAGTTCTTCAGAAATACGTCGGAAAGTTAATAATAACAGAATATTATTCAAATTTGACGTGTCTTTATTCAAATCCATAACATGGGCTAAGAAAGCTTGACATCCATTTTTCAATAAACGAATAGCTTTATGATTAGATATGATGTTGATTGATTTTAATGGTTTAGTTGCTTGAATTGCATAACAACGGTTGGTTAGGAATATGAAAACTAACAACCTTACGAAAACAATCAATTTTGTCATGATGAGTAGTTAACCAATCAATCCCTAAAATCACATCAAAAGCAAGTATCTTTAAAGAGATAAGGTCAACGGGTAAGGTGATGGTGCCAACTTGAATCAAACAAGATTTATAAACAAAGGATGTGATGAAAGTTTCTCCTAACGGAGTTTCCACGAGATAGGTCAAAGTCTAATTTCTCCTGAGTCAAGTTTAAACGTTGAGCACAAGCGGGAGAGATAAATGAATGGGTAGCACCGGATCAAGTAAGGTATAAACTTCGCAAGAATTTATAAATAACTTACCCGTGATCACCTCGTTTGGTTCCTCGCATTTTGACCACCACAACAAACGCCTTCCAGAACCGCTTGACTTTGACTTTTCTGGGATGATCTTTTGAGTCACCGTCCTCACTGAACTAGATTTTGCTACTGCATAATCTCGAGCGATATGTCCTTCCTTTCCACAATTATAGCATACCTTGAATCTGTTGTGGGCGGTTTGACCGATATTTACCTCTTTCCGCATTTTATAGCATATAATGACCGGTGGTCGCTTCTCCTTCCTTAGAACCGATTCCATCACGCACTTCTTCGCCTTCATATGGTCGTTGTTAAATCTCCTCTTTTTAAAATCTCCTCCCCGACTCGCTTCTTCTATTTTCACGGCCATGATTACCACCAGTAGTGGTTACCATTTTGTCCGCTCTTTTCTTTCTCCACCGGTTATCGTTGTTTTGTTGATCGCTATCTCCCAGATGATCCTCGATTGTGGTCCCTCGGTTGACCGTACTCGTTATCTCGCTCTAATAATTGAGCCTGCTTACAACATCTAAATAGAGAGAAAATTTATGAGAAATGAGATATTGACGTATCTTGGGTTTCAAACCTCTAAGAAACATCCGCGTCATATCGCTCCTCATTCTCCACCAAATGAGGTGCAAACCTAGATAACTCGCAAACTTTGCCTCGTCTTTCGACACCGCCATGTTGTTTTGTTCTAATCGATGAACTCCACTTCCTTCATATAGACGAACACTTTCGTGAAAGTATTTGTCATTAAATAGTTTCAAACGCCTTCAAAGACATCTTTGAGTCTACCGGATGGGTACGCTTCACGACTCCCACCAAGAAGTCCGCCTCGCCACGAAAACATAAAGGTGGCGAATGGAACCTTCGTTCCTCCGCGCATCCCAAGACATCGAATATCTTGGTAATTTGCTTGACCCATGTTTCCGCCATGATCGATCCGGCTTTCCTTAAATTCGTGGTCCCAACTCTTTGAACTGTTTGGTTGTGACAACCCGTGAATTGCTATCATTTCTCCTCAGATTTTGAACACGAGTCTCCTCATCTGATTTTGCATGAACTGCAAAAAGCTTCTAAACATCCCTCGCTCATCATCTCGCTCAAGGTGGTGTTGTTCACAGGAGGAACATTGCCACTGTTGCACGCTTCTCCTCGTTGGTGAGTACAGAGGCGTCTCCACGGTCTCATTTCCATTGTTAATATTCTCGGTCGACATTCTCAAATCATCGCCATAAAACAAGGGTTAATTAAGGAAATCAATATATCACATAATATCCCTATATACCGACCAAACTAACAAATAAGCTTAGGTAGGACACACTAACGAAGGATTTACGTCTGCCTCCCTCCTAGTTCTATTCCCCGATCTCCGCCAGAGATCATATCCCTAAGCTCGATACCAACCGTGACGCCCCCAAAATAGGTATACATCACCCATTCCGAGTTGTCAATACATGGTATGTAAAACAACTACAACTTTATTATTACAATATATAAACCGTGAGTTTAAATACGAGATATTGCCATCTGATAATATCCACACGCAAATAAATCCCCATCATAATTATTGATACATTATTTTACAAAATGGTGAGGACTACTAAACAACTCTCTCTAAACCTTCATTCCATACCTCTAGACTAAGACTTTCGCTACATTCTCGCCTCCCCGAGAAGAAAAAATTGAACAACAAGGAAAAGGGTGAGCTCAACTAGCCCAAGAAAGAATATTATGACTAAGATAATATACAACAAATTATCGTTAGTCTTCAACAGAAAAAATCTAATAGAATACAATAGACAACAAGTTTTAAATCAATATTCGCAATGAAATAATAATTCATTAGAAGAGTTAAGTAGAGAATGCAAACTACTATCTTCTATGTATGAATTTAAAAGTTCATCGCCTATCTTTTATCCCCGTAATATCAATCAATATATATCTGAATCAAATATTCATCTTTGCACTACAAAGCCAAAGATATTCATCACCGGTCATGTTCATCTAAAACACCGCCCATCTTTTTGACTACGGCCAAAGATATTCATCGAAATCATTCATCTTTCCACTACATGCCAAAGATATTCAATAATATCATCATTTAAGACCGAGGATGATGAAAATATTTTTAAAGAAACGAATTCAAAGGAAACAAAATGACAAGGATTAAGGATTAAGGATTCGTACTTTGTTTTATCCATGTCCAAAAATACCTCAAAAATAATCATAGTGGTGTAAAATTCAAGAATGATCAAAACATGGATACAATCAAAGCTAGTATCCAGAATAGATATTTTGAACGAAAAGGAAAATTTTCATTTTTCATTGAATTGTCGTAGATTCGTGAATAAGATCAGATATCGTGAATAAAGGCAGATATCGTGAATAAGAATCTCAGACACCAAAAGTTTCAAATTTGATAAAAAATTCAGATCAATATTTCAAAGATAATGATATTGAAGAAATAATATCATTACGAAAAAAAATATATCCCTTACCTCACAAAGACAAGATTTAGTTGAAACACCTGATATAAAGCATGACTTGAACTTGCACCGATATAGCAATACTCAAAATATACTCAAAATACTCACAAGAATACGCCGATAATATAGAGAGAAAAACTTCGCTTTACAGTGTGATTTTCAATTCTAACCTAAGCACCCTATTTATGGAAAAATGCTTAGAACACTAAAAGTAGAAAATTTAATATAATATTAATATATATAAAATTTTTCCTACGCACACTCTTATAAACTGAAATCAGCTCATTTCAACAACCAACCAAGCCCACTAAACATATCAAAATGTTTTTCTAATTAAAATTATTTTAAACTTCCAAAATCAATTATTTGAAGCTTCGAACTTCAATAATTCATAATAAATAGCCCTTTTATCAGAAAAATTCAATCTCACGTATTTTATAGAAATCCAATTCTCTACAACTTTGCGGAAGAAAATTTTTCCAAATTCCAAATGTAAATTGATCAAATCCACAAACTGACGATTTTACAAAGTATAATCAAATTTCACCAATAAATGGGGTCCACCAGACATGTTTAACATGTTTTAAACATTTATTGCAACAAAAAATACTCTTCCTCCTCAGATACTCATATATCCCACATTCGTTGTAAAAATATCACCATTATTATATTATTAATATAATATATTTAAATGAATTATTTTATCGTAAAAAGATAAAATATTAATTTTCAACAATTGTCACATTAAAATTTTCTCCATCTATATCCACATAAAATTAATATTTTTCTCATTATATAAATCAATAATTAATTATTCACAAATAATATTACAGAATCACAAGATCGCAACCGTGTAGCCCTCGGAAAGAGGGGCTTTCCAATAAGAATTTCTCTCACTTCTTTGGTAGCCGCAATTAGGTGACCAAACCTCTCCTTAGATGTAACTTTCTAGACATTGCCAATAATGTTATCTAATAATATTATTCGAGATAATATGAATTATTAGCTTCGATAATGAAAAATATTGTGTAATGACAATTATCAAAACAACAGAATATAAAATATCAACGCAAAGAATTATTAAATCAATAAAATATCGAATAAAGAATTATTCGTAACCAATATTGAGTAGTGTCTTCACGTAAGAATCAATAATTGGTGCAATACCGCGGTAGCTACTTGTGTTTTAACCACCGAGTATTTTAAAAGTATTAATTGTAATAACTACGCCAAGTTATTTTTAAACAACTTATATTTGTCGCTTTTTCATCCAATCGCTTTCAAGTTATGGGGCCCATAAAGAAAAGGCTGTAGTCAAATGCGAATATTCCCCCGACAAAGAAGAATATTCCACGACCAAACGAATATTCTCCGACAACAATGAATATTTTATAACCACTTGCTTATTTTGAAATATTTGCATAGTATTTTACCCATAACTATCCACATTAATCAAATCAACCCTTACTATTTCAAAATAATAAATAGAAAAATTAAATTTCATTAATAATAAGTTGGGGTCTTACAGCTTTCTATAATTTTTCTCTCCGGAGTTTCAAAGAATTCGTAAGAAATAATGAAAGAATGAGCTTCATTTATAGGAGAATGGAAGGGCAGCATTATTCAAAGTACGAAATAATTTTGCAGAATTATTTCTTCAATCAACTAACAACTAAGTCAAACAACTAACCAATAAGATTTCAACAAAAATTAAAATATAATACATATATATAAACACATGTTTTCAATTTATATATATCAATATTATATATACCACTAGATTTTTTATCCCCCATATCCAACATCAATCCCCCACCCTCCCAATAATCACTTTCACTACACTCTTACACATCACTATCACACTACCACTTTTCCACCATTTTCCACTCACACACATATCACACACCTATCACTTTCACATATCATTTTCTCCCACCATATACTCAATACATACATATACTTCCATACGTATACTCTTCCATTTCTAAAATCATTTTTCCAACACATATGGGTCCCACATGTGGCCCCCACATGTGTGCCCCACCTTTAAATAATTTTCTACCGATTATTTTGAAAAATGGGTAAATAGGAATCCATAAAATAAGCAAACTTTATAAAAATCTCCTTAATAATTTTAACAACATTTATCTTCTTTATTATAATTCACAATATTAATCGATCAGGTCGTTCCCAGGAAAGAGGGGGCTTTCCAATAAGGATTTCTCCCTATTGGCACGCAATTAGGTGACCAAACCTCACCTTGACAGAACTTCTAGACATCGTTAATATTGCAAATAATAATATTAATAACTTTGTCGTCTCAATTATTGATTTTAACAATATATAAAATATCAACAATAATTGAATCAAATAATGTGAGATATTATGCAACAATTACTATAGCAATAATTGAACAAAACCGAATGACTTCTCACGTAAGCATCAATAATCAATATCGTGCTACTTGTGCAACCACGCCAGACATCGTACTTTTACTACCGAGTAGTTCAACAAAGATCAACGGTAAAACTTCCGCCCGTTATTTTTATAAAAATATTTTTTGTCGCTTTTCTCAATCCGACAATAATTACATTGTGGGTCCACCAATGATTGCGTTGTTGTTATGCGAATATTTTCTGCTAAAACGAATATTCTCCGACCAATCGAATATAATATAACAACTTGCATACTTTGTAGAATTTATAAATACTACCCACAACTATAACATTATATTAAATTTATTCCATAATATTCAAAAATGATAATTATAGAAAATTCACCTTTATTCAAAAAGTTGGGGTCTTACAACTACGACTACTACTACTGTTGTAAATGAGAATATAGTTCTAGAGGAGGAACATGTGAACTATCAATATAGTCTCACTAGAGACAGGGCAAAGATAATAGTGCGACCACCACAAAGATATGTGAATTCAGATTTTGTTGCTTATGCCTTGTCAGCTGCTGAGGCAGTTGAGTACAATGACCCTATGACTTATAAAGATGCCGTTTCCTCGAATGATTCAGAAAATTGGTTGTTTGATATGAATGAGAAGATGAAATCTCTTCAGAAAAATCAGACTTGGGAGCTTGTGAAACCACCTAAAGATAAGAAAATTATAGGTTGCAAATGGATATTTAAAAAAAAAGAAGGCATCCCAGGAGTTGAAGACGTTAGGTACAAGGCTCAACTAGTAGCTAAGGAATTCAATCAAGTCGAGGGAATTGACTTCAATGATGTGTTTTCACCAATTGTGAAACATAGCTCTATTTGAGTATTGCTTGGTTTGGTTGCTATGCATGATTTGGAGTTGGAACATCTCGATGTGAAAATAGCTTTCTTGCATGTTGAACTTGACGAAAAGATTTATATGCATCAACCTCATGGATTTCAGATTCAAAGAAAGGAAGAACATGTTTGCTTGTTGAAAAAGTCTATATGGTTTAAAGTCTATTTGTTGCTTTATGTTAATGATATGTTGATTGCAACAAAAGATAGTTCAGATATTGGTAAACTGAAATCACAGTTGAGCACTGAGTTTGAGACGAAAGATTTAGGGGTTGCTAAGAAGATTCTTGGTATGGAAATTCAGCGAGATCGCAGAATTAAGAAATTGTACTTATCCCAAAAAGACTACATCGCGAATGTTTTAGATCGTTTTGGTATGAAGAATGCCAACCAGTAAGTACTCCTCTTACTGCTCACTTCAAGTTATCAGCTGAATTATCTCCTCAAACAGATGAGGAGGTTAGTTATATGTCAAGTGTTCCTTACTCCAGTGCAGTTGGTAGCCTCATGTACGCTATAATTTATACTCCTCTAGATATTTCACATGACATTAGTGTAGTAAGTAAATACTTATCACGTCCAGGTAAAATTCATTGGGAAGCCGTGAAATAGATTTTAAGATACTTGTGAGGTACCTCCAATGTTGGTTTAGAGTTTAGAAGTGACGGCGATACCCTTATAGGGTACGTTGATTCAGATTATGCTGATGATCTTGATAGGAAGAGATCGTTGACTGGTTATTTACCTTTGGAGGTTGTACAATTAGTTGGAGAGCTACTTTAGAGCATACGATTGCTCTTTACTACATAGGCATAATATATGGATATTACAGAGGCTGTTAAGGAAGCTATTTAGTTGCGAGGCTTGCTTGTAGAGATCAGCATGGATCATGGAGTTATTGTTGTCCATTGTGATAGTCAGAGTGCTATACACTTAACTAAAGATGTCAAATGTCAGGTATCATTTTGTTCGAAACATTGTTCAAGATGGTGACATTAAGGTCTTGAAGATTGGTACTGTGGAAAATCCAGTTGTCATGTTAACGAAGCCGTTACCACATACCGAGTTCAAACATTGCTTGGACCTGGTTAGTATTTGATGCACTTGAGTTGTGCATTTGAGAAGAAGAGAAAGTTCACTGTTTGTGCAATATTTGGATGATTCAAGTCAAAGTTGAGATTTGTTGGATATAACATGAATCCTTATTCGATTTGGATTTAGGTATTACATAGAATCCGTTTTGGTTTAAGAAAGTTATCTTTTCTAGCTATACTCAATTTAGTATTTATAATCCTATTTGGTTATGAATTTTCCTATTTCCTACAAATATAGGTGCTAGGATTTTGGAGAAGAGACATTTAGAAACATTATAAGAATTCTCATAGTTCTCTCTCTTGTACTCTTCAAATATTTATTTAGTGAATTTTTTCTGCCTTCTCCGTGGATTTTTTTTGATTTGGGTTCCACCAAAAACCTTGTGTTATTGTCTTTATCTTTATGCTTTGATTTATTGTGTTTGTCATAGTTTGTCATAACACTATACTAATTGTAAACTTCCACCGCAGGTTTTTGCCTACTAAGATGAACAGATTGAGATGGAGACTAGAGAAGGAAACTCGAGACTCTATCAGGAAGATTATTAAGACAAACAACAAAACAAGTGGAAATTCGAAGAATCTGATAAACCAGTTAATGTCAGCTAACATGAATGAACTTGGCAAGGTATTGGAGGTGGAAGAAGTCATAAACGAATGAAAAACATTTTACTTTGCAGGAAAGGAAACCACTGCAAATGTTTTGACTTGGGCACTTCTCCTCCTAGCATTGCATCAAGAATGGCAAAGCGAAGCTCGAGAGGAAGTTCTTAGCATTTGCCAAGACAATGAGTTTCCAACTGCAGAAAACATGAATGACTTCAAGATTGTAAGTTCAAGATTCAGTTGCCTCTATGGTTCTTGATTATTAGTATTTTTTTTGTCTTTGGCTCTATGTGGCTTTGTCCTCACCACAGTCGCTAAAAGGCAGGCTTTTTCACACTAGTATCAAGTGTCTTTGGCAGACCTCAACTAAACTAGGCCATTTAAATTTAGCCGGGGTACTTAAAAATGAGGCACATCTAAACAATAGTCTTTGACAGACTTTCGGCCATTTTAATTGTGCCGTAAGATTAGGTATATCTACATAATACTTGGTGGACAATGTCAAACGTATATAACACATAATACACATATTAGGCATGGACAAAAAGGAAAATGTATCTGTAATTTTAGTTCATTTTTGTTTTCTTTATGACAGGTGAGATGGATACTAAATGAAACACTTAGACTCTACCCTCCAATAGGGCAGATGTTTAGGAAAACTAACAAAAATGTTATAGTTGGTGGCTTGAACATACCAGCTGGAACAGAGTTCTATTTAGTAGTAGCTGCCATCCATCATGACAAAGACATTTGGGGACCAGATGCCAATGAGTTCAATCCATCAAGATTTGCTGAGCCTCGAAAGTATTTTGCTTCCTATTTTCCCTTCGGATTAGGCACCAGAATCTGCATAGGCCAAAATCTAGCAATGGTTGAAGCAAAAATAATCCTAGCTATGATCATCAAGCAGTTTTCCTTTGCGATTTCGCCATCTTATGTTCATGCTCCACTCATGTCTTTCACTGTGCAGCCTCAGTATGGGGCTCATGTCCTCGTTCGAAGGAATTTGCAATGAAGATTGGAAGGCTGTTTGTGTGAATTATATAAATGTTGTATCTTCATTTAACTTTTCTCATTACATACAAGGAAATGCTAAATCTGTGTGTTATACTTTAACAGAATGTCGTATCTGAAATTCTATACATTTACTCTCTCTTTTTTTGTCCGTTCCAAAATTAGATTTAAATTATTTTTTTTAGACTACAAAGTGACATGAAATTTTGACATTTAATTATTGTTTTCTTAGTCGATTGAGGACTGACATGCCATAACAATTATATTTCTAAATAATGTTAAAGTTAAAGAATTATCGTTTATATATAATATATATATATAATTTTAGAATAAAGGGAGGAGTGTTGAGACTCAACCCTTTAGATTTTGAGAAAATAGACTGACGTAGGCCTTTTCTTGAGATTTTGGTGGCCGAGGGCAAAAAATGAAAATGAAATCCTTTTTTGAAACATTGTTTTTATCAAAAAAGGTAAAAATAAATAAATAAAAAATACAAGTATCAAAAAAAGTGTATTTTCGAAATTTAAAACATAACAATTCGACTACAGCAAAATATATGAGAAGTTCGACTACAACAAAATATATGAGAATACATTCATTGAGATATATTTTTTCTAGTATTTCTAGAGCTAAAATATTCAATCAAATGTTCAAAATCTTATATATATATATATATATATATATATATATATATATATATATATATATATATAATTTGGGGCCCTCTCGATCGGGGTCCGTAATCTATCGACTCTCTTGCTCTTGCTCAGGAAATATGTATATATGAGATATATAAGAATTAAGAAGAGTCATACTTTAATTTATTTTATTTTATCGGACGTTAATCATAATTCAAATTTGTCTAATATTTATCGACATGTATATTATTTTTTATTTTTATATTAAACTTTTTATCTTTTTATTTAATTCTTTTAACTTTTTAATTTTTTAATCTTATTTTATATAATTTATGCGCGCAACGCGTATCGTAACAAGGATGTTAGATGAACAAACTTATTGGCACGAGGTCAAACTCTAGAGCTAACATTGGCGCGGGGTCAAGCACCAAACCTAATATTGGCACGGGCTTAAGTCCCCACGACCCACCACTTTGGAAGGTTAGGATACCAGACGGTCCAGAACGTCGGTTGATAAATGGAATGACCAAATTAACCCCATGCGAGTAGGCTATAAATCGAAATAATGAGGTCAGAATCCGTCTTTCCATTACTCCTACTGGCAGGTAACTATTTAACTAAAAACAAACAAATTCCCCAATTTGACTTGTATTCTATATTCCCTGTGGTGTTTATTAGGGTTTGCCGTGTTGCATAAATCTGACCTCAAAGTTGTTTCAGAGTGAGAAAGTTAGAGCTTATCGCCTATTTTCGATATGTGAATCTTTGAATTTGAGAAACACGGGGGACGATTATTCAATTTTAGGGTTTTCATCAGTTCAATACGATTGTAAATCCCTAATTATTGGAGTACTTGATATTGGGGGAACGGCTTTTTTCGAATTTATCCTAAAGGTGTGCTTTTTATGTAAACCCTTTTCGTATTACGTTGATAGCTATGCTTCAGAGGTACTAAAATTTGGTTGTATCTTAACATTGTTATAACTGTTTTTGGTGTTTTGATTTGTTTTGGGGGTGCTTGAAGGTATATGTATATTGTTTATGGTGGCTTTGAGAATGAATTATGTACCGAATTTATATTCTTTATGGTGATAGTTGTAAGATTATTTATTAGATTTTTCTTTGGTGGATGATAAACAGTATTTCAAGGTGATATTTGCTTCTCTTAACTATGATTTGTTGGGGCTTAAGTGGTATTAACTCACGTTTTAGTTCCTTTTTACAAGGAGAGTATTGTATTTTCTTCTAATCTCTGTGTCAGTTCTTAGTTTAAAATTACTGAAAAAGTTGGTCCTTCGTTCTTCTATGGGTATTACTTACTAAAACAGTGAATACCTAAGTCTGCCTCTGTCCACTATAGTAGTCCCCCAATTTACTTCATGCATTTTAGAGACTACTGACTACTGAGATTAGTATAAAAGGTTGTGTGTAGTTCTAAGAATATTAGTATTTATTGGAACTCATCTATTAAATGATTTGTCACTATTAAATTGGTTAACTAATCCTATTGCGGTTGGTCATGTACTAAAGTAATATTAAAAAAAAAATCACGACACATCATTTTTACACCAAATTTAGACCTCTACCTTCTAGATTTCACCCCAAAGTTCATTTTTATTTTTTTCCATAAACAAAGTTAGATTTGTAATGGTAGCATAATTTAAAACTAAATTGGAAAGGTTTCAAGGCATCTATGGGGACGGAGACAAACATAAATAAATAAATAGAAGGGTCGCATGAACTAAACGAAAATTGTAGGAAACAAGTGCTCTTCTTTTTACCTGGTAGAAGAGTCGATACATATTTCTCATTATATTTGTCGATTGTTTTGTGCTTCAGGTTTCTAAATCTCATTCATTCAATTGGGGCGTTAAAAGTTGAAGTTTTCGTTTTCTAGCTTATACATAAATGTACTTGGACTCTTGGAGTTATGATATTACTCTTCAGAGGCTGTGCTAGTGGTTGCGTTCTTTCTATTAAAGTAGTGAGACCAAAATTTCTTTGTGTGAGAGGCTAAGATGCCATCTAATTATCTAGCAAGCCTGAGAAGTGCATTCCGGCAGGGAAGCCTGAGATCATTTGTTGGGCCAGAAGGTGGCCTCCAGGACTCTGTGGAAGTTATAGTTGGACAAGGGAAACTGTTGTTTGGCAACTCTAGGCTGTTCCATTCTGTACCAAGTGGATCTTTTACTGACCTGAATGTCTTTTTACAGCCTGGTACACTTGTTGCTGATCAATCAAATTTACATTTAGTTAATCGAAGGAAAAATATTTCAGTTGTCGAAGCACTTTCTCGTACATTTTCCATTCCATCTGTGTCGGGCCCCCCATTTCAGGTCTGTGGGTATCACGTCGATCGCCTGCTATCCGAGCCTAGTTATTTTTCTCTGGGAATTCACTTTCAGAAGGTATCTATGGCTCTTAGAGGTTCCAGAGCTTTGCTTGGTGACTGTTCAGTACATGATGTAACTTCTAGGCGTGGGCGTCTTGTAGGGCTAACAAGTGGCTCTGTTACTGCCTACAGCAATAGGAGTCTTGACAATTGCAGAAAAGCCTGCATGAGTTTAAGAAATGATGAACAACCGAACAATCATTTGCTCTATGGGTACTTCATATATCATGTTGCGAAGAGTAGTGGCATCTCTAATCCGGCCTTGGGGTTTGGAATGAGGAGTTTCCATATCTCAGCACCTGCATGTTTCTCTGCGGGGAATGCTCCTGATGTGTCCTTTGACAACCATGTTCGTGAGGAACAAGTTGCCAATTCTGCTGATACTTCTGAACAGTATGTTTTCTAATTTTAGCATTTGGTCTTGCCTGAATTTTTTCATGGAACTTGTGTATCAAATAGATGTTATGACTTATGAATATTATTGAATACATCACATAAAGCAATGCCCATTTCATATGATACTTATGTGTGATTAAAGTTATGTTTACAGTGGTATTTAGTGGATCGGCCTTAGCAATGAGATCCTATAATGGCTAACCATGTAATTGGGACATAAAATAAGTAAATAGAAATCTATCAAAGTTAAATTAATTAACAGAAAATGCCTACCATTACCAACACGTGATACTTTCCTCGAACTCTTTTGGAGGATTTCTTTACATTTATGATATTTTTACTTGTGTTGGCTACAGGAAGATCCTAGCAGGCAGATCTCTGAAGCTAAATTCAGGATCGTGTTACCTTCCCCATCCTGATAAAGAAGAAACTGGTGGAGAAGATGCTTACTTTATCTGTTTGGATGCACAAGCAATTGGTGTGGCAGATGGCGTGGGTGGATGGGCTGATCTCGGTGTTAATGCAGGGCTTTATGCACGTGAGCTTATGTCAAATTCGGTAAATGCAATTCAAGAGGAACCTAAGGGTTCCATTGACCCATCCCGGGTCCTGGAGAAAGCTTACTCGAGCACTAAATCAAGAGGGTCTTCAACTGCTTGCATCATTGCACTTACAGAGCAGGTATGCTGTTTCTAGTCTAGTTGTGTTTGCCTCTTTTTATAGTGCTCAGGTTGTTTTGGCCTGCTACACTGCGTTTAGGTGTTCCAAAGGAGAAAGCAGTCTGGTATATAGTTCAATAGACATTTACTTTACAATGGCCTATTTGCTATTGATACATTAATATTTATTTTGTTCTGTTCTGGCATTGGTTTTGTATCCTATTTATTTATATATTTCTTCTTTTCAATAGGTGTCACTTTTTTAATAGGTAGTACATATCTTATTTATCAATATTGCAAGGCTTATTGGAGCATCTATTATCTCACTCACTGTAAATTTTGGAAACAATGTATTGCAACAAAACAGTTTTTAATTCATTTCAATGTTTTTTATCTGGTATATCACTAATTAAGAATCAAAAGGACAACAAAGATTAAAGAGATTTTTTTTCATGTAAAAAAATAAATTATGATAGCCAACGTGCCTGCAGCGAATGGCCTTAGTTAAGAACTGGGATATAACCGAATTGTACAAATAACCCAATTATTAGCACAGTGAATCTAATCTAGAAACAATAAATGCATGTTCTGAAAAGTAAACTGTAGATCTCAAACTTTACCATATACCATACCAGGGAACTATGATATTTTGCATTTGAGGATGCTGAAGGTTTAAAATTGAAATTCATGATATACACGTATCAATGCACGATGTTGCTAATATTGGTTCACTTTGGATGCCTTACCTAATAGTTCTGGATTTTATGACCTATAACTTTACTTGGTTTGAAGGAACTACAGTCTACATCTTTGTTTTTACCAGGTTAGGTTTAGCACATTCACTTTCAAATTATTTGATGCGTGTTATGTTCTGAATTTGCATCACTTCTTTTGAGCAATTGTAATGAAATTTTCAGTTTCTCCAACTAGAATTGGTTTCATTCTGCCTCTTTACGCAGGGTCTTAATGCCATTAATTTAGGTGATAGTGGGTTTATGGTGGTCAGAGATGGATGCACCATTTTCCGCTCTCCTGCACAACAACATGATTTCAATTTTACATATCAATTGGAGAATGGTAGCAATGGTGATTTGCCTAGCTCTGGTGAGGTCAGTTGATGCATGTCTTATGCCCTTCTCCACCATTTAATGCAACAGCGCATGAAATAGCTCCTGTTTTAAGCTTTAACAAATTTTTTACTTGATAGATTGCTTTTGCATATAGTATCGAAGCTAATAAGAGTTGGGAAAATGAGTTATATATTGATTGTTGACTAATTTCATGATGAATTTGAATTGCTACTAAAGCTATCCAATCATATCCTATTATCCACATACGTTGGCATTTAGTATTGACATGAATTTGTCTTGTCATATATAGCAACATTCTAAGAGTTAATGTGTGGTGCAGGTGTTTACAGTCCCTGTTGCTCCTGGAGATGTTATAATTGCTGGTACAGATGGGCTGTTTGACAATTTGTACAACAATGATATTACTGCTGTGGTGGTTCATGCCGTTAGAGCTGGTTTAGGGCCTCAGGTGACAGCTCAGAAGATAGCGGCATTGGCGCGCCAAAGAGCCCAGGACAAAAACCGGCAGACACCATTCTCCTCTGCAGCCCAAGAAGCTGGATTCCGCTATTATGGTGGAAAGCTTGACGACATTACTGTTGTTGTTTCATATATTAACAGTTCGGATGCTGCATGACCCTGACGGCCCCCCTTTCTGAAAATGAGATTCGTATGCTAAGCCATGAATAAACTGATGCAAGAGTCGTTTGGTTGGTTCTTTTTGAGCGCCTGTGGCATATGTTACTACTACGAAAAACCACTCTTAGAATTAATTAGTGTTTTTTTTTTTATTATTATTATAGGTTTATTATGGCTACATATAGATATAGGGTTTCCTCTATTGCAATGTTTATGATATAGCCCACGTTTTTGTCCCTATGGTATATGTAATAAATTGTAGACCAAGTCACAAGATTTGTGTTATGTCTTGCAAAATGAGACCTTAGAAATGAGAGAGACCCATCCGTATCTTGAGGGAGTTTCTGCAGTTGTTCTCTCAGATGTTGATATGGTATACTTGCAGAATCCATAAATTTAATCACATATATCACGATTCAGATGTGGAGGATGATGGTATGACAGCATATGGATATAATGTTGAACCTGCAATATATATATGGGTTGGGGTCGATATGCATGCTCATACAATGCGGATTTGGGTGTACAACTCGGGTTTCTTTTATATCAGACCTTCAATTGAGCTTTTGGAGCCAAACTCTTGGGACCAACCAGGCTGTTTTTAATGAAGAGCTCTTTTTCCAAATAAGCAAGAAAATGTTTATGAACAGGGGTTCTTGCAGGAACAGATGGTAAACTGAAGAAGATGAAGCCAGTTATTGTTCACCCGTAGAATGCAAGCAATTGTTGAATTCTATATATGTTAATGCCAAACAAGGTGCTTTGGAACCTTTTCCAAACATGTTAAATTAAGACAAGCAATTTTTTTAACTAGTATTAAATTAAGACAAATAGGTCATATTTTTTGCAAACAAACATAACCTTGGTCTCAATATCAAAATCAAACACAACCATATATGGATAATGTATATAATACTCCATTGATGTTAATACCATAAACTACCTAAGAAGTACGACTAGTTATAAGATTTATTGTTTTCAAAATTTAAATAAATCATATCAATTTTAAGTTTGAAAATATCTTAAATAAATTATGTCAATTTTATTGTTAATATGAAAGTAACCTATTTTTATATAAAAATATCACTTTCCTAATTTTAGTACCACATTTTTTTCACTTGTTTGATTTGAGATCAAGTACATAAACAATGAATTTAATAATGAACTACCATTTTCAATGGTCCAACAGAAACTTGGACTATCATCAACTTGGGAGGGAGGACCAATACAAAATCGAAGTCATTATTTTCCAATTTTACAACTTTTCTCTAATAAAAACAAACCATCATGATTTTGTATCACAAAATAAAATTAGAGGAAAAAGAAAAGAGCAAAAAGACAAACTATGCCAACGACTTTTCCTTTGTCTTTTCTAGCACTTATCCTTACTTCACCCAACAGATTTTCTGCCCCCACTAATTTGTGGCTTCCATTTTTTCTCTCTCCTGTTCCATTCCATTCCATTACATTAATCAAATCCATAATCCCATCTCTCTCTCACCTGCAGAATCTTTTGAACAATCAACAAAACCTCAAGATCCCACAATTCATACCCTTTTCAAGATTTCACAATTCATCACAACCCCTCCTCTCAAGATCCCACACAAAACCAGCCCTCGTAGTCGGCCCAGTAATTTCCCGCCAAATTTTACCATTTTGAAATTCTTGATCAAAATGGAGAGAGCTAGGTTTAGTCAAAGGGGGAATTTTTTGCTGGGTTATGCAGCACAGAGATCATCTGAAGGCCCAAATGTTGATTTTAACGACGTGTTTGGGGGGCCTCCCAGGAGGTTTTCCCTTCAGGAGAGTACTACAAGCTGGTACAGTTCAGATGGTTCAATGGACTCTGATGAACCGGCGTTGTTTCGTAGGTTGAGTGGCGAAAAGCCGGTATTTGGTGAAGAAAGTAGTAGTAGTAGTGTGAATAGGAGGAAACATAATCAAGGCAGTGATTTTTTTGATGACATATTTCAAGGTGACAAATCATGCGCTTCACCTAGAAGGGATTTCCTTAATTCCTTGCCTGGATTGCAAATTACAAGCCCATCACGCCCGTTTCCACCAAAATCTGAGCCATTTGACAGTTCAATTCCTGCTCAATTCAGGTTCTAATTTGATTTACTGAATTTTAATTAGTGCACTAGTACTATTATTAGTTATGTTTGTTATTATTAATTTCTTGGATAGGACTTGATTAGTTGCTAACTAATGTAATTTAGAGTTGGGTTTCTTTTAATTAGTACTCTATATATATGCTTGTTTATTGATCTGATCTTTATGGAATACATTCATATATATACATCTGCATAGTTTTCAAATGAATCTGTTTAGGCATTTCAATCTACTAGGGCTGTGGGAAACTTGACATCAATTTTCTTGTTTTTCCGATTTGGCAATCAGCTTATGTTACGTTTGGATCGAAGGAATGGAATGAAGAGTGGAATGATTCATTCCATTCTAGTTGGAATGAGTTATTCCATACTCTCCCTCCCCTAATGAATAAAATTCATAAATTTGGAAGGAATAAGAATGGTTTAATCCATTCCAATCGCAACTAAACACAAATTTTCTTATTTAATCTATAGTTTTACGAGATTACTAGTGCAATTTTACTCTTCTCTTGTCATATTTTTATGTATGAAGCTTCTTTTCTCTTCTATTTGCTTGCCATTATGCAGACTTCCTCCCACATTGAACAAAGCAATGAATTATCCCACATTTGGTTCCAGTACTAGCTCATTTAAACAGAAGGAAGTTATTTCAAATGGAATAAGTTCTCCAAATTCTTCACTTTCTAGATTTTCAAGCCAACCAATGCAAGGAAATGATGATTTCAGTAACGATGTCTTTCCATCTAATCGCCCAAGCCATTTGTCAAGTGAATTTTCTAATGCCGAGTCATCAAATGTTACCAAATCTAATGAAGCAGACATGAGGGGGAATTCAAAAGGAGATGCAAAAGTCACACAAGTTCCAACAGATATCAACCAAATTCATTTCTCCATACACAAATGGGCTGGCGAAGGAGCACCTTTAGTGAGGCCTCCTCGCGAAGGAATTAGTTCAAATTCAAGCAAGATTAAGAAGGGATGCTCTAGCTCTAACGGAAGAGTTGTAAGTGACAAAGCGAGTGATACAGAGAATCACAACGTATCAGTGAATTTTGAGTCCTCAAAAATGGAACGCGAGAAGCTAGACAAAACAAGCACCCTCAAAAGAGAAGAAACATGCCACGTTGTTGAGGAAGATGTTCTTATTAAGCCAAAACCAGAAGTTCTTGAAACTGCACAAATTACTGTTGATGTTATGTTGAGTAGTAAAACTGAAGAAAGAAAAACTAGTTCTCTTCCTGAGATAATCTTATCTGAAAAAACCGAGAAAAAAATTTCTATGCTCAAGGAAGAAGCTCGCAAGCCAGATTTGAAATCTTTGCGTTCAATTCTCCAAGACGAGATAGACAGACTAGGTAATATGTGTTTAATTAGGCAGGTATGTAAGTACACCGGAATTATATCTAACTAGAAACTTAATTATATTCTTGTGTGCAGACAATGAGGATATTATAATGAAGGGGGAAAGAAAACAAAATGTGGCAAAAACAGCCAAAACATCGTGTTCAAATGTTGCTGAGAGTAAAAATGTAAAGAAACATGAAGGGAAAAGAATCAATTCAGATAGAGTTGAAGTGAATAAGGCTAGCAATATTCCAGGAGGCAATCTCAAGAGAAGTGGAGTTCGGGGAAAGGTCAAAGATTTTGCTAAAATATTCAATCATGAAACTTATTCAAAGTCGAAAAGCTGTAGGTGGGAAGGAAAAGTTAGTAGTGGAAAAGTTAATGAAGCAAGTGTTGACACGACTGAAATGAATTTTCTCAACATGAACAAGATGCCAGATTCTTTCTTCATGGTATCCAGATTAACATGATTCCTCTATGGTTTTCAAATTAATTTTGCTCATGTTTTCTCCATAACGATTTTCATTAATTTAATTTGGTATCTAAATTTCCTAATGCCTTTTCAGGTAAATGAAAAAGTTGAAAAACCAGAGAAACATCATTCTCACATGAAGTCCAAAATTTATACAAGTACTGATAATTCTTACAATCAGAATGAAGCTTCTCAATTTTCTGGTAAGTTATTGTAATCAAAATATTTCTTCTCCCTGCCAATAAAGAATCATATTGCATTTCTTTTCTCAGAGTCAATTCATGATGGTTCTAAAGTTATAAGTGACAATATAAACGATCCCTTCCAAGAGAACTATCTGGTATGAAATTTGCATACTTGTCGTTGGTTAATTATACTTGGTTTTTGATCATGTGACTATATTCTCATTGCTAGCTATATATTTTTATCGATATACGAATGTTTTTTTTTGTTTCCTCTGATTAGCTTAGTTTATTTATGATGAGACAGATACAAGATTTATTCGACGATCATGTCAAGCTTCCACAAACTAGAGAAGATCTTGAGGCTACCAAAGTAATTTGCTTCATTGCTAGATTGCTTTCATATTTGTGGAACACAATACTAATACTTTTAATAACTTAAATGCAGGCTTTGGATGCTAAAATTCTTAAATGGTCAACCGGGAAGATAGGAAACATTCGCTCACTGCTCTCAACTCTACAATATGTAAGTTTGTAAATTTCTTTTCAATTCTAAAATTCCTCACTCATAGCAAGCTCCCATTGTATGTAGTTCTAGTTTGCATTGTTTGGTGGTCATAGGTAAATTAGTAGCTACAAAAACACTATTCCTTTCTGATTCGTTAAATATATTGTAGATTCTGACAAATATTTTGTGTTAGAACTAGCAAGATTTCCATTATGCCATTCATCATAGTTTGCAGTTCAAGAGTCTTTACATTATAAGGGAAGTGATAGTTTCAATTTATGTTTCATGATTCCTCCCATCACGTGAATAGTATGTAAGAGACATGTATTGGGAAGTGATATTTCCACACGAGAAATTGATATTTCCATGATTCCTCTCACGTGAATAGTACCTAGTTTCAAGTATATTTTATGTTACAATAACTCCATTAAGGTGCATACTAACTGTGTTTCTCAGCATCCCAATTTATAATTTTCAAACACAGGTTCTTTGGGCAGAAAGTGGATGGAATCCAGTGCCGCTTGTCAATATCATTGAGGGAAATGAAGTGAAAAGAGCATATCAGAAGGCTTTACTCTACCTACACCCTGATAAACTTCAGCAGAAGGGTGCTGCTTCTCATCAAAAATACATTGCAGGAAAAGTTTTTGATATTTTGCAGGTATTTTAATTGCTAAAGTTTAGTTATGCAATGGAATTCAGTTTAATAAATGTTCCATTATCACTACATATAGTGAGTTTATTTTATATATGAAGTTGAAAAGAGAAAAGGAAAAACATATTAAGTTTCATAGAAATGAAAAAATATAGTAACAAAAATATTTTTGTCTCAAAAATATTTTATCTAACAAATATAACAAAAGTTATTCATATAGTAACAAGACAAGTTTGCTATTGAAGTTTACAAACACCTTTATTCTTTCATAACAGAAGATAATTCTTTTTTCACAGGAGGCATGGGATCACTTCAATTCAATTGGTTCAATATGAATGATTCTCAAAGCCATAATGGCTGTACAGAATCTGCAAAATGCACATGTAAATACCATTTTGATTGTGCATAGGTATACATCATTTTCTTTCTTAATAAGACATTACACCATTGTGTGGATAGAAATTCTAGTTAATTTGAGAAACACTTTCATCATACTTTTGTTAGACATGTATTCTTTCATTATGATTATGAGAATACTAAGATTGAGTTGATGCATTGTTCAGTTCCACAATAATATTACGTTTGGATTGCTGGAATGGAATCGGTGAAGAAATGATAGAGAGTGGAATAATTCATTCTATTTCAGAATCATTCTATGCCTGCACTCAAAGAATAACAAGAATGAGAATGATTCATTCCATTCCAATTGAACAACCAAACACAAATTTTTTTCATTATATGGGAATGAGTTATTCTATGCCCACCTTCATTCATGTAATCCAAATGTAACATAAGTCTCATTTATTTTGACGGTAATATAAAATGACACGATATCCTCAAAATTATCATCACTACTCTCTTATGTTGCGTTTGGATTGGAGTAATGAAGGTGGAAATGGAATGATTTATTCGGAATGAAAAAAAATTGTGTTTGGTTCCTTGGGAGAGGAAGAACATGAAATAACTCATTCCAACTAGAATGAATGGAATGAATCATTCTATTTTTTCAATCCAAACGTAGAATTAGTGAGAAATTAGTATAGGGGGACTACATGTTTAATATTTGCAAATTTCGCAATCGGGGCACATTTTTTGTGGGAATAATTAATCTTTTTTTGTCATACTCATGGCTGTACTCTGGAGTTAAATTCTTCTTTTCATGCTTCTGGTTGCATAGGGCTCTAATTTTTACGCCACCTTTTCTTGAAAAACTCTGCTGTTTCATTTGCTTTTCTAGACTAAAAGAGGGGAGAGCAGATCCTCTATCCCCAATTTTCTTGTTTCTTTGTGTCCCTTTACTTAAATTTTGACACATATGGGTGTTTGATAAAAATTGAATGAATCTGAATCTGAATCTGAATGAGCTGAATTTGAATGAGTTGAATCTGAATCTGAATGAAAAAAGCTCTTTGATAATTGACATGTCTGAAACATCTGAATGACACATTTTTTTTATTTTACCCTTCTAAAAAAATTCAAAATTGTTGTAAATTTATTTAATATTACTTAATATAATAGTTAATATTTTTTTAATATTTTTTTTTTTTTATTCAATTGCTCATTCAATTTATTCAAATTTCAAAAAATCGACTTAGTCATTCAATTTCATTTATCTTACCGATTCAAATTATTTCGATTAAAACAAACGTCTTGATTCAATTCAAATATTCAGATTCAAATTTCCATTCAAATTTCTAAACAAATGTTTACATAGTCTCTTACTTAACATTAATTAATTCTGAAATTAAATAAAAGAACACGTGTTAAAATTTAAGGGAGGAGACATAAGCTGGACATGGAATTTGGGGACAGAGAATCTGCTCTCAAAAGAGGGTTATTGGCTAAGTACTTTATTGCTCTACACTTGGGGCTGCTTTTTAGCTCCATATTTCCCGGAAGTCGATATGAAATTTGCATAACTTAAACGATGTGTGTTTGATAAAAACTGAATAAATCTGAATGAAAAAAGTTATTTGATAATTGACATGTCTGAAACATTTGAATAACAAATTTTTATTATTTTAGCCCTCTAAAAAAATTCAAAATTGTTGTAAATTTATTTAATATTATATATTAAAAAAAAACTTTTCAGCCATTCAGACGATTTTTTTTTCAAAACAATCACACATTTAATCATTCAGTCATAAACAAACAGCCACTTAATACTCTTAATAGTGCCGAAACAATATTTATGCTAGTGGAACAAATATACATTTAACGATATTCTTACATTTATTTCAACATCTGTTTGAACTTTTAGTAATACTTATTGTTTTGATAGCATAACTATTGCTATGACGTTATTAGTGGCCTAACTTAATATTAGTGTATAACTTTAATTAGTTCTATTCATCTCAGACTTGTAAGTGTCTAGGTTAAATACTATATAAAGACATGAAAATTTGCTCTTCAAAGTTTAATTTATTACATCAAAATATAAAATAGTATCTTAAAAAGAAATAAAAAAAAATATAAAGACATGGCATGAGAACATACCAACAAAGTTTTGAATACATGAATAACCCTATTTACTAGTGTCATATTTAGTTTTCAGTCTCCTAGTCCTACTCCTAGTACAAGTAGGAATTTAATGAGATTGTTCACAAGTTTCATGTAGAATTGATAAATGCACTCTTTATCTTACTATTATTTGTAGTATTTATTTCTTTAAAGGATCAAATGGAAGTACAACAATTAAAGTATGGAGTGTCTGTCAATCCCCTTCTTCATAATATCGAGTCGGACAAAAGAGAGTTTTTGATAAATTGATGGCCATGATAAAGTTGATAAAATAACTATAAAAGTTTTTTAAAATCTGGGATTTGTATATAAATATAATACGTTGTGCTGTGGCCGGCTCTCTCTAAAGAATTATAGGGAGCGAATTAAACGAATCGGCGAATCGGCTGTAGCGACGGATAACCGTCGCTATATCATAGAAAATTGACTTTCTACGCTATAGCAACGGATAAAATCGTCGATATAGCCAGGGGCGGATCCAGCCCGAAAGTTCAGGGTCAAATTCGAAAAAAAAAATCATTAAGAATAAAAAATTAATAAAATGAATCACAAAATTAAATAATCCTCAAATATTATTTACAATATCATTAAGAGAAGGAGATACCGGTGTATGGGTTTGGAAGCGGATATTTTGGGTTTGAGGGTTAACATTTTGCGGGTGAGTTTCTCAGTAAATATCAACAGTGACAGGTTCATCACTAGTCTCTTCCGCTTGAACATTTTCATGATTAGATTCAAATTTTATACGTTTAGTTGTTGTAACCCAATTACGTATATCCATGTCTGACAATCAATAAATATTTAAAAATTAATTCAACATAAAAAATAGATCGATATATATTATCATTATAAATAGTCAAATGTAATTAGAAAGTTTGAGAAATACTAAAGAAATTCATTTAGAATTTACTTTAATATAGTCACTCGTTGATTACTAAATACTAAAACTTGATTAATTTAAAGCTCATGAATTTGGTACTTTGGTTGTTGGCTTGTTACTCTCTGTTGACTGTTGCAGAGTTGGATACTAATGGACAGGGGCGGATCCAGCCTCACAATTCAGTGGGGGCAAATTTAAATTATTATTTTTTTGAAGAATAAAATTTTAATAAAATAATTACAAAACTAAATAATTCTATAATTACATTCTCTTTTTGTGAAGTATTGATTGAGTCGAGCTCCCAAGTAAATAACTTTTTTTTTAAAATTCTCTCTTTTACTAGCGGGTAAGAACTCATTGGTTGTCTTTTACCGGGACAAAACCAAACCAATAAATAATATAAATAGTCAAGTGTAATTAGCAACAACAATAAACAATCTCAATTAAACCACTAACAAGTAACAAGTAACATTACAAACTAAATTACAAAATTTAAAGAAAGTAAAAATAGAATAGAATACATACTCGAATAACTTTTATTTGATGGAGTTCTCTTCATAAATAATTACGAAAATTCCTAAAACAATTGTTAAATACTCTGCAGTTTTTGAAATTGGGATATTCCGTAATCCGCAGTTTTTGAATGGAAAAGGAGAGACCCATTGAATTTAGACAATATTAAATAAATTTGACCAAGGTAGTGGTAATGTGAGACTTGTAAAACTATATTAAATAAATAATAGTAGCAAAAATGTGAGATTAATAGAATTAATTTTTTAAGCTCTTCAAATAAATTTTTACCAACTTCAATGCTTGATTTACTAACATTTTCTAACTTGAGTGCTTCCCTACTCCATGAAAATCCAGTGGGGGCAGGTGCCTCCTGCCCCATGCCTGGATCCGCCACTGCTAATGGAAGTCTCGAAGAAAGTGGAAAACAAGAAATATAGGATTGATCATTTAGGATTTTTAGGTCTAAAGCATGAAATTTCATTTAACACCCTTTTTTTTTTAATATGCCCCCCTAACTTTTTGAAAATTCAGTGAAGACATGTACCCCTGCCCCTATAATAGGTCCGTCCCTGATTATAGCGGGTTCGTTTTTAATTATAGTTCGCTGAAAAATGGACCATATCATACGTACCCTCAGTGTTTATAGTCGAATATTTAGGTCATATGTGTTATCATTTGTGAGTAAGACCCATTAATGATAAGTTCAAATAAATATAAATCAATGGAAGAAATCCCAGAAATACTATTCAAATATAGTATTACTTTTTTGGGGGGATATTTTGTTATCTTTTGTATTATTTATTTACGGTGCAAATTTGGTACCAAGCATGAAATCAAATTTGATGAAAAAGTAAATAATTTAATTAAATTAAATTTATTAAAAAAAAAAAATAATTAAATTAATTATATAATTTTCGCAAATAAACACATATCGTCTTGCGGACAAGGAGTGTACTATTGTCCAGTGCAACCGTAATAATAACGCAGCCAGCCACAAATGCTACTAGTTGTGAGACAGCTCGCCGGGGACAACAAGCAGCTGTACCTCCTCATGACAGTACTGGCAATTCTAAAACACACACACAGTCCGGATCCAGTCCGGAGTCCTGCATTTTTTAAAATACGATTTTTTTTTTTTTTTTTAGAACAACTAAAAAAAAATTTATGGAACTTGAATTTTTACATAATACAGTGTTTTGGGTGTGATTTGAATACATATAACAAAATATGTCTGTACAGACTATATTATATAAAAATTCAAGTTCTATAACTTTTTTTTTAGTTGTTTTAAAAAAAATAAAAAAATTAAAGGTCCGGATTTTAAGCGTGTCCTAGTCCCACAGGATCCATTCCCCCACACACACATATATATATATATATATATATATATATATATATATATATATATATATATATATGGTTCCATCCATGAATAATAGGTTGATGTGAAACAACTCCTTTTGTCTTGTAAAAAATTTGGCTCAAACAAAAAAAAAAAAGTTCCACAGCAACCGGTTGCTTCACAGCAACCGGTTGCTGTGGATGAAACTCCATATATATATATATATATATATATATATAATATTGTCCGAAAAGAATAATACTATCAAAAAAAACTAATGTGTGATTTAAAGTATTAAATGGCAAGGTAATAAGTGCTGTCAAGTAATAAGTGTAGCTAGAATATTTATAAAAATATCATTAAATATATATTTATTTTAATAACAAAATTTTTGTCCGATAATATTGACTGTCAAAAACAAAGGCATAGAAGAGAAAATAAATAAGTTTGAAAGAAAGAATAAACAAGTTACAGCTTTACTCATAGTGGGGACATACATATATTACAATATAAATATTTTCTTTTTTTCTAAAATTAATGGTGCATGCTTAAATATTTTAATGACAAAATGATTTATTGCATTACTTTAAATTGCGTATTTTAGATATTTTTGAAGAATTTTTTTTTTGAACCTCACATTTTTTGGGAGAGTATATGTTTGCATATAGTGGATTTGACTTGTGTTATTTTAGTGTCAAGAAAAAGCATAATCTTCTTATCACATAAAAAGGGTTATATAATCTTCGTATTCACACACACGCATCATCTGCATTTCACATGTCGTCGGTGAGACCCACAATATGTATATGTGTATGTAAACATTATGTGACCTTTTTTTACGTAATAGTAGCATTGTTGGCCAGCAAAACTGGGGAACTACTTCCATAAAATAGTTCTTTCCATATGCAATGAATTTGAATATATTTGGGGGTTGTGGAGACATGTATTGATAAGTGGGGTAGTTTTATAATTCTTATTAATTTCATATATAGATAAATTTTATAATTGTAATTCGATATAAATTTATCATAATACATAACACGACACAGTGGCGAAATCAAAAAAAATTCAGTGGAGTAAAATTATTAAATCACACCCACAAAAATCAGTGGATCCAATTGACCCTAGTGTTACTCCTAACTTTGCACATGAGAGGACTCCATACATATCAGGACTCCATTGATAAACTGGCACTATAATCCCACTATCATAGCAACCAAAACTCCTTTTCTATAAGATAACAATGATGTTATAATCTGGGGCTATATAATTATTAATACTATATTTCACAAAAAGATTATTTTGCAATTGACCAAAGAGGAATTATTCATCAGTTGTGTTTTTTAGTGTAGCAAGACTAGAGATATTTTACAAATGACCCTACAAATTAGCTCTATTATAAATATTCAAGCTCATAGATATTCAGGAAAAATGATCACATAATAGCAATTATTCATCATTTTGTGAAACACTAGAGATATTTTTACAAATGACCCTACAAATGCCTAATTTTCAATTTGAATTCTATACTTTAACTCTAAAATACATTTGTAATCTAATTTTTATTTTTATTTTGAATTAAATGCACCCTAAAATTTGAGTTTTAATATACTAATTTACACCTTTCGCACGAAAATTTAGGGTGCAAATTATTTTAATTTAAACGGTGCGGAGAGATCCAACGGTATTGAAACATTTTGATAAAATTTTTTTTTACTGAGTTGAAAATAAAAATTAGAAGCCACCAAAACACGTTTATTTTTACATATAATTTTTTAAATTTTTGATAAAATTTGTGAAATATTGAATCTTCTTTTGTTATTGAGATGATAAAAGATTACAAGATTATCAATCAGAGGATCAAAGATTCACAGGCAATGGACAGTCCCAAACCTTAATTAGACATAGGAATAATATCTTAACACTTTTTTACTAAATTTAATTAACAAAATTTGCTTTTATGTTTTAGAA
Source organism: Panax quinquefolius (assembly GCA_020205615.1). Taxonomy (NCBI): domain Eukaryota; kingdom Viridiplantae; phylum Streptophyta; class Magnoliopsida; order Apiales; family Araliaceae; genus Panax; species Panax quinquefolius. Next base: position 123,041,318 of record CM035161.1, on the reverse strand, counting down.
AAAAACAATTGGAGTAACAGTTTTGCACAATCAATGTACTTATGAGACAGATTTGTGCAAAAAAATATTTTTACAAAAAATAAGGGGGACAAATTTGTAATTTAATCCAAAATAAAAAAGAATAAAATAATACTCTCCCGTTTCAAAATTTAAAATTTTTATAAATTTTTTAAAGTTAACCGGAGACATTTACAAATTTAAATGCCATAAAATATTTTAATTTCCATAAAAAAGTTAAGCTTGCCCTGCAGTCGGTTACAAAATTAGCTAGGCATTAAATAAAAAAGTTAAGTTTCTCCTTTAGGTCCTAATGTCCTATAACAAAAAATTGTAATATAAATGGTTATTAAATACAAAAAAAATATTATGGTAATATCATATACAGTTGTGTATTTTTTATTTATGCATAGTCTGCCAAAATTACGTCGTTTTGACATATTTATTTTAAAAAAAAACAGCAGCTTTCTTCTTCCAATCAAAATCAAAATAAATAAATCGAATAAAACGATGTAGTTTTGACCAGTGTGTCTTATAAAAAAAAAAATATCTGATGTGTGATCATTATTCCCAAAATATTATATATATATATATATAAATTATGTTAATTTAAAATTTAAAATTTAAAATTTAAAATGTACCAAATTAATTTTTAAAAATTAATAATAATCTATTTTTAATTTTGAAACCGATCAATGATCATATCCAAACAAGCTGCTACTATAACTGAAAAGGACTAAAGTGAAAAGTTTCATTCACAATAAACACAGGAGGAGGAGGAGAAGAAGAAACTTTTCCTGTTGCACATTGCTCGTCTTTTCTGTATTCTATTCTCTTTCCTTTGCTTGTCGTTTACGCTCTTCTCCATTTTCGTGTTTAAAATCCTTAAACTAATTATTTTCACACAAAAAGAGAACCAAAAAATAAAAGACAAAGTAGAGGAGTGGAAGAGAGAGAGAGAGAGGTGGTGGGGAACTAATGTCAGTACGCCTTAAAAACTTCCGTAACCAGGGGGTCTCTTCTTTAATTATCTTTAATTCGTTTGGCTCAAAAATGGGGTCGTGATTTCAGTATTTGCAGAGCGTTACTTGTTGGGTTTTGCAGCAAAATGAGCTTGTGTAATTGTTCAGTTGTTTTACCAGGTGGTTCTTTTTTCTGCTCTTTTTAGCGTACTGGGTTTTTTTCCCTTATATTTTCAGATTTTCTTCTGAAGCTGGATTTTGAGCTGTAATGGCTGTCATCTCCTCCTAATCTGTAAGTTTCTCTCTCTAAAAAAACTTTTTTTCCCCTCTCATGTTTTTGTCTTTTGGGCGTCTCTCAAAATACTCTATTCGCCTTTTCGTTTATTGGGTATTTGAGATTTTTGTTGTTTGATTCACCTGTCTGATCTGCTATTCTGAAAATTGTTTCATTTTTATTATTTTGTCTTCCCTTTTCTGTATTCCCGAATGTTTAATTTTTTATTAACAAGATCTGAAATGACTCTACTGGTAGTGTTGAATCTGAAGCTCACAGTGTGTGCATTTCATGTTTATTGAGAAAATTAATCAAAATTCTAGGTTGTATGGGTATGAATTAACTGAATCCTGTAACTATTTGGGTTCAGGCCCTTGAATTGCGTTGTAAAAAATGATAGGTTGGATTTTGGTAACGTTTCATAGATTGCGTCCCTTTTCAGCATTATCACTATACTAACAATTCTAATGAGTTTTATATTCATAGTCTAACAGAATTTTCAGTCAGAATGGTTTTCTGCCTTGGGCATTTGAGTTTTATGGCAAAAGTCTAACTGAATTTTTAGTAGAATTGTCCATAGATTGAGACTCTCACCACTCTCTGTTGCTTCTCTCCCCCTCCCCCGGCCTCTTTTTTCATTGTTGTAGACTTGTAGTTATTTCTTTATTTAGAAGTCTCATGCTTATATACATCTCTTATGAACAGTATGCCGCTGGGTATTGACTGACCTCTTCGGGTTTCACCACTAGAAAGACCATGAAATTTGGAATTAAAAAAGGATGGAAGTCAGTAGTGCCTCTCCGATTGAGAGGGAAATCAGCAGCACGTTTTTGTCTATTCCCCAAAGTGAAGTCAGCTAATTATGGTTCAGGCAATACACCAGTTTATCTCAATGTTTATGACTTGACACCCATGAATGGCTATGCCTATTGGGCTGGCATCGGTATCTTTCACTCTGGTGTGGAAGGTAGGCTTGTACATTCATGTGTTTTTTCCATTTCAGATTTATATCTTCTTCTTTATTTTCTGCTTTCCTCATCAATGCACCTAAGTTTTAGTTTTTAAAATATGTTGTTAATTGTTGCTGTTACATGTCCAGGAATGAACAATGATGCTTTTACTTGGCTTGTTTAGATTCTACTCATACTTTAGGGTTTTTTCTTGTTTTATACAAGTCATTCTATATTTACTGTGCGTTATTTAAGAAAAATATTACTGAATGAGGAATAGTTTCTTTTCAGTTTCTTGTAATAATTTTACATACATACCTTACAATTAGAAACCCATGTTTTATGCCATTTTCCGTTCAGCCTTATGAAATAGAGAAGTAGCTAGCTATCAACTCTGTGATGCATGGAAAGTTGCTTATAAAATTATATTGGTAAGAAATTGTTAAGATTTTAAAAGATATAGATTTATGAAGATGCACACAAAAATGTTTTTAATAAGAAAACTATAAACACAAGAAGAGAAAGAATAACTTAATATATGGATAATAAAAATATTCTTATAAATTTATAATGGTAACTAATAAGGATTTAAGGTATCAAAATGTAGGGGCTGGGGTTCTGATAAACTCATATGTGGTTCTAATTATTGGAGGTCAAAAGAGACTATTTCTACCTCAATTAATCATGTTCTCCGTCATGACCAAGTGCAATAAGAAACATAACTAAGGGACTAGTATAGTGCATGCTATTCTATTATCCTCGATTTGATGGGTTGATTGTTGGAAGGGCAAATATGTACCCTGATTGACCTAGAATAACCATGGAAAACTTTTTCCTAAGGATATGCTTTATATAACACATATGACCTCTATAAAATGGGGTGGCAGCCAATAGTTTTCGTCCCTTAGTATACTGAACCTGCATTCTCATTATGAAGAGGCCACTTGTTTTCTCCAAGGATTATGTTGTCCAGGTCAAAGTTGAACTGATATGTCTCTTAAGCTGAAAGATCTGGGATCTGGTTTCGATCGGAAAATCCATCTTTTGAAGAAAGAAGGCAATCTCTTGATGAATGTCCTAGACTCAGCAATATCTAGCACGTCTTGATTGTGTATGTAAAAATGAACAACTCCAAAATTAAAATTTTGTCTTGAAAGATTTAGTTTATTATTGCTAGGTCGAGTCCCGTTGTCATCCGTAGGTGACACATCTGTTGTTGTCCTTGGTCCAAATCTAAAGTTACAGTTCTACTAGCATCTGTCTCTATATTAACGTTTTTGCTGCATATGTAGGTGAGTTACAGACTTAAAGGTGCCAACTGGCTTGTTATTAACAGGAGCATATGCATGTGAAAATAGCTCATGCACATGTTGTATTTCCTTTTTTCATTTTGCACCTATACTGATTAATGCTCAATGCCTTTGACAGTTCATGGTGTAGAGTACGCATTTGGAGCGCACGATTATCCAACTAGCGGTGTCTTTGAAGTTGAGCCTCGGCAATGCCCAGGCTTCAAGTTTAGGAAGTCTGTTTTTATCGGGACTACATGTTTGGACCCTGTCCAGGTTAGGGAATTCATGGAGCATCATGCTGCGAGCTATAATGGTGATACATATCACTTAATTGCCAAAAACTGCAACCACTTCTGCAAAGACATCTGCTACAGGTTGACTGGGAAGCATATCCCAAAGTGGGTGAATCGACTTGCAAAAATAGGTAGGTTGACTCATTAACCGTAACACCACTATTAGAATTAATTTGCTATAGCATGAAATTGCCTGCTGTGTTGGGTTAAACATTTCCAACTTGATCATTTGATTGCTTCCCGTAAAAGTTGAACTCCATAAATATGTTGGTTATACACAGTTTTTCGACCCCAACTTACCCTCATTTACATCATATAGCAGCATGCTTTGGAAAAACGAAAAAATTCAATATGAATTTTACCTCATGGCCTTCGTTTGTTAGGATCTTTCCTATTCAAAAAGACCAGGTTACTTTCTTATTCTTTTTTCGGTCCAATACTTTCACTTTTCAAAGCGCCTTGTAAATTTTAAACTATCTCCCCTGCACACTAATTACTACAATTTTTACACCTCATCCACTGTACCTTTCGATCAATAGTTCCCCGGAGAGCAACTCCTTACTCCCCCTCAATCCCCCCCCCCCCCCCCCCCCAAAATCCCTCCTGCTGTTATTTCCATTTGGTTGATATGACATTGGTCTGTTAAAACTCACCAAATACATGGGAAAACCTTCTTTCATCGATAACTTAATCTTCCTTTCCGATATTTGGTATAAAGAGAAAGCAAGAGAAAAAGAGGTGTTTAGATGGGAAAGAAGCTACAATGCAAAACTTAAATGTCTTGTGGAATCTGCACCTTCTTGAGAAATCTGTATAACTGTACTGCATGTAATAGAAGTAACTCAATACGCCTAAATGATTTTTTTAAACGTAAATTTGTTTTCCTTTGTAGGTTCAGTCTTCAACTGTATACTACCTGAAGCCCTCAGAATTTCCGCTGTGCAACATGACCGTAATTGCCAACCATATGATAGTGAGAAAAGAAGGCTGAAAAGTAGCGTCAGTTGTCTCTCTTCGATCTCAATGAGGCAGAAACAGTTGTCGACGTCCTCATTGTTTATACAGTCCCCATTAAAAGGCTGCTTACCACCATGGGAATTAAGACGGTCCAACAACGGTTTACTGGATGAAAGGTAAGATAAGTTGGAGAATTATCACCAGAAATATTTCCCCAAAATTGTCTTAGACAAGCACTAGTTTCAGGTGTCTTAAGAAAAAATCACCGGTTTCAGGTGTCTCATGTGTTTAAATATTATTATCGATTCATCTGGTTTAGAAAAAAGGGGAATTATTTGTAACATGGTTTCAATTATTTACTTAGGCATTGAAAGGTTAGCAGATTCATCATCTCATGGCCATTTTTGGTTCTTTTGGCATAATTTTGTGTCAGCTGATTTGCGTTGCTGCCTGCATGTTGTTCATTTGAAGCCAATAGCACCAACCTCTTTGCTTATGGAATAAATTTTGAAAGTGAATCATATTAGCGTACTGGTTAGCATGAAGTTCATTTTTAAGTAAGTTGGTCAATTGACCAATAAAATGTTGACAAACATAGAGCTTTGCCTGCGTGTCAGCAATTGACTAAATTACTCAAAAATGAACTTTATATTAACCATTTCCGGCAGTCCATGGCTCAAGTACAAAGTAATACTTCCTCCTCAAATTAAATGTCTAATTTTAATTATTTTTTTTTGGACAAGTTGACTATTTTTAGAATTAGTAACTAAACATATATAAATATGTTTTAAAATTATAAAAATTAAGATTAGTAGTAAATTGTAGGACTGAGCAAAAAATGGATATAATGAACTGAAATTTGTCAACAGAAAATTATTTTTTGCAATTCATTTATATATGAATTTTTATTCGATTTTCGGGTTCGTGTTTGGATTTTGTGTTAGTTGGTTAACCGAATAAGAAATAAAAAAAATTTAACGCTTCAAAGTTGAGCAATAATCTGATCTCTATGGCTGAACCTGGTGGAGGATTAAAGTTCTTATGATGGCTGTACTCGTGGGTTTTTTTTTTTAACTTCCTCCCTTTTCAACTAAGGAACGATTTTTTTTCCCAGACCAGCAAGGTCAATTCCGATGGCTATGGTGCTTTGTTTTTCCGATTTGTTGAATGCTAACATAGATTGTAATGGCAGTAACCTTTTGTTGTTTGATTCAATAGTGGTTAACATAGATTGTCAATTTGAAATGATTTTTTTTTTTTTATGAAATAAAACATAATTTCGATTATTAATTGAAATAACTGAATTTCAGTTATTCGGTTTTCGATAATTCGGTTATCTCTAAATTAATTCAGTTAGGTTAGTAATTTGGATAGTGAAATAAGAAAAATTTCGATTTTCTGCTATAATCGAATAAGTTATTCAGTTCAATTATAACTGAATTTGCTTACTCTATTAAATTGTATATACTTTTTTATATAACTAAATCAAATTGCATATACTTTTTTTAATCTCATTTAATTTAAAAGTAATAGGTTTCGTAACGTCTTTTTCAAATGAATAATAGATAAGCGATAAAAATTTTGTAAAAATATTTTAATATATATATATATTATTGTGTTCAACTTACTTCTCGTTTGCTAACTCTTTTATTTAACAAAAAAATCAACAATAATCTAATATTTTGAAAAGAGCAATTATTTCAATTGGCAGAGCTTACAGCTCACTTCTGGCCCAACTGTCCAATAAGGAACTAGTAAATATAAAAAAATACGATTAGTATGAAGTTCATATTTTTGATAAGTTAATGAATTGGCTAATAAAATGCTGACTCACATAAAATTTCATTTGTGTGTCAGCACTCTATTAGCCAATTGACCAACTTACTTTCTATTACCCAATTGACCAACTTACTCAAAAATTAACTTCATACTAACTTCCTACAAAAAGCAAAAGAAGTTTCACTATTCAATGTTAGAAGCAGATTTAGCTGCTGGATCCACCAAACCATCTTCGTGAATAATATATACTTCAACAAAAAGAGAACATAAACATATGCCAGAATTAAGATAAGAGCACTGAATTAGGCAGCAATATCAGGAGATACATTTTCAAACTATATATGACAATATGAATGATTGTTCATAGCATCCTACAAGTAAATATTCTACATTTTCTAAAGAATAAAATCATACAAAGATGGTATACAGATCTCGTATCCGAATTACCGTTGATAAAACAAACCTGCAGGAACACGAAACAGATGCTTCAGATTTTCATATGCAATTTCCTTTCTTTCCCTAAGGGCTTACAGGCATTAGATAATGAAAGCTATTGAGGGGGAAAATATAGTAAAGCCCAGGAATCTCTAAAACTGATGCTTCAACATAACTGAGATTTCCACATGAAATATCAAAATACTATAATTAATGGGTAACTTTCTTCTAGTAACAAGATTACAAAACTATGATAGCACACAATGTTTCCTAGTTTACTGGGTGGTAATCCTCGCACAATGTAGTGTTTTTTTACTGGGCGGTCATCCCCACCCTTTCATTGTTGTATATTCCAAAGTCGATACTATGGGGGACTAGGTGAACCAAAGTGGACTAGATAGCGTTTGAGAGCCAGGCCATGAAATTATCATTCATCTTTCTGATGCAAAACAGTAGGCAGGCTATAATTACCATTGAGAGCAGCATGATATACTCGTTTCTCAGCCAAACCAATATCTGACATTATCAAATTACCCTGCACGTGACACAACAAAAGCAAATGAAACTGGACAATGAAAAATGAAATCAGACTTGATGAAAGTAATGGAAAATAAAACTCAATGTCACATTAAGATATAATCCAATATGAACAAAAATTGGCATCCCTTCTAAGAAAATATAGCAATGAAGCAGGGAATGTACTTCCTAGTTCTTGCAGCCAAATTCTTAAACAAGATCCAGCTCTACAATTCCAGCCACTCAGTAGCACAATCTACCATCATAGGTCATTTAAATTTTTATTACATATCAAAGCAACTTTTTAGCTGCGCTTCTATTAAATTGAAGAGCAAAGCAAACAAAGTTTATCACGAATCATCAAATCATTTAATCAACAGAAACTGCAAACAAAAGCATACCTTGCGAGCCATTAGCCTCCGAACATTATCAGAGTATAGCTTTGGATCATCCTTTTCTTGCTGTGAAGGGTAGTAAATTGGAAGATTCGTCACTTCTAAATGATTTACAAATTGACAGAAGAGAAGAATCACATGGCGCACCTGCAAATGAAAGTCTATACATGTCAAAACTGTATTTGTCCTGGCTACCAATGTTAAAATTGCCAAATAAATACTCACGCCTGAAATGGTGTCCCAAGCAGGACTAAACCTCTCGTACGGATATCTCAAAATTACAGGAAGAACGGGAGCTTTTGGTAAAAATGCACCAGTCTTGAATGGAAGTAGATAGTCTCCATTTGTAGTCGTACCTTCTGAAAAAAATACAGAGGAGCATATTTAAAAACAGTAAGCAGACGAGCATTTGAGCAAAACAACAAAATTTCTGGCAGGAATTTTGATTAGTGAGAAATAATTGGTAAGATACAGTAATTTTATCTCGTCATAGAGAACGAAGATTATAGCACAACTAAAACCAAGGGATGAAACACTGACACAATTCTTGCAAAACCATACTTGATACCACAAACATAAATTATATGAAAATTTAAAGCAATGGAGATAACATATTGAAATTAAATCAATGATGCCATTTTCATTTATTCTATAGTTATGAGGAACAAATTCGGAAAACTATAAAGCAGGGATTCGGTTGTTACCCACAACTCGGTGAAGGTCCGAGGATATGGGTATGCCATGATTTGAGGTGATTAGGCATTGCTAGTTGGTCAATGGAATTGGTTAGGGGATTCGATCGATATGGACGCAATTCTGGCTCGCCTCTATGGGATTCGGAGATGGATGCTAGCATCAAGTTCGGGAAGGGTATCTTGTGCAATTTTGCAAAAACAAAATAATACTCCCTCCGTTTCAATATAAGATCATTATTCACCTTTTGAAGTCAACTTGAGATATTTTCAAACTCAAAATTGACATAGATTAATACAATGTTAAATATTGTAAACTATCTACACAATACTATTAATTATAAGATTTTTATTATTTCATAATTTTTAATGAATTTTATCAATTTAAAGTATAAAATGTCTCAAATTGACTTTCAAAAGTTAATATTATCTTATAAATTGGGATGGAGTAGAAATTACCTAAGTTGAATGATCGTTCTAATTGTTACTATCTAACTTCTGGGTCTATAGAGTTGGGCGGCGGGTGATCGACACCCGACTCCTCTTCCAGCATCTCTTCCTTTTATGGCGACTGGTACGTCTCTTCTTCTCCCTTCTTCTTTCTTCTTATCCTGCTCTCTTCTTCTCTTCTCATCTCGCCAATATATATACACACACACACACACACACACATAATTGTATATAGTATAATGTTTTCGTTTATAACCAGTTGATTTGCTTGTATATAACTATATATGTATATGAATGTATTTATCCAGTTTATTTGTGATTGTCCATGAATATTTTCTTTTCACTTCGTCTTGAAAAGTAACACTCAGACAAGAGTATGGACATTAGATTGCAAAAAATTGGTAAAATAAAGGAGTGCTCGTGTTAAACTCTTCAAAGTACCCCGTATTTGACCAGACACTCCATATGAGTCCATATAACTTAAATTGTTAGTAACATATAACCAGTTTAATATATTATAATTTATATGTACATAAATATAAAATTATTTACATGTATATAAATTAACTTTGTATAAGTTGTCAAATATATTTATGTATATAAATAATAAAACTATTTAGTTTAAATATGTGTCGAATGGAGATTTGTGAGTTTTTCGAATCTCCAAATCCCCGAATCCTTGTATGGTGAACATGAATGCCTGCACTCAAATCCATGCTTCTTAATTTGAAAATAATGTATCCACGTGTGATTGATGTGTGTATCCTTGAGTTCTTTCCAAATTCAATTTTCACCCCCAAACTTTATTTTTGATTAAAAGCACACTAAACTTTGAGCATTTAAATAATTTAAACCCTCAAATTTTTTGGTATGGAGGGTGCAAATTGTTTGACACTCAAAACTTAGGGTGCTTTTAATCGAAAATAAAGTCTGGGGTGGAATAGATTTTAAAACTACACTACAGGGTGCAATTTGAGATTTTATTTAAAACTTAAAATATATAATAGAATAAAATTTAAGGTTTTCAAGATTTTAGAATTTATCCTGTGAGAAAACAATAAAGAAAAGAGAGGCAAGATCTCTTTCCCAGGAACTACAATGGAGAATTTCAAAGAAACTTTCACTAACAAATGCCATAGACTGGGAAAAAACAATTGAAGGAACTCCTAAAAGACTTGCTCCCTTCCCTTCCAAATTTGTTGTTCCACATTCCTATCCTGGAAGCCCCAAAACCTTAGCACCTTTTAATTTATTCAAATATAACCATATTACCCCTTGTGTTTGAAAAAGAAAAATTCGTCCTGAGGTTTTGAAGTGGGTAATTTTGGAACATTTGTTAACTTTTATACCTTTCTCATTATTTTCAGTGTTCATGAAAGTCAAAAGGGGACATTACAATTTGGGGCAGAAGGAAATACAATCTACCTACCAATTTAAGGAGCTACGATGGCATCACCTATTAGCATATTGCTTAATCAAAGGTACACTAGTATAAAATCAAATATAGATGCCAGGTAATAGATGCCAGGTAATAGTATTTTTCTTCTTTTTTTCTTTTTTTGGAAGAAGTCAGATAATAATAATTTTCTTCATTCCATTTTACAATGCACCATATCTATTCCTCGCAACATTAGTACCTTGAATAATCTTAACTTTACTTCATCATTAAAATTGAATGCTCTTAACAATTTTAAGGTTTAATAGCACAGAATCACAGATCAAAGCAATGTGCATTGTCTTAGATCACAAGGATGCCAGTGTGTATCAGCAGAATCAAGTGATAACCTGGAAAAAGCATCATTATTGGCGCATACTTGTTTTGATAAGCTTCCAGAACTCTTTCGTTCACGATACCTGCAAGCAACCAGGGTAACATATATCATTAAATGCATCTACAATCATATTATAAACAATACCTACCTCTGTCTGGAAATGAGAGTACAACTTTTAATATTATTTTGACTTATTATCGATGATTAAGATCTGCGTTTGACATTCTTAGTAATAAGCTTTTTATTCTTTTCTTTTTTTAAGATAAAATTTATTGATGAAAAATAGAAGGTATTATAATGCATATTATGGATAACAAGTCCTCCCAAAAGAGAAGAAAGAAAATGAGAGGAAAAAATATTAAGCCATTGCAAAGTACTGCCCACCAATCTCTATGAAGAAAAAACCTATCAATGAGCGAGCCTAACTGTGTTACTGAGTTTTAAAATGGATGGAAAAGAAAAGAAAAGGCCGGAAAATTTAAGTTTCTATCCAAGTTTCTTGTTACTGAATATTTTAACGAATAGAAAAAGAAAAGAAAATGAATGAAAAACCTGATCACTTTTCTTGCCAAAGTTTTTTGTGCAGAAATGAACAGATATGGATGGAAAACTTGATGCTATAAGCAAATCTTCTACAATTCCAATTATACATTTTACATTATAAACACAACAAAATTAAATAAAGGTAAAATAGTATTTTAAATGGAAAACTTGTTTTTTTTTTCTTCTTCTTTATAAACTTAGTAACAATGTGAAAAAAAAACTTATAAGTTTTCTAGTATTTTCTTTTTTATTCAAATTTAAGTTTTCCATTTTTTTCTTTTCCGTTAAAAATGTAAAAACACGGTAAGGAGAAAAAGAAAAAGGAAAGAAACACTATCTCAAAGGACATCAATTTTCATTATAGAATCCTTCTATCCATCACATTGTCAAAAGGGAGAAGATCTATCCATCACAAAGAAACAAATTCAACACCCAACACGAGTACACGATGAACAAAAAACAACATAACTGCCAAGCTATTAGATATTGAACAAATAGATGAGAAAGATGCTCACTTTCCTGTATAAAGACAACAGAAATCTAGGATAAAGACTTGAAAGATCTACGACTCTTACACATCATTTCTGTTAAGTCGACTAAAGGTCAAAGACCAAGCAAAAAATCTTCATTTTTGAGGAAACATTTTCCTTCTATATATAAGAAATATAAGAAAATGACGCACTGGAAGTAACACAATAAGTCAAATGAAAAATATAGACAAAAGAAGATTCCCGAGAGATCAAAACACCACACACACCTATCCAAGGACTAAGAAAAATAAATTGAAATAAGAAGGTGATTAAATAAAGGAATTTCTTCGGTTCCTTGTCAATTAAATTGCTAAAGAAAGAAGAAAATTCCAAGAAATTGACTCAGTGATTCTAAAAATAGAAGTTACAAAAGGGATAGTTGTGCTCGAACGCAAGATAGTAAAGACAAGAAAAGCTAAAGAGAAAGTAGTGTCCCTATGTAACCTCCCAAAAACATATATACATGTTATTACCAACTCCAAGCTGAACAAGGAACTGTATCTTTAGAAGATGAACTTACAAGTACTTGAATGAGTAACAGAAGGACATGGATTTGCAAAGGGATAAATCAACTTTTGGTACCTGTATTGGGACACGACTTACAATTTGGTACCCGAAGTAAAAAAAGTTACAAATTGGTGATTGTACTCAAAAAATATTACACTCCGTTAAACATTAGGGACACGACTTACAATTTGGTGCCCGAAGTGAAAAAAGTTACAAACTGGTGATTGTACTCGAAAAATGTTACACTCCGTTAAACAGTAGGGTTTCATCTTTATTCTGTTTGAAAATTAGGGTTCTCTTCTTCTATCATTCTTCTTTTCTCGATTCTCCATTGATTACTGGTTCCCATATATTTATTAAAGGGTTTTCAGTGTTTAATTGAAAGGATTAGCTCGTCTTGGAGTGGAATCGTAAATGAAATCGGAGAAGAAGATTGTAGTTCATGCAATAAAAATGAATGGATTACACGGTTCTAAATCCGGTGCCCTTTGTGGAGCAATGGTGCGAATGTGGGAGGCAAGGAAAGATGGAACAAAACATCGAGGATCTTCTTCGCGTTGACTTCACTTCTCTCTCTGTATGTTTGTCTCTCCCGTTGGATCAATTTTAACGATTAATTAAAAATTAGAAACTACAAGCACCAGATTTCAACATTTTTCGAGTACAATCACCAGTTTGTAACTTTTTTTACTTCAGGTACCAAATTGTAAGTCGTGTCCCACTACAGGTACCAAAAGTTGATTTATCCCGATTTGCAACCCACTCATTTTGCTTAATTTTTTTTCTTTGCTTATTAATAATATTTTACTCTTGAAGTTTCAAGTTTAATATTTAATAATTATCCACAAAATGTTGTCCAACACCCATACGCACTCTTTGAAGTTTACTCTTTGTGCTTTTTTCGTCTACCGGTGTTTGGAGGTTTGGTGCGTTTGGAGGTTTCAAACGCACCAAACACGGTTGAAAATCTTATTCGTTTACAAACAACTTATCTCAAACACAACTTATTTAACTAACAAATGATGCGTTTAAGGTTCAAACGCAACGCTCCAAAAGTGATGCGGTGCATTTGGACCTCCAAACGCACCAAACGTTACCGTTGCAAATGCTTTAAACGTCGGTAACCAAACATACCATTTGAGTCCGATAAGGATACCCCTCAATTTTGCTAATTTTTATACTAAAATAAATTGTTCAATATCAATATCCTTGTATGATTTTTTAGTGTTAGACATGTGTACTTCAGGGTAAAGTGAAGAGACTATGTAACATAGATTCAAAGAAGAGGGGATGGTGTTGTAGGTGAAATTTTAATTTAATGTCTCTTTTTTGTCCGGACACCCCTCCAGTCAAAGATATTTACCAATATTACATGGAATGTAGTTATTTCGGTTTGTGACACCATTATTGGTACACAATACGCTAAATAAACTAAAATGTGATACGCTAGGGTGACTTTATATAAGTGTTTACTCTCTTATAATCTAAATGTAATAAACGTTAGTTTTATAGATGATTTTTAATTGAATCAACATATTGATTGTTCATAATTTTTGAACATCCAATACATATGAGTCATACTATGCATTGTGAAAATTTTCTACTGAATTACGATTACGACGTATATCCATATATTGGGTAGGATTATAAGGTTGGCTCACCATATCAAATACATTATTTAAATATTATCGACTATAGTTATCCACGTAAGTTGCAACAAAAAAGTTGACATAAAATGCAAGATATATCATTTTCCGATTGATATTTGTGCAACTATACGTAAAATAACAAAGAAATATTTTGGTACACAAAATTTAAAGTACTGGTACTTAAGTTACCATATAAGGAAACACAAGTTAATAATTGTTAAATCCACAACACTTTTTGTTATCTAACAACAAAAGTGTCGTTGTAAATGTATAGCGACGGTGAAAACCATCGATATAGGATCTATAGCGACACTTTTGTTGTGGAAATAACATTTTCTGTTGTAAATTTAACAATTTTCTATGATAACTCTGTATTCACTTACCTAATATATAAAGGCGGAGGAAGCTTTTGGAGTAAACAATTTGCTGATTCAAAAAATGCCCTTCAACTTTTGAAATAATTCCTATTTTGCCCTGTTTATATTAATTTTTTTATCTTTCTACTTAGTCCTTCAAATTTCATAAAATTCCTATTTTACCCTACATAATTTACACACGCAACGCGTGTTGCGTGTGCAACTGGATGCTAGTAAGTATAACTATTCCTATGACTTCAAATATAAGTGACTAACCGACTTACAAAATATTAAAGATACGAACAATATATGGAATAAAAATTAATCAAAACATGCAGTCACATTACATGTGCCACAATTTTTTTTACTTTTGACAAATCACATGTGCCACAATTACTAGCAGAAAGAAGATGCCACAGAAAATGAGCAAATCAGATCTACATACCTGAAACACCACCCTTTAAGTCTGATGATTTGGACTCCCGCTGGACATAAACACAACCAAGGCACTTGCTGTAAAAACCGAATAATAACAATTCAATGTCCCTTGACATATTTTCCATTCAATAACAGCTAAAAAGAAAAGTAAACAACATAGCAGGTCCTAAAGAATAGGGCTGTAAACAAATTTGGTTGTCCGCGAGCCCGGCCCGATAACTAGACTTGTGTCATGTCCGGGTTGGGACCAACTTATTGAATACTCAAGTCTGGTTTGAGACCTACTTGATTAAGTTATATAATATCTATAATTATCTATAATACACTATACCTATAATACTTAATTAGTTTGACGTGCTTAAGCTCGGCTTGAGCTTGATTTGGCTCATTTATTAAACAAATAGAGTTTGTAACACCAAATCCATACTCGTCTAAAACTCAACTTGACTCGTTGAAATATTAGTCAAGTTCGAGTTTGACAAGCCAAAACTCAAATTCATATGACTCGCTTATAGTCCTACTAAAAACTACTAGGAACAATGTGAACTATTAAGCATGCCCGTCACATTGAAAGAGAACAAGTAAAGGTATCCCCATAGTTTCCTTAGGCTTTAACTTAATGTCAAATCAATGTTTGGAGACTAATTACTGAAATTTATAATAACTACACAGGTAAGTAGCTGCAACAAAAAATCAACCATGAAGTCACTAGTCAGTAAACCATGGACTTATAAATCTAATCTAATTCAAGTATTTAAATGTTCCGTTCCCACTAACCATTTGCATCATTTTTCCTCCCCACTCTTCTCCCATTACTGAAAGAAAAATGGATCAGAATATTGATTGCTATCAATAGAAAATAGGTGTATAATTAAATGACTATGGGCCTACAATCTCATCTAATTGAAGTATTTAAATTCCTCCATTCCCTTTTTGCCTCTGCCCCTCCCACCAAATTTTAAGAGAAAAATAGATCAGAGTATTGGTTGTTGCAAGCTGAAGCTCATGCTGGATGTTTAATTAAATGATGTTTTGTTCAGCTTGTAGCTATACCAAACAAGAACTTGAAAATATAATCATAGAATTATAACGAAATCTGACAATTATAGAAGAAAAGAATTTTCATGCCAACCAACCTGATAAGACCAACCAGAGGAAGTTTACCCACTGATCTCTTCATCGATAATATTTAAGAATATGACCAGCAAAATTAGTAAAGAAACATGTCAGCTAATCACCACAAGGTCTGAATAGAAAATTCAAAATTTATCATGGAAACAAGTTAACAAACCTTAGCAACAAAGCTCGGAAAAAAAGCATACATATGGTATAATATATCTATATAAGAAACATGATTTGATACAATTGCTCCGGGTCTTTCAGGTTCGTCAGATTGGTCCTTAGACTCCACCTTATAATTCCAAAAGAAGGAAGAGACAGAAATAAAGGTCAGTATACTGTATATGAATCTTATCAATACTAGACATCGTGACACATGCCATGCGTGTGCAACGTAAATTTATTATAATATAAAATATTTAAATTGAATAATAATAATTATTATATAAAAAATTCTATTATACCATTAACAATAATGTTAAAAAATTGTAAATCAGTGAAAGGGGGGAAAATATGAGAAGTTTGGTTTAAGTAGGGATAAAGGAGAAGAAAAACTCTATATGGACATGAAAATTGGACATAAGTGTATTACAATTTCACCTATTTGTATTTTGACCCCCAATGGCAGTTAAAAATACAAAAAGGTGAAATTGTAAAACACTCGTGTCCAATTTTCATGTCCACATAGAAAAGCTCAAAGGAGAAAGAAGTTGAGATGGAGTAGTAGTGGTTATAAAAGTGTGGATTATGCAATTTAAACTTTAAAACATGTTGAACTTCTTTACTGTTTTAATAGTTTCAATTTATTATAACAACAACAATAAAAGGCGGAATAGATAACAGATCAAAACCCTGCTCCTGCTTTCTATATAGATACATAATCCCATGAATCTCAAAAACCAAAAGCTTAAGTGAGACTTTTTGGATTAGCTTTCGATAATTGTTTATTTGGATTCTTCTAATTCTAAAAATCTCAAAAAGCAGCCTGTCAGAGTTTTGGCAAATTCTTATTATTTGGATCCAAGAAGACAATCCAGAAAGTCTGAAAGTTGCTTTTTGATTGTAAAAGCAATATCAGCTTCTAAAAGGAAATATCAGCTTCTAAAAGGTCGGTACTTACTGGCTCATTGATCGAGACAAATAACTTGATATGACAATCCCACTAAAACATGCCAAAAGAATACAGTGTAATTAATTCATCATATTGTTTTCTTTGACCACCTTAATTTCCCCTTTTTTTTCACCTCTTGACTAAACTCCTTACTTTAAAGCTTGTCCTATAAAGTCAAGTAATCAAGAACCAAAAACTTGCATATGTACAAAGTAGAGATCCTGTGCAACTTCTTCTCAAAAAAGAGATTCAGCGCAAAGTTTCCAGATACTATCGTTGACCTAGCTAACCATGCATTGGTACTTGCATTCTCAAACATAGTTCTCTTACATTCTGAAACTCTAAATTTAGCAAACCCAAATATTTCTTTATTTTCTACCTCTAACTGTCAATATCCTAATTTAGTTTTAGATGCTCAAAAATAACATTTGTACTAAATTATTTCTTGAACAACTAATTTGTTGATGCAACTAAAAAATCTTCTATAAACTTTAGCTTTATTACATTTATATTATAAGAGAATTCTTGATTATAAGCATGCATATAAATCTACCCCTAGACGGATACGGAGCTACACTCAAGCTAGTGTATGCAGGCGCACCTGCTAGAATTTTTGTTTTTTTTTACTTATATTTTTTCTTTCTGTTCAAAAAAGAGTAAACATTAGTTTTAACCCTTCACTGGAATAATTTTCTGGCTATGCCATTGCCCCTAGCATAATGGATTTTAGACTATAAAGTGTAGCTTATTTCCTTGTCGTTTCACGAACCAAAATGATTAGATATCCAAGGTAATATTGATCATGTGTAACTTAAACTAATGAAGTGGCAATGAGATCATGTGCTTATTTGGCTACTCAAGCAAGTGTACAACCATGTTAGGTGACTTTTCTTTTCTGAATTACTTATTTAAATATGTGCTTCATAAAGAGGAAAAAAAAACAAATTGCAAGCTCCAAGGTACAAATGAAAGCAAAAATCATTCCCAATCAAAAGTGCTGCCTAATCACGACATATTAACTGCCCAGTAGAAGTCAATACATGCTAACCTACTTCAGTTACCAGGCTTAAATCATTAACTGATCTGTCGCATCGAATTAAGTTTTGCAAGTTGGCCTGTTCGGCAATGACTTATTTTAAAACAACTTATAAGTTAAAATTTAAAATGAGTTATAAATCTTGTGACTTATAAATAAAAGTGTTTGGCACAATTTTTAGTTATAAGTCAAAATTAAGTTAAAACAAGTTGTGAAGGTATTTGGCTAAAATAACTTAATAGTTAAAATAAAATATAAAGTTTACTGAAATTGGGGCAAAAAAGTCTTTATATTTGGTCATATTTAATTATTTTAAAATGACTTACAAGTCATTTTCTGAGAAATAATAATTTGTTACTTCTCAAAAATTACCTATAAATCAATTTATAAGTTATAAAATAAGTCATATACAAACTAAAAAAACTACTTATAAGTTGGTTTGATCAAATTTTTAAGTAGGTGCGAACACGACCATATAAGTATTAAGTTTTTTTCCTTTCAAGGTCCATGCTGAATAGACAAACCTCAGATTATCACAAAAAAAGTATCACTCTTTGCGACAAGTTCTTCATATTTGAAAAGCCAATCATTAAACACACACCAGCATAATAAAGTTTAATGCTGTTGTGTGGTTCATAAATAGTATTTTCTCCGTCCCGAATATCCCGTTAATTACCATTCTAAGCTAAATTTAGAACTTGAACTTTTTTATACCAATGGTATTGCCATCTGTGAAATTGAACTGGAACCAAGTAAATTAGGATGGAGGAAGTACCTCAGGATTTATCCAATAGGTTTCCCGAATCCAATAAAACCCAATAATAAAGAGTATAACCCTAGCTAAAAACCTCCCACTTTGAACAATAACAGTCCGTCTCCACCCTCCCATGTGAGCATAATCCTCCTGCTCACCTTCTCGATTCGGGGACAAAAACAATGTACAAATGCGGCAAATCAAGTAATAAACCAGCAATATAGTCGAGGAAAGAGCCACCCGGAGCGGTAAAAGCGTAACAAGGGCTAACCCGAGCAAAACTTTCTCGGTCCAAGGGAGCTCGCCCCGGCCCATTGTGCCGTACACGTCGTGGCGGACGTAGGCGGCGAATTTCTTCTCGAGCTCTACGATGCTTGGTTGGGCTGCGGCGGCCAAGGTGGTGGTGGGGCGGGGATTGGGTGGCGGGTCGGGTTTGAGGAACGGGCGGTCATCTTTGGAGGAGCAGGAGGACATGATAGTGGGTTCGGGTGGTGGGGGTTTTGATTTGGGGTTTAAATCTTCGAGCTCGGATTCCATTTTGGAATCGAGACTATTTGATTTTGGTAGTAAGAGAGAGACTATTGGATTGCCATCGATGGGTCTGTGAAAAAGAAAGAAGAGGAGAGAGAAAGATGGTATATCTGATTGGGAAACTGTCAGAGGTGGCAGTTTTCTGGTGTGCCAACGCTGCTGCGGTCTAAATTACAAATCTGACTCTCTTATTTATAATATTTTTACTAAACTTTTCCTTAAACTTTTTTTTTTTTTTTTCATAATTGTTCTTCATAAATGCGTTTCCTCCAATATTCCCTAATTTTTTTTTGAGTTAAGTTCAGATGATGGCTTTGGGTTTGGGCGGTTTCCAAACTTAACCACCAGTAATCGATAAAAATTTACATTTAGACTCTCGACTTTTGAGTTGAAGTGAAAAAGATTTTTCTGTCATAACTTCTTATTAGTTAAATTGTATAAAGACTTAATTACCCTCCTACGTTCAACAACATAAACAACATAAATAGAAAGAAACACAATTGCACCTCCTACGTTCAACTTTCCAATAATCAAAACAACAAGAAGGGAAAGAAGACACAAAAGGAGAAATAATACCCAAAAACTAATTAAACCCTTGGTGGCTAGTCCCCAAAATTCAACCCAAAAAGCGAAAACCCAGATTAAGATGCAGAAAACCCAATTGAGAAATTGGAGAAAACAATCAAAAGGGTATGATCAAAGAACCCAATTCAAAACCCAATTAACCGCCATGTAACTCGAATGCCTCCGAACATTCAATTGATCAAGCCCCCTCTTGTGAAGGTAAAATAAACTATATGGAATAAAAGCGAGCAGTTTGAAACTTGAGAAAGCATTAAGGTTAAATCTGCTTTAAAATACCATGCATAAAATGCAATCCATGTAATCTTTTTGAAATACCAAGGTCGCTTTCAAACTCTCGCATTAAAATTATCTTCGCAATGTTTAAATTACTATCACAAGCATTCTAAAGTGCTTTTAATTAACTTTATGCGGTTGGGTCCTCTAATCGGTCGGATGATGCTGTTGTGGAAGCCTCTCCAATGTCTTGAATGGCTAGGAGTGCCTCGGGTAAATTGCATTTATGATGTCCTCATAAACATTTGAAGGATGATGGAACTTAGCGAGAAAAATTTAATTTTCGGATATAATCAAAGAACCCAATTCAAGAACTCATTTGCTCCTCACAACTTTTCCTGAAGAAGGGCTAGTCGTTCAACCAAAATGTTGTAGCAAAAGTCTAACCGCTTCACAGCTTGATTCAGAGTATGGACAATCTAACTCCCAGCTATTATGAATTTCCCTCTTGATTGGAAAATTTTCCCCCAAAAAATAAATTTTCCCCCCAAAAACAAATTTTCCAGCCAGCCAAACAACAAATAAAAGCCCTAATACAATATATTGTAACTCTATTTACTAAAGAAAGAAAAACTACCATCATTCAGCAAGCTCCAGGGCACAGTCAGGTCTTTTTTATTTTTTATTTTTAAAATTTATGTAAAAAGTATACTTCTCTTCTTCTTTTTTTTTTAAAATTTTTATATTATCATTTTAAATTCAATATGAAATATCTCTAAACTCAAAATTAGTATAAGTTAATTAATTTTAGATAATATAATTTTCAAAATTACAAACCTTATTATTTTTTATTTTATCTAAATGGTACTAATAATCGATAATTTATTTTAAAATTGAATATATCTTAAATTGATTCAACCAAATCAAACTTGATCCTATATTTTTTGAACAAAAAATATATAAATTTGAAAATATTTTCAAAATTTTCATCATAGGACTATTATTAAAAGTTCAACTCAAATTTTTGAAGACAAACAAAGAAATTTAAAAAAAATTAAGTTCAACTTTTAATAATAGTCGTTATGATGAAAATATTTTCAAATTATATTTTTTTGTTCAAATGTAGAGATCAAGTTTGATTTGTTCAAATTAATTTGAGATATATTCAATTTTAAAATAAAACATACAAAGACCATTTAGATAAAATAAAAAATAGTAAAAGTCTATAATTTTGGTAATTATATTGTTTAAAATTAATTAATTTATACTAATTTTGAATTTAGAGATATTTTATATTGAATTCAAAATGTTAATATAAAAATAAACAAATAAAAAGAAGAAGAATATACTTTTTACACAAATTTTAAAAATAAAAAATAAAAAAATGAGGAGAGAGGAGAGAGAAAATAAATTTTTAATAGGTGAAAAAAATTAGAGGAACACATTTACATGTTTAATGCATCTATGAGGAACAATTGTGCTAAAAAATATTTAGGAAATATTGTAGGAACACATTTGCATGACTAATGCATTTACGAGTAATAATTGTATTAAAAATAAGTTTAGAAAACAGTTTAACAAAAACATGACAAATAAAATGATCAGATTTGCAATTTAGTCTGCTGCTGCATGTTAACATTAAATTTGAATACTCCCACATATTTAAATGGTAAAATCAAATTTGATTTTTTTGAAAAATAATATGTTTTTTAAATTTTAAAATAAATTTAGTTTATATAAATTTTAAAATAATAGAATTACTTTTATTATATATTTTAAATCATTTATAATTTCTATAATTGTAATGAATAAATTTATATTAATTTTGATAAATATCTCATAAAAAATAAAATACATTTTATTTTAAAATTATAAAGTGTCATGATGTTCTTAATTTATCATTACTTTTTTAATATCATTTTCAATATCAAACCACCACTACTAAATTCTTAGTTAATATTAAGGCTATATTTTAAAATATAAAATTATCATTAAAAGTCGTCGCTTTACAAATGTATATTTAATTTTAAAACGGATAGAAGTATTTTGTAAAGTTTAACTTGTAAACATAGTACTATTCTATATAAATATATAATAAGACAAAACTTAATTTTTTGGTCTTCGTTTTAGATCTTAAAATACATTTTATACTCATATATATCGTTAGGATTAATTTAACTAGAACTAAAGCTTTCTTTATGGTCCTAAAAACTTTAATATTAACTTATTATTATGCAACAATTTTATTTTTAATAAAATTCCTTTAATTACATAATCATATAATAAATTTTAACTTAAAAATCATATTTAGGGTTTTAGTTTAAGTTTTACTCAACTTTAGTCTCTAACTGACTATATATTAAAAATATTATAGGGTTAATTGACTTTTTGATCACTGTACTTGGGCTCAATTTTCGTTGTGAACACCGAAACTTTTTTTTGTTACATTTACGTTACTAAACTGAAAAAATATTTTAAACAAGTAATTTTATAATTTTTCGTTCAGAAAATAAACGGTAGTGCTGATTTGGCTAACATTAGACCCATAGCATGTGAGTCATTAAAATAAAGGTTTAAATATAATTTACTATCCTAAACTATGAGCCATATTTCACTTCGGTGATCCACCTTTCAATTTTGTCAATTAGATGATTGAACTATTAATTTTTTTCAATTGTAACAAATTGAGTTTGCCACGTCAAAAATTGATGGCATGACTTTCTGGGTGGGCCCTTAGTCAGCTGAGCTGTAAGAAAAAAATAATTTTTTATTTATTGATTAAATAATTTTGATATAATAGAGGGTAAAATGGTCACAGCCCATACAAAACAAATCAAAAGCTTCAAAAACAATAATAATAACAATCTATCAAAAACAAGCCCCAAAATGGAACAAAAAAGCCCTAGATCTGATAATCATAAATTGTTCAACGACTTTGGCGAAGAAGGTTTGAGAAAAGCAAATCGATCAACGATTCCAGCGTAGATATCTGAATTTGATTCAATTCCCACAACTCGAAGACCATTTAAGCTCGAATCCACCCTATCTATTTCAACCCCAATCCCAACCCCAACCCCAAACCGAACTCCAAACCCTATATCATCCTCAATGCCATCTGAACCACTAACCCTTAACCCAAAGTTCTCATTCACGAAATCAAAAAAGGAATCTGAAATCGAATTTTGATGAAGATCATCATCCCGAACGTAATCTTGACGAGATTCGAACCAGAATAATTAGAATCGTACTCAAAATCTAGATTGATGTGGGGAAGGGGTTGGAGAGAGAGAAAAGGATTTAAATAAACGAAGGCGTAGAGGTGGTCGTTGTTGTTGTTGTTGAGGAAGGGCTAATCGGTAATGGAGAAATCGATGGATTGAATATATGAATCTTCGTCCCCTTCTAGTTGTTGAGATTTACATTCATGTTCTAGTTCGGGTTGATGATAATGGATAACGTGAAGAATGTTAAAAACCTCCACCATCTTATTGTTTGATAAAATGACGCAACGAAAGAAGAGACCAACTGTTATATGATTTGTTTAATTAGTATG
Organism: Panax quinquefolius; assembly: GCA_020205615.1. NCBI lineage: Eukaryota > Viridiplantae > Streptophyta > Magnoliopsida > Apiales > Araliaceae > Panax > Panax quinquefolius. The sequence goes on along the minus strand of CM035161.1, from coordinate 123,017,629 downwards.
ATTGGCTGTGACCATTTTACCCTTCATTATATCAAAAAATTTTAATCAATAAATAAAATACTAATTTTTCATTACAACTCAGTTGACTAATGACCCACCCAGATAGTCACGTCAGCGATTTCTGACGTGGCATACTCAATTTATTGCAATTAAAAAAAATTAATAGTTCAATCATCTAATTGACAAAATTGAAAGGTGAATCACCGAAGTGAAATATGACTCATAGTTTAGGGTAGTAAATTATATTTAAGTCATAAATAAATAGGCTTTCAGATTAAAATAAATATATAAAATGCTTATGTGGATTAAAAAAAACATATTCTCTTCTCTAAAAAAAATGTCCAACAGAACCTCCAATTCCTACTGTGACGCTCCCAAAATAGGTATACATCACATATTCTGAGTGGCCAAATACATGGTAAATAATACAAATACAATCTTAAATATACAACAAGAGCTGTGAGTTTTAATACAAATATTGTCTTCTAGACAATATCCACCCTCAGAATAAGTCCTCATTACAATTATTATCACACTATTTCATAGAATAGTGAGGACTATTAATGCTATCATCTGGACCGTCACTCCATTCCCCGACTAGTCTCTTCTACGTTCTCATTTTCTGAAGAGAACAATGAAAGCAAAAGGGTGAGCTCAACTAGCCCAGTAAGAAATATTATGACTAAGATAATACAGAATAAATTATCGTTAGCCTTCAACAATGTTAAACTGATAAAATATAACAAACATCAAGTTTAACCTGCAATGTAACAAGAATCCATTAAAAGAGTCAGTAGAGAATAAATCTACTATATTTTATGATTTAAAAGGTTTTTCATCATTTTTATCGCTGAGACTCAACTTAATAAATAATCCACATCATCCCTGCACTACGACCAAGGATATTCATTGGTATCACGACCATAAATTATCCATGCACTACGGGCCAAGGATATTCGTGTATTCATCAATGGTTATGATCATGCCAACAACTGTCCATCAATGCACTACGGGTCAATGAGGACTTTTACCGCATCATTTGTAATATTATGGTCATGATTATACCGAATAATCCCTGGTCATAATCATACCAAGTCCATCTATGCACTACAGGCCACAAATGACTTTCAACATAATATAAACATGAGGATGATGACAATGATATAAGAATTCAATAAAACAAGTTTAAGAATTAATTTATTCAGAAACCAATAACGTCCAAATTGTCAACATGATACTACTTTGTGGGGTAAAACTCAAGAATGCTCAGAAGAATATTTTCATGAAAAGATACTGGATGAAGCGCAAATATCAAGAATATTCCACTAATTTCATGGAGTATAAAAGCCAAAACTTTAACCAACTGAGTATAATAAAGAATGGAATAACAAAAGAAATCACCAGGCATGCGATGGACCGCATGATGGTTATTCCAATGAATAATAAATAACGGAACGGTCGTGCGTAACAGAACGCATGTGAGGATATTCCAATGAATAATAAATAACGGAACCCGAAGTCAAAGAAAATTACGCACCGACGGGATGTTCCAATGAGAATAATAAATAACAAAACCAGTCAAGCTGAAATTGCACAAATAAAATGTTCCAACATAATAATAAAGAATGGAATAACGAAGAATTTCACCATGTATGCGGTATTCACATGATGAAGTTATTCCAACATAATAATAAAGAATGGAATAACGTAAGAATTTCACCAAGTATAGGGTAGTCACAGATACAAAGAGTTATTCCAATGAATAATATAGAATGGAATAATGTAAGAATTTCACCAAGTATAGGGTAGTCCACGTAAACTTGTTATTCCAATGAATAATAAAGAATGGAATAATAGAAGAATTTACTACTATGTATGCGGTAGATTGCAGCATGAGCAAGTTATTCAACATAATAATAAAGAATGAAATAACGAAAGAATTTCACCATGTATAGGCTAGTCCACGATATCGATTTATTCCAATGAATAATAAAGAATGAAATAATGAAGTTCTCTTCATGAATACGAAAGAAATAATACCCTTACAGTACAACAAATAATATCCCTACTGTAAAAAAAAGAGTATTCCAATTTGGTAGTAGGAGGATATTCTTGAAGAAAACTTACACTATGCTCAAAGCTTCTAAAACTCTAAAGAAATACACTCAAGATTATGTAAGAAATTCTCAATTTTTCTAGTGTGATTTCAATTCTAACTAAGCATCCTATTTATAGGAAAATAGAAAGGATACTATGCAATAAAATATAATATAAGATATATATATATATACATTTATATATTTTATTTAAAATCTAATAAAACAAAAAACTTTATAAAAGTATTTTGTTTTATATAAAAAGATTTTACTATACGCAGAACAACATCTACGCAACACTATGCATAATAAAATATAATATATTCTATTTATAGTCTAATAAAACAAATAACTTTATAAATGTATTACATTTTATATATAAAAAGATTTTACTATGCAAAACACTATGCATAATAGAATATAATATATTCTATTTATAGTCTAATAAAATAAATAACTTTATAAAAGTATTACATTTTTTATAAAAAGCTTTTATATTTTATTACATTAATAATACTAATAAAACAATATATATATATAAACATCCGTGACTTCATAAAAAGACACCTCAATATATTTAACAATATTTATCATCATTATTATAATTCACAATATTAATCGACCAAGTCGTTCCCAGGAAAGAGGGGGCTTTCCAATAAGGATTTCTCCCTATTAGCGCGCAATTAGGTGACCAAACCTCTCCTGGCGAACTTCTGACATCGTTAATATTGCAAATAATAATATTAATAACTCATGTATCTCAATTATTGATTTAATAATATATAAAATATCGACAATAATTGAATCAAATAACGTGAGATACTATGCACAATTACTGTAAGACCCCAACTTATTATGAATAAATTAAATTTTCTCTATTTATTATCTTGAAATAATTATGAGTTAATTTGATATAATACTTTGGTTATGGGTGAAATGTGTAAATTTTACAAAATAAGCAAGTGTTTATAAAATATTCATTTTTGTTGGGAAATATTCTTTTGGTCTTGGAATATTCTTGTTGTCGGGGAATATTCGTACGACGGCGCAGCCATTCATGGGCCTCATAATAGAATAACTGTTGAATGAAGAAAACGACAAGTTTAAGTTTTTATAAATAACTACAGAGTTTATTCACAGCTAACAATTGTTGAATACCGGTGGTTAAAATACGATGTCTGGCGTGGTTACCAAGAAGATGGCGCGCATTGCACGATATTTTTGAATTATTGATTCTTACGTAGAAGGCACTACTCAATAATTGTTACAATAATTACTTTTCAATATTTTATTTTATTGATTCAATAATTCTTTGCGTTGATATTTTATATTATTGTTGTTTGATAATTGTCAACGCATGAATATTTCCCATTATCGGATCAATAATTCATATTATTTGAATAATATTATTAGATAACATTATTGGCAATGTCTAGAAAGTTACATCTAATAAGAGGTTTGGTCACCTAATTAAGGCCACGCCCGAAGAGGAGAAATCCTTATCGGAAAGCCCTCTTTCTGAGGAACGGCTGGTTGTCATAATTGTGATTCTCAGAATATTATTTGTGAATAATTAATTATTGATTTATATGATAAGGAAATATTTATTTGATGTGAATATAAATGATGGATTTATTTATTTTATGTGGTTATAATTGAAGGATTTAATGTTGAGGTGTTTTATCAGTATTTTTGTCAGAATGGAGGTATTAAAAATCAAATTAGTATTTTTACGATATATTGCGTGAGTTATAATTTTTAATCCGACCGTTGGATCGTTGTGATTTTTGGATATGTTATACATATATAAGTTGAGTATATGTCCACAAATTTTGAACCGTTAAAAATGAAAGTATGATTTTTTATGAATTTTAAGAGGTGACTGATTCAGAAATTAGGTTTACAAATGATTTTGGTAAAAAATTCTAGAATTGAGTGGGCCTCACTTGTGGTTGGTGAAGAAATGTGCTGAATTTTATTTTAAATGTGGTGGGTGGAAATAGTAGCAGGTAAAGCCATCAGGTAGCAGGTCAAGTCTGCTTCGACGTGCTAACATTTTCCTATAAATAGAGGGCTAAGTTAGAATTGAAAATCACACCAGAAACATAAGCTTTCTCTCTTTCTCTCTATATATTATCGAGGCGTATTTGGTGAGTATTTAGATACTTTGAGAGTTCTTTGTTCAAGATACAAGTTTCATTCAAAGATCATCATTGAGACCTTTCATTCCAAAGTTGATTCTTTGAGGTAAGGGATGTTATTTTCTTCTTAAATGATATTATTTTCTTCAAAATCATTATGCCAAAATATTGGTGAACTTTTTAATCAAATTTGGAACTTTTTTTGTCAGGGTTACTATTCACGATATCTGCCTTATTCACGAATCGACACACTATTCAATTTAAAAATGAAATTTTCTTCTTTTTGTCCAAGATGTCTATTATGGTTACTATCTTTGATTGTATCCATGTTTTGATCTTTATTTTTGAATTCTGCTTAACAATTAGTTATTATGAAGTATTATTGAATTTGGATAAACCAAAATACTGAATCCCTAATATTTGTCCTTACATCTTTACTTGGATTTGTTCTCTAAAATGTTTTCATCATCCTCAGTCCTTAATGGTGATACTTGATGAATATCTTTGGCTTGTAGTGCAAAGATGAATGATTACCTGATGAATATCTTTGGCTCGTAGTGCAAAGATAAACAGGTGTTAAGATAAACATGACCAACTGGTGATACAAATGAATATCTTTGGCCCGTAGTGCAAAGATGTATATTGATTGATGTTACAGGGATAAAATATCGATGATGGACTTTTAAATTCATAGATGATAGTAGATTTCATTCTCTACTTAACTCTTCTAATGAATTGTTGTTTCTGCTGCAGTTGTTGATCTAAAACTTGTTGTCGATTATATTCTATCAGATTTTTCCTGTTGAAGACTAAGGATAATTTGTTGTATATTATCTTAGTCATAATATTCTTTATCGGCTAGTTGAGCTCGCCTTTTTCTTTTTTGTTCCATTTTTCTTCTCGGGAGGTGAGAACATAGCAGGATCTAAATGGGGTATGGAGTGATGGTTCTAGAAAGATGTTTTAGCGATCCTTCTTATTTACGTAAAATAGTGTATGAATAATTGTAATGAGGATTTATTTGGGTGTTGATATTGTCTAGGAGACAATATTTGTATTTAAACTCACAGTATGTGTTGTCGTATTTTGCACGACAATTATATTAATAAAGTTGTAGTTATTTTTCTGTACCATGTATTTGGCGACTCCGAAATGGGTGATGTATACCTATTTTGGGGCGTCACGATTAGGTATTAGAGATTAGGGATATGGTCTCCGGCGGAGATCGGGGAATAGAACTAGGAGGAGAGATGAGTAAATCCTTATTAGTATGTTCTACCTAAGCTTATTTGTTGGTCGGTCATAATATAGGGATATTATATGATATGTTAATTTGTTTAATTAACTCCTGTTTTATGGTAGTTTTTAAGAATGGCAGCTGAGAACGTTAACAATGGAGTCTATGAGACTGTGGAACAACCTTTGATTACCAACCAAGAGAACGTGCAACAGGAAGGCAATATTCCTCCTGTAAACAACACTACCGAGCAAACGATGAATGATGCGATGTTTAGAAGCTTTTTGCAGTTTATGCAAAATCAGACGAGGGAGACTCGTGTACAAAATACGGGTGGAAATGATAGCAACACGTGGTATGTCACAGCCAAGAAGTTCAAGGAGTTGGGACCACCAGATTTCTGGGGAAAGCCCGATCCGATTAAGGCAGAAACGTAGGTTAAGCAAATGACTAATATATTCGATATCTTGGTTTGCGGAGGAATGAGAAGGTTCCATTCGCCACCTTTATGTTCCGTGGTGAGGCGATTCATCGTGGGAATCATGAAGCGTACCAACCCGGCGCACTCAACATGTCTTGGGAAAAATTTCAGAAACTGTTCAATGACAAGTACTTTCCTGAAAGTATTCGTCATATGAAGGAGGTAGAGTTTATTAAACTGGAACAAAACAACATGACGGTGTCCCAATACGAGGCGAAGTTCGCGGAGTTATCCAGGTTTGCACCTCATTTGGTAGAAAATGAGGAACGTATGACGCGGATGTTTCTGAGAGGTCTAAAACCCTAGATTCGACAATATCTTATCACTCATAAATTTTCTTTATATTCAGATGTTGTAAATAGGGCTCAATTATTAGACCGTGATAACGAGTATATTCAACCGAGGGACCCAAACCGAGGTCATCTGGGTGACAAAGGCGATCATCGTCGAGCGATGATAACCAACGAGGAGGAAAATATCGACAAACAAAAGCGGTAACCACTCTCGAATTGGTCATCGTGGTCATGACAATAGGAGATGTGAGTCAAGTGGAAATTTCAAAGAGGAGATTCAACAATGATGGAAAGACATCAAAGACCAAAGACTAAAGACCAACAACAAATTCTAGGGAGGAGAACGACCGCCATTAGATGCTCTGAATCACGGAGAGGAGGGACACATAAGTCCAAATTGTTCACAGCCTTCCAAGGTGTGTTTTAATTGTGGAAAAGACGGTCACATAGCCCTATTTTGTCCGGTAGCAAAGTCAAGTCCAACTGGGACGGCGGCACCAAAGGTAACTACGGACAAAACAAAGTCGGTGGTTCAAGGAATGGCATTTGTCGTGACTGGCCAAAACGCGAGAAACCCGAATGAGGTGATCACGGGTAACCTAATCTTGAACTCTTGCGAAGTTTATACCTTACTAGATACCGGTTCTACCCATTCTTTTATCTCTCCTGCTTGTGCTCAACGTTTAAACTTGACTCCGGAGAAATTGGACTTTAACTTATCTGTTGAAACTCCATTGGGTGAAACCTTTGTTACATCTACAGTTTATAAATCTTGCTTGATCCAAGTTGGCACAATCACATTACCTGTTGATCTTATCTCTTTAAAGATACTTGTATTTGATGTGATTTTAGGGATTGATTGGTTAACCACTTATCATGCCAAAATTTATTATTTTCGTAAGGTTGTTAGTTTTCATATTCTTAACCAACCTGTTATGCGAATTCAAAGCAACCAAACCATTAAAGTCAAACACTTTCATATCAAGCCATAAAGCCATTCGTTTATTGAAAAACGGATGTCAAGCTTTCTTAGCCCATGTTATGGACTTGAACAAAAACACGTCAGGGTTGAATAATATTCCTGTTGTTAATGAATTTCCTGACGTATTTCCTGAAGAAATTCCTGGTCTACCCCCAAAGCGTGAAGTTAAATTCTTTATTGATCTTGAATCGGGTACAAAGCCCATTTCTAAAACCCCATATCAAATGGCTCCTATTGAACTTCAGGAGTTAAAAGTCCAACTACAGGAATTGTTAGACATCGGTTTCATTCATCCTAGTACATCTCCTTGGGGTGCTCCTATTTTATTTGTAAAGAAGAAAGACGGGAGTATGCGACTTTGTATTGACTACCGAGAATTAAACCATGTCACCATCAAGAATAGGTGTAAAATCCCAAATTTTACGAATAAAGATTTAAATTTCTTAATTTTTTTTTAATATTATGGAGTAAATTTAATATAATGTTATAGTTATGGGTAATATTTATAAATTTTGCAAAAGTATGCAAGTTGTTATATTATATTCGATTGGTGGGGAATATTCTTTGTGTTTGAGAATATTAAATGCACGGCAAGACAATTATTGGTGGACCCCATTAACGAAATTATTGTCCGGATTGAAAATCGACAAAAATATTTTTATGAAAATAACGGTGAAAGTTTTACCGTTAATCTTTGTTGAACTACTCGATAGTAAAAAATACAAGATGTCTGGCGTGGTTGCATAGTAGCACACGGTATTGATTATTGATGCTTACGTGAAAGTCACCAGTTATACTCAATTATTGCTACAGTAATTGCTACATCATATCTCTCATATTATTGATTCAATTATTGTCACAGTATCATCTACATAAAATGTTATTTTATTAAATCAATAATTGAGACGACAATATTATTCATATTATTAAATTGCAATATTTACAATGTCTAGAAGTTCTGTCAAGGAGAGGTTTGGTCATCTAATTGTTCGCCAATAGGGAGAAATTCTTATTGGAAAGCTCCCTCTTTCCTGGGAACGACCTGGTTGATAAATATTGTGAGTTATAATATTAATGATGAATGTTATTAAAAATTGAAGTTGTGTTCGGAGTTGAATTTGGAGACGCGGACGTGATATTTGAGTCCGGAATGATGAAATTAGTAAAAATAGACTATTAACACAAAATTTTCCGATTTTTACTATTTGGTCAAAAAGTTAACAGTTGACTTTTTTGGGAAAAGTCAAACTTCAAAATTTCAAAATTTATATTTTTGATAAAAATAGTTTCATTGTGTTGGAATTATTTGTGTTAGTGAAAATTGACATTTATTTCGATAAAAATTAATGTCTGGAGGTTATATTGACCAATCCAATTATTTAACTTGGGATAAATGAGCAATTGATTGCTATTAATTCATATGATTATAACTATTTATTCACATGTGTGTGCTATTGATTCACATTCTTGCTACTATTAGGGGAGTTGGTGCAAGATCGATAATACTTGCATGACTAAGTTAAAAATGGAGTTGTAGATGGAGATACTATACTGTAATTCAAAATCTCACATGTCTAGAACTATTGAGTCACATAATTTACTATTGAATCACATTATTTACTATTAGGGGAGGTGGTGCAAGTTTGATAATACTTGCAGGACTAAATTAAAAAGGAAGAAAAAGAGGAAGGTATTATACTGTAATATTTCGAGCCCCAAAACGTGCAATTATCGAAATTATGTTTTCCTATAAATAGAAGCTTATTCTTCCTTCATTTCTCACGAATTCACTAAAGCTTTAGAGCCATCATTATAGAGAGAAATTATAGAGAGAAAGAAGAAGAGAAGTCTGCTACCTCACTAATCCAGTATCCAGTTTCTTCTGAGGTAAGGGGTATTATTTCTTTCTTTCGTCTTCATGAAGAGAACTTCTATTATTCCTTCTTTATTATTCTCATTGGAATAACTTTGTATACGCTGATCACCCTATACTTGGTGATTTCATTGTTACTCCATTCTTTATTATTACATTAGAACATTACGTCTGCATGCGTTTTATCTGGGACCGGTTCCATCTTTATTATTTTGTTGGAACATCCTGCATGCGTGTGTTTTACGCGGACCGGTTCCATCTTTATTATTATGTTGGAATATCCTCATGCATGCTTTTTCTGCGGGACTTGATTCCGTTATTTATTATTCGTTGGAATAACCTATCTATCTGGCAATCGCATGCATGGTGATTTTGTTGTTATTCCATTCTTTATTATTCTCATTGAATATCCTCGCTTGGTGTCGTATTCGCTGACCGTTCCGTTATTTATTATTCAATTGGAATAACTTTTATGCATCAGCAATCGTATGCATGGTGATTTCTTTTGTTATTCCATTCTTTATTATACTCTTCGGTTGGTTAAAGTTTTGACTTATACTCCATGAAATTAGTGGAATATCCTTGATATTTGTGCTTCATCCAGTATCTTTCATGGAAATATTCTTCTGAGCATTCTTGAATTTTACTCTACAAAGCAGTATCATGTTGACAATTTGGACGTTATTAGTTCCTAAATAAATTAATTCATGAACTTGTTTTATTGAATTCTTATATCATTGTCATCATCCTCATGTTTATATTTTTATTTGAAAGTCATCTGTGGCCTATAGTGCATAGATGGACTTGGTATGATTATGACCAGGGATTATTCGGTGTAATCATGACCGTAATGTTACAAATGATGTGATAAAAGTCCTCATTGGCCCGTAGTGCATTGATGGACAGTTGTTGGCATGATTATGACCATTAATGAATGCACGAATATCCTTGGCCCGTAGTGCATGGATAATTTGTGGTCGTGATACTAAAGAATATCTTTGGCCATAGTGCAGGGGTGATTCGATGATGTGGATTATTTATTAAGCTGAGTCCCAGCGATAAAAGTGATGAAAAACTTTTTAAATCATAAAAGATAGTAGATTTTATTCTCTACTTGACTCTTTTAATGGATTGTTTGTTCCGTTGCAGTTAAACTTGATGTTTATTGTATTTTATCAGTTTAACATTGTTGAAGACTATTGATAATTTATTCTGCATTATCTTAGTCATAATATTTCTTACTGGGCTAGTTGAGCTCACCCTTTCCTTCACTGTTCTCTTCAGGAAATGAGTATACTGTCTATGAGGACTACATTGAGAGTGGATATTGTCTAGAAGACAATATTCTTGTTTGAACTCTCAGTTGATGTTTTGTCGTATTTTACACGATAGTTGTATATTTAAGTTTGTATTTGAATTTTTGTACCATGTATTTGGCGACTTAAGATGGGTGATGTATACCTGTTTTGGGGGCGTCACAATAGGTATCCACTACCTCGCATTGATGACCTGTTTGACCAGTTGCAAGGAGCACAATACTTTTCAAAGATCGATCTTCATTCTGGATATCATCAATTTGAAGATTAAAAGCGAGGATATTCCAAAGATCGCCTTGTAACTCCTGGAGAAAGCATTATGAATTCTTAGTCATGTCTTTTGGATTGACTAATGCTCCTGCTGCTTTCATGGATATGATGAACCGTGTATTCAAGGAATATTTGGATCAGTTCGTTATTGTCTTTATTGATGACATCCTCATCTATTCCAAAAGCCGTGAAGATCATGAGCACCATTTGAAGCTGATACTTCAAAGACTTCGTGACAACAAGCTATATGCCAAGCTGAAGAAATGCGAGTTCTGGCTTAAGGAAGTAGCATTCCTTAGGCACGTGGTGTCAAAACATGGAGTATCTGTTGACCCGGTAAAGATTGAAGCAATCCAAAGTTGGGAGCAACCAAAGTTGGCGGTCGAAGTCGTAACTTTACGGGCTTAAATTATTATTATCGGAGATTCGTGGAAGGATTTTCTCGAATCGCTACTCCGTTAACTCAGCTGACTCGGAAAGATGCAAAATTTGTATGGGGCGAGGAATGCGAGAAGAGTTTCCAAGAGCTAAAGAGGAGACTCATTTCGGCACTGTTTTTGTAATACCATCCGGTTCGGATGGATTTGTTATCTCAAATGATGCTTCGAGCAAAGGGTTAGGATGTGTTCTCATGCAACATGGGAAAGTCATAGCTTATGCCTCGCGACAACTCAAAGAATATGAGAGGAATTATCCTACTCATGATCTGGAGTTGGCAGCAGTTGTTTTTGCGTTGAAAATCTGGAGACACTACCTGTATGGGGAGAAAGTGGAGATTTATACGGATCGTAAAAGCCTCAAATATTTCTTCACCCAAAAGGAACTCAACATGCGACAACGACGTTGGCTCGAGCTGTTGAAGGATTACGACCATAACATTCAATATCATACTGAAAAAACAAACGTTGTAGCTGACGTATTGAGTAGGAGATCGTATGCGGGAACGAGTGCAATGTTGTTAACATAAAGGCCCATTTTGTGCGACTTACAAAGGATGGAGATAGAGTTAAAGGCTCCAAGTACCCACGTGATGATGACAAATATACAAGTAGAACCGACTTTAATCGATAAAGTTAAAGCTGCTCAAGCTACAGACCTGGAGCTGATGCGTATGAAAAAGAAAGTGCAAAAAGGTGCTATTCCGGAGGCAAGAATTGATGAAGAAGGAATACTTAGAGTCAACTTCAGACTTTGCGTTCCTAACGATTTTAACTTGAAGCACAGAATCATGATGGAGGCACACAACATACCATTTGCAATCAATCCTAGGAGTACTAAAATGTATCACGATCTTCGACATACATTTTGGTGGAGCAATATGAAGAAATAGATCGCGGAGTTTATCTCGAGGTGTTTAACTTGTCAACGTGTAAAGGCGGAGCATCAAGTGCCAAAGGGTCCATTGCAACCACTTGAGATTCCAAAATGGAAGTGGGAACATATTACTATGGATTTTGTTACGGGTCTTCCCAAGGTTTCTCAAGGTATAGATGCGATTTGGGTTTTTGTTGATAGATTAACCAAGTCGGCTCATTTCTTGCCTATACGTGAGACTTATTCCCTTGAACGTCTTGCTAGTATGTACGTAAATGAGATTGTGAGATTGCATGACATGCCAATATCCATAGTTTTGGATCGTGACCCAAGATTTACTTCACAATTTTGGGTTAGCTTGCAGAAAGCTATGGGCACGGATTTACGATTCAGTTCGGCATACCATCCTCAAACGGACGGGCAATCAGAAAGGACTATTCAAACCCTTAAAGATCTATTAAGACTCTGTGTCCTAGATTTTAAAGGAAGTTGGGATAAGTACTTGCCACTGGTGGAATTCTCCTACAACAACAGTTATCAAGTAAGTATAGGCATGGCTCCATTCGAAGCGTTATATGGACGAAAGTGTCGTTCTCTAGTATGCTGGGATGAGTGGGAGAAGCAACGTTGTTGGGACCAGAATTAGTACGCATGACTACAGAAAAGATTCAAATGATCCGGCAACGTATAAAGACATCACAAGATCGACAAAAGAGTTATGCTGATTTTCATCGAAAGGACGTGGAGTTTAATATTGGAGATCATGTATTGTTACGTATTGCTCCATGGAAGGGAGTTACAAGATTTGGGAAGAGAGGAAAACTCAATCCACGATTTGTTGGTCCATTTGAGATTCTTGACCGAATAGGAAATGTGGCCTATAAACTCGCATTACCTCTAAGTATGTCTCGTGTTCATAATATTTTTCATATATCTATGATTCGTAAATATGTGAAAGACCTAAACCACATTATTGCGTTAGAACCAGATGAGATAGCCGAAGATTTAACGTACGAGGAGGTACCTGTCAAGATATTGGATAGGAAAGAGCATATCCTACGGATAAAGGTTATACCACAAGTCAAGGTTTTGTGGAGGAACCATGCTATTGAGGAAATGACATGGGAGTTGGAATCGGAAATGAAAGCGAGGTACCCTCACCTTTTTGAAACACCAGGTACGTACGTCAATTTCAAGGATGAAATTTCATAAGGAGGGGAGGTGGTAAGACCTCAACTTATTATGAATACATTAAATTTTCTCTACTTATTATCTTGAAATAATTATGAGTTAATTTGATATAATACTTTGGTAATGGGTGAAATGTACAAATTTTACAAAATAGGCAAGTGGTTATAAAATATTCATTTTTGTCAAGGAATATTCGTTTGGTCGTGGAATATTCTTGTTTTCGGGGAATATTCATACGACGACGCAGCCATTCGTGGGCCTCATAACAGAATAACTGTTGAATGAAGAAAACGACAATTTTGAGTTTTTATAAATAATGGCGTAGTTGTTACTGCTAACACTCATGTTGAATACTTCGATGGTTAAAATACAATGAATACGCGTGGTTGCACAAGAGTGATACCAGTATTACACGAGTATTTTTTGAATTATTGATTCTTACGTAAAGAAGGCACTACTCAATAATTGTTACAAATAATTACTTTTTAATATTTTATTTTATTGATTCAATAATTGTCAAGCGTTGATATTTTATATTATTGTTGTTTCAATAATTGTCATTGCACAATATTTTCCATTATCAGATCAATAATTCATATTATTTGAATAATATTATTAGATAACATTATTGGCAATGTTTAGAAAGTTCTGTCTAAGGAGAGGTTTGGTCACCTAATTGCGCGCCAGTAAGGAGAAATCCTTATCGGAAAGCCCCTCTTTCCCTGAGGAGCATTCGGTTGTCATAATTGTGGTTCTGTAATATTATTTGTGAATAATTAATTATTGATTTATATGATAAGGAAATATTTATTTGATGTGGATATAAATGATGGATTTATTTATTTTATGCGGTTATAATTGAAGGATTTAATGTTGAGGTGTTTTATCAGAATTTTTGTCGGAATGGAGGTATTAAAAATCAAATCAGTATTTTTACGATATATTGCGTGAGTTATAATTTTTAATCCGACCGTTGAATCGTTGTGATTTTTGGATATGTTATACATATATAAGTTGAGTATATGTCAACAAATTTTGAACCGTTAAAAATGAACGTATGATTTGTTATGAATTTTAAGAGGTGACTGATTCAGAAATTAGGTTTATAAATGATTTTGGTGGAAAATTCTAGAATTGAGTGGGCCTCACTTGTGGTTGGTGAAGAAATATGCTGAATTTTATTTTAAATGTGGTGGGTGGCAATAGTAGCAGGTAAAGCCATCAGGTAGCAAGTCAAGTCTGCTTCGGCGTGCTAACATTTTCCTATAAATAGAGGGCTAAGTTAGAATTAAAAATCACACCAGAAACATAAGCTTTCTTTCTTTCTCTCTCTATATTATCGTGCGTATTTGGTGAGTATTTAGATACTTTGAGAGTTGCTATTCAGTACAAGTTTCATTCAACATCACTTCCGACCTTTCATTCCGAAGTACTGATTCTTTGAGGTAAGTGATGTTATTTTCTTCTTAAATGATATTATTTTCTTCAATATCATTATGCCAAAATATTGGTGAACTTTTTAATCAAATTTGGAACTTTTTGTGTCGGGGTTACTATTCACGTATACGACACTATTCACGTATACGACACTATTCACGAATACGATACTATTAACCGAAAAATAAAATTTTCTTCTTTTTGTCCAAGATATCTATTATGGTTACTATCTTTGATTGTATCCATGTTTTGATCTTTATTTTTGAATTTTGCTCAACAATTAGTTATTATGAACTATTATTGAATTTGGATAAACCGAAATACGAATCCCTAATATTTGTCCTTCTGTCTTACTGGATTGGTTCTCTAAAATATTTTTCATCATCCTCAGTCCTTAATGGTGATACTTGATGAATATCTTTGGCCTGTAGTGCAAAGATAAATGATTACTTGATGAATGATTACCTGATGAATGTCTTTGGCCCGTAGTGCAAAGATGAACAGGTGTTGAGATGAAGATGACCAACTGGTGATACAAATGAATATCTTTGGCCCGTAGTGCAAAGATTTATATTGATTGATGTTACAGGGATAAAATATCGATGATGGACTTTTAAATTCATAGATGATAGTAGATTTCATTCTCTACGTAACTCTTCTAATAAATTGTTGTTTCCGCTGCAGTTGTTGATCTAAAACTTGTTGTCGATTATATTCTATAAGATATTTCCTGTTGAAGACTAAGGATAATTTGTTGTATATTATCTTAGTCATAATATTCTTTACTGGGCTAGTTAAGCTCACCCTTTTCCTTTTTGTTCCATTTTCTTCTCGTAAGGTGAGAACATATAGTAGATCTAATGGGTAAGTATGGAGTGATGGTTCTAGAAAGATGTTTTAGCAATCCTCACTATATTTCGTAAAATAGTGTATGAATAATTATAATGAGAATTTATTTGGGTGTTGATATTGTCTAGGAGACAATATTTGTATTTAAACTCACATTATGTGTTGTCGTATTTTACATTTACAAATTATATTAATAAAGTTGTAGTTATTTTTCCGCACCATGTATTTGGCGACACTCAAAATGGGTGATGTATACCTATTTTGGGGCGCCACAATTATCAGTAGTAATAATTGAACAAAACCGAGTGACTTCTCACGTAAGCATCAATAATCAATACAGGTGTTACTACTATGCAACCACGCCAGACATCGTATTTCTTTAACACCGGGTGTTTCAACAATTAACGATAAAACTTCCGCCGTTATTTTCATAAAAATATTTCTGTCATTTTCTCATTCTGACAATAATTCCGTTGTGGGGGTCCACCAATGATTGTGCCGTCGTACGGATATTCCTCGACAAAAATAATATTCCCTGACCAACGAATATAATATAACAACTTGCATACTTTGTAAAATTTATAAATATTACCCATAACTATAACATTATATCAAATCCACACCATAATATTCAAAAAAAATTTCGAGAAATTTAAATCTTTATTCATAAAATTTGGGGTCTCACAATCTCCCCTCCTTATGGAATTTTGCCCTCGAAATTTACTTACATACCTGGTATGATGAGGATACCTTGACTTCATTTCAGATTCTAACTCTTGAGGTATAACCTTTGAGTGTCGAATAGGATCCTTCTTATCCAAGATTTTAACACGTATCTCCTTATACGTTAAATCTTCTGCTATCTCATCTAATTTTAATTCAATAATGTGGTTCGGGTTGTCCACATATTTACGTAACATCGATACGTGAAAAACGTTATGAACACGCGACATACTTGGCGGTAAAGCGAGTCTATAAGCCACAGTTCCTACTTAATCGAGGATTTCAAATGGGCCAATAAAATTGAGGGTTGAGATTTCCTCTCTTCATTGATTCTTGCTTCTAGAATAACGCCCTCTTGAACCTTCTTCTTCAAATTCATCAGCTCTGAGTATGTAGCTTGAACGGCTTTAACTTTATCGATGAAAGCCAATTCTAATCGTATATTCTTTATCTTCACGTGGGTCTCTAGAGTCTTTAACTCTATCTTCATCATTTGTATGTTATACGAAATGGGTTTTTGTGTTAACAACATCGCACTCGTAAACACATAATATCTTCTACTCAACGCGTCAGCTACCACGTTCACTTTTCCATAATGATATTGAATGGTATAGTCGTAATCTTCAACAGCTCGAGCCAACATCTTTGGCGCATTATACGTTCGTTTTGGTTGAAGAAATATTTAAGGGTTGAAGAAATGGGTTTTGTACTGGGGTCAATACAAAATTCGATTTCACGCTCTAGGGGGTAGGCTAAGAAGTCTTCAAGAATACGTCAGAAAATTTATTAATAATAGAAATATCATTCAAAACTGTGACCCTCATCAAAGACTTGGATAACACGTCACATTGAAACCTATCAACTTGTCATCGTCATTCACGACGTCGCCTACAGAAAGGCTGGCTTCGGTGCATTCCACACAAGGAAGTCAACAACGAAAGGATCGGGGCTCTTTACTTATGGATTGATATGACAATGATTGACTTTAGTGGTTTGGTTTCTTGAATTCGCATAACAGGTTGATTAGGAATATAAAAGTTAACAACTTTACGAAAAACATGATGAGGAGTTAACCAATCGATTCCTAAAATCACATCAAAGGCAAGTAGTTTCAAAGAGAAAAGATCGACAGGTAACGTGAAAGTTTTGATTTGAATTAAACAAGATTT
This sequence comes from Panax quinquefolius, assembly GCA_020205615.1. Classification (NCBI taxonomy): domain Eukaryota; kingdom Viridiplantae; phylum Streptophyta; class Magnoliopsida; order Apiales; family Araliaceae; genus Panax; species Panax quinquefolius. Next base: position 123,000,257 of record CM035161.1, on the reverse strand, counting down.
ATAAAAGTGGAAGTAACGAAGGTTTATCCTAACGAAGTTTTAATAGATAAGTCAAAGTCTGATTTCTCAGGAGTCAAATTTAAACGTTGAGTGCAAACAAGAGAGATAAAAAAATAGGTAGCACCAGTATCGAATAAGGTATAGACTTCGTAAGCATTTATGATTAACTTACCCGTGATAACTTCGTTCGGTTTCTTCGACAAACTCTCTTACTTAAACTACCGGCTTTGACTTGTCTGAGACATCCTTTGGCATTACTATCCCAGCTGGACTTGACTTCACTACACGAAAAAATCGAGCTAGGTGACCTTCTCTTCCGTAATTGAAACACGCTTTGGATTGCTGCGTATAGTTTGGATGGATGTGTCGCTTCTGTCCGCATTTGAAACATATGACTGGTGGTCATTCTTTTTCCTTTGAAATGGGTGCTGATGCTGCTGTCTTTCCATCATTATTGAACCTTCTCTTCTTGAAATTTTCACTTCTATTATCTTAGCCATGATTACCACCAAAGTGGTTACCATTCTTGGCATGATAATTTCCCCTATGATGGTTATCATTGTCCAGATGGCCGTTGCCAGCGGTACGATTATTATCATGTTGTTGGCCGTTGCCTTTTGGTTGTGCTGACTCATTATCACGTTCCAATAACTGAGCCCTATTCACAACATCTGAATATAAACAAAGTTTATGAGAAATGAGGTATTGACGTATCTCGGGTTTCAAACCTCTTAGAAACATTCGCGTCATTCTTTCCTCATTATCAACTAAATGGGACGCAAACCGGGACAACTCGGCAAACTTGGCTTCAGTCTTTGCGATACGGTCATGTTGTTTTGCTCCACTTTGATGAACTCTACCTCTTTCATGTGACAAATACTTTCGGAAAGTAATTGTCGCTTGACAATTCTTGAAACTTCTCCCAAGTCATCTTCATTAAGGTCAGTCAGTAATGCTTTTACAGATTCCCACTAGTAATCTGCCTCTTCACGCAACATAAAGGTGGCAAAGGGAACCTTTTGCTCCTCGGAGCATCCTAAGACATCAAATATCTTGGTGATCTTCTTTAACCACGTCTCCGCCTTAAGTGGTTCTGGCTTTCCCAAAAACTCCGGTGGTCTCAGCTCCTTGAACTGCTTAGCGGTGACCGACCGTGGGTTGCCATTATTTCCACCTATATTTTGAACATGAGTCACTCTTACCTGATGTTGCATGAATTGCATAAAGCCTCTGAACATCCCATCGTTCATCATTTTATCGGTGTTATTATTTACCTGAGGATTATTGTCTTCCTGTTGCACATTATCCTGATTATTGATCGTTGGTGACTCAATGGTCTCATGTGCTTCATTGCTGATCTCAACATTCTCGGATGCCATTTTCAAATACTGCCACAAAATGAGGGTTAATTAACATATCACATATTATCCATATATTCTGACCGACTAATTAAATACCAAATAAACTTAGGTAGGTCATACTAGCGAAGGAATTTCCCGTCTCTCCCCTCCTAGTTCTTATCTCACATCTCAGCCAAGGATCATATCCCTAAACTTTGATACCAACTGTGATGCCCCAAAAATAGGTATACATCACCCATCTTGAGTTGCCAAATACATGGTACAAAATTCAAATACAATCTTAAATATACAACAAGAGCTATGAGTTTTAATACAAATATTATCTTCTAGACAATATCCACTCTCAGAATAAGTCCTCATTACAATTATTATCACACTATTTCATAGAATAGTGAGGACTACTAATGCTATCATCTGAACCGTCAGTCCGTTACCCGACTAGTCCCTGCTAGGGTCATCGGTAAAATACCGGCCCGAACCGAACCGATTATCGAAACTACTGAAAATTGGGAATCGATATCGGAACCGAATGAACTGGTATACCGAACCGATTAATGGGTGCGCACCGCTTTGCCTTCGGCATTTCCGTTTGTAAACGAAATTTCAAATTTCAACCAATTTCAAATTTCAAAAACCGGATTTTAGCCCAAAACTTTCAACCCAAAACTTTAAATCTTGACTTAAATTTTAAGCCCAAAATTATGCCACCCTAAAAGCTTAGTAAGATGGACCTATTACAGCCCAAACACAAAACTATAAGCAAAAAATTGGCCCAATTGGTATTTATTGTTACATGGTAATCATTTTATAAGGAAAATTTCCTTAAAATTTTACCAATTTAACCAATATAGGAGTTGTCCCAATTGGTATTTATTGTTACATGGTAATCATTTTATAAGGAGAATCTCTTTAAAGTTTTACTAATTTAACCAACATGGGACTTGGAGACAACTAAATAGTAAAGGTTTCACTTGGTAGTGTTTTTATAAAGAAATTTTTCTTAAATTTTTATAATCTAATCAATGTGGGACTTAGAAATAAGTTATGTAAGATGGTGCCATAAGTTCCCTTATGTGATTTTCTTGGCATTCATTAGTGTCATTATAGTTGGTTTGATTTGATGAAAGTCTAAGTTGGTAAATTTACTTAAAGTTTTAGCAATGGTGTTTTTATAAAGAAAACTTTCTTAAATTTTTATAATCTATTCAATGTGGGACTTAAAAACAAGCAATGGTGCCATAAGTTCTTCATTAGTGTCATTATAAGGGTTAAGTTATTTACATCCTTATTACTAATAATGCTTTGATTATTTGTTATCTTAAATTCATTATTACATGGTAATCAATTTATAAGGAAAATTTCCTTAAAGTTTTACCAATTTAGCCAATATGGGACTTGGAGACAACTAAATAGTAAAGGCTTCACTTGGAAGTGTTTTTATAAAGAAAACTTTCTTAAATTTTTATAATCTAATCTATGTGGGACTTAAAAACAAGTTATGTAAGATGGTGCCATAAGTTCCCTAAGTTGGTAAATTTACTTTAAGTTTTAGCAATGGTGTTTTTATAAAGAAAACTTTCTTAAATTTTTAGCAATGGTGCCATAAGTTCTTCACTAATGTCATTATAAGGGTTAAGTTATTTACATCCTTATTACTAATAATGCTTTAATTATTTGTTATCTTAAATTCATTATTACATGATAATCAATTTATAAGGAAAATTTTCTTAAAGTTTTACCAATTTAGCCAATATGGGACTTGGAGACTTGGAGCCAACCAAATACTAAGGGCTTCACTTAGTAGTAATGTAGTATGCCATCTCTTGTCTTACCTCTATTCTATAAATAGAAGAGACTTTCAAGTTAATTTTACATGGCTAGACAAATAAACATCCCACATTGTCTATTATGCCATCTCTTGTCTTACCTCTATTCTATAAATAGAAGAGACTTTCAAGTTAATTTTACATGGCTAGACAAATAAACATCCCACATTGTTTACTATGCCATCTCTTGTCTTACCTCTATTCTATAAATAGAGAGACTTTCAATTACTTTTACATAGTTAGACAAAAGAGTCTTAAAAATTGGTCTTTCAAGTTATTTTTTAATTTATTATTTAAATAATCGGTACGATCAGTTCGGTTCGGTATTTACCGACCAAGCCAAACACCTTACCGAAACTAGAACCGAAAATTCGGTATGTACCAGTTTTTTGTACCGGTACCGAACCGGTTCAACTTTTTACCGAACCAACCGGTTAGAATCGGTTCGGTTTCCCTAAAAATGAAAAAAAAACCCGATCGGTTCAACACCCCTAGTCCCTGCTACGTTCTCATTTCCTGAAGAGAACAATGAAAGCAAAAGGGTGAGCTCAACTAGCCCAATAAGAAATATTATGACTAAGATAATGCAAAATAAATTATCGTTAGCCTTCAACAGTGTTAAACTGATAAAATATAACAAACATCAAGTTTAACTGCCGCAGAACAATCAATCCATTAAAAGAGTCAAGTAGAGAATAAAATCTATTATCCTTTATGATTTAAAAATGTTTTTCATCATTTTTATCGCTGAGACTCAGCTTAATAAATAATCCACATCATCCCTGCACTACGGCCAAGGATATTCACTAGTATCACGACCACAAATTATCCATGCACTACGTGCCAAGGATATTCGTGTATTTATCAATGGTCATGATCATGCCAACAACTGTCCATCAATGCACTACGGGCTAATGAGAACTTTTACCACATCATTTGTAACAATACGATTACGGTCATGATTATACCGAATAATCCTCGGTCATAATCATACCAAGTCCATCTATGCACTACAAAGCCACGTATGACTTTCAACATAATATAAACATGAGGATGATGACAATGATATAAGAATTCAATAAAACAAGTTCAAGAATTAATTTATCCGTAAAACCAATAACGCCCAAATTGTCAACATGATCATCGCTTTGTGGGTAAAACTCAAGAATGCTCGTAAGAATATTTTCATGAAAAGATCTCGGATGAAGCGCAAATATCAAGGATATTTCACTAATTTCATGGAGTATAAAAGCCAAAAAATTTAACCAACCGAGTATAATAAAGAATGGAATAACAAAAAAATCACCGTGCATGCGATAGATCGCATGCAGACGAAAGTTATTCCAATGTAATAATAAATAACGGAACTAGGTCATGCGTAAATGCACGACAAAATATTCCAACAAAATAATAAATAACGGAACCAGTCGATTTAAATTATCCCAAGTGATGTTCCAATGTAATAATAAATAACGGAACCGATTCAAAGCGAATTCGCAAAGCCTAAGATATTCCAATGTAATAATAAAATGGAATAATGTAAGAATTTCACCATGTATGCGGTATTGATGTACAAAGTTATTCCAACATAATAATAAAGAATGGAATAATGTAAGAATTTCACCAAGTATAGGGTAGTCCATGATATACAAAGTTATTCCAATGTATAATAAAGAATGGAATAATAGAAGAATTTCACCACGTATGCGGATTTGATGTATGTGTTATTCCAACATAATAATAAAGAATGGAATAATGTAAGAATTTCACCATGTATATGGTAGTCCACACAGATATCTGAGTTATTCCAATAGAATAATAAAGAATGGAATAATAGAAGTTCTCTTCATAAATATGAAAGAAATAATACCCCTTACAAGTACAACAAATAATATCCCTTACCGTAAAAGAAGAGTATTCCGACTGGTAGGGCGAGAATAGTCTTGAAGAAAACTTACGCTACGCTCAAAGCTTCTTAAAACTCTGAAGAAATACGCCCAAGATTATAGAAGAGAATTCTCTGAATTTTTGGTGTGATTTCAATTCTAACTAAGCATCCTATTTATAGGAAAATAGAAAGGATACTATGCAATAAAATATAATATATTTATATATATATATTTATATTTTATTTAAAATCTAATAAAATAAATAACTTTATAAAAGTATTCTGTTTTATATAAAAAGATTTTACTATACAAAATACTATGCAGTAACTATGCAACACTATACATAATAAAATATAATATATTCTATTTATAGTCTAATAAAATAAATAACTTTATAAAAATATTCTATTTTATATAAAAAGATTTTACTATACAAAACACTATGCATAATAGAATATAATATATTCTATTTATAGTCTAATAAAATAAATAACTTTATAAAAGTATTCTTTTATATAAAAAAGCTTTCTATTTTATTACATTAATAATATTAATAAAACAAAATTTATATATATAAATAAACATCTCGTGACTTCATAAAAAGACACCTCAATATATTTAACAATATTTTTCATCATTATTATAATTCACAATATTAATCGACCAGTGTCATTCCTGTGAGTAGGGGCTTTCCAATAAGGATTTCTCCTGATCATGCCGCAATTAGGTGACCAAACCTCTCCTCAAGCGTAACTTCTAGACATCGTTAATAATGCAAATAATAATATTAATAACTTTGTCATCTCAATTATTGATTTAATAATATATAAAATATCGACAATAATTGAATCAAATAATGTGAGATACTATGCACAATTACTTTAGCAATAATTGAACAAAACTGAGTGACTTCTCACGTAAGCATCAATAATCAATACCGTGTGCTACTATGCAACCATGCGTATTACTGTACTTTTAACATCGGGTGTTTCAACAGTTAACGGTAAAACTTCCGCCGTTATTTTCATAAAAATATTTCTGTCGTTTTCTCATTCCGACAATAATTCTGTTATGGGGTCCACCAATGATTGTGCCGTCCTACAGATATTCCTCGACAAAAATAATATTCCCCGACCAATCGAATATAATACAACAACTTGCATACTTTATAAAATTTATAAATATTACCCACAACTATAACATTATATCAAATCCACACCATAATATTCAAAAAAATATTTCGAGAAATTTAAATCTTTATTCATAAAATTTGGGGTCTCACACCTACCATAAAAATTCCTTATTAAACAGATCTTCTTTCGATGGCGGCTAAGAACTAGTGATGGAAAAACAAGAATACTCGACGACGACAGATCTTGGTATGTTACAAATTTTAAAGGAGGAGGATGGTGGATCTGACGACGGGGCAATTTTTGGGTTGGAAGCTTGTTTAGCAGTTTCAGATGATTCCAGGGACGAAACTAGGATTTGAGGGGTCAATAACTTTTTTAACAACATAATATATATTCAGAAAAAAGGTACTCAGGAAGAATGCATTGATATGAACCGTAATTGATGTGTAAGTTAGTTGAACTTCATCAAGTAGATCAGCACTACATTTCCATATTTCGATAAGTTTTCCAAGATCACACTCCAAATATATCTCATTCTTTACCTTCAATTCTTGGTGATTTTAGAGAAAGTTGTTCTTGTTCAGGGGTAGGTAGAGATGTTTGAACATTAAACTCAAGGGTAAACAGAGATGTGTCAACATGATTAAATTATTTTCTCTAGAAAAATGAATCAATAGTATGTGATTTTCTCATGATTCTAAAACAAAATATAAAAAACTCAATTAACTACATTATAAGAATGAGTTAATCAATATTATTGGACCACTCATTGAACTTTTTAATAATAAAATTTTCATAAATTTGTAATAAAGTAAGGGTTTTAGTTGGTTACCGAAAATAAATTGAATATGCAATTGGAATTAACATATACAATATTATGATCACTCATTAAACTTTTACAAATTAAAATATCAAGTTTCATAAAATAAAAAAAGAATAAAAAAATTTAATAAAGGTTTTAGTTGATTATTAATTGGATACAAATATATCATTTAATTGAAATAACACATATAATATTATGCTCCAATTATACAAACATACAATTATAATGAATTTAATAATAAAATACATAATAAATGAATAAATAGGTTTTATAAAATTTTCAAACCTGCGGGGCCGTGGCCCCCTCCATCCTAACATAGTTTCGTCCCTGGATTATTCGGTAAGCATTTGAACTACTTGTTTGAAGGAAATGGAGTAACCGTCGTCACTTTAAGGAAGTGGGTTAGTATGCTCTCCAAATTCAATCAAATTTCTACCATGAATCTTAGGGAGGATAAAAGTTTACTAAACATATTTGTGACGCCCCCAAAATAGGTATACATCACCCATTATGAGTAACCAAATACGCTCAATATTATAGAAGAAGAATTCTCTGATTCTGGTGTGATTTTTAATTCTAAACTAAGCATACTATTTATAGGAAAATGGCAGGGTACTATTTGAAAAGAAAAATCACGGACGCACAGTAGTAGAAATTCACGGGCACTTCTTCGGTTGAAAAATTTGATTTACTATGCAGCACTAGGCAATAAAATATAATATTATATTTTTCATAAAAAATAAAACTTATTATAATATATATTATAATAATCAAACTAAGTTTTATCCCCCAAGTGATTCAAATTAATATATATATATATATATTAGACTAAACTGAGATAACTTTCTCCCGACTATTTTTGAAAAATGGGTAAGTGAGGGGTCTAAATAATACGCCAAACTTACAACAAATACTTCATAAAAACTCCTCTATTTATCTCTATTCACTTGGCTTCACAAAATACATTTTTAATAACATTCATCATTAATATTATAACTCACAATATTAACAACCAGATCATTCCCAAGAAAGATGGGACTTTTCGATAAGGATTTCTGTAATACCCCAAATTTTATGAAATGAAAGTATTCAATTTTCTTATACTTATTATTTTATTTAGTAAATGGTTAAATTGATAAAAGGATTAAAACTAAGGGTGATATGTGAAAATTTTGCAAAGTAAAGCAAGTTGTTATAAAATATTCGTTTGGTCAGAGAATATTCTTTTTGTCGGGGAATATTCGTACGACGACACAATCATTGGTGGACCCCACAACTGAATTATTGTCAGAGTTAGAAAACGACAAAATTATCTTTTTATGAAATAACGGCGGAAGTTTTACCGTTAACTGTTGAAATACCCAGTGATAAAAGTAGAGTAATACGCGTGGTTGCATAGTAGAACACGATATCAATTATTGATGCTTACGTTAGAAGTCACTCAGTTTTGTTCAATTATTGCTACAGTAATTGCTGCATAGTATCTCATGTTATCTGATTCAATTATTGTAGATATTTTATATATTATTAATTGAGACGATACAGTTATTCATATTATTATTTGCAATATTGATGATGTCTATAAAGTTCTGTCGAGGAGAGGTTTGGTCACCTAATTGCGCGCCAATAGGGAAAAATCCTTATTGGAAAGCCCCCTCTTTCCTGGGAATGATCTGGTTGTTAAATATTGTGAGTTATAATATTAATGATGAATAATTGTTGAAAAATTAAATATGTGTTGATTGAAGATAAAATAATTTGTGGTAATATTTATTCAATCTTTGATATAAATAAGAAGTCTATTATGAGACGTTTGTGGTAAGATTGGTTTATTCTATGGGGGCCCATATGTCATCATCTAAGAGTCACTTTCGCCAATAGTAATTGCCTTTACCAGACGTCAAACCACTTGCCGTTTCATATTACAGACGTCGAACCAATTGTCGTTTCATGTGACGCCCCAAAAATAGGTATACATCACCCATCTTGAGTCGCCAAATACATGGTACAAAATTCAAAAATAATCTTAAATATACAACATGAGCTGTGAGTTTTAATACAAATATTGTCTTCTAGACAATATCCACTCTCAGAATAAGTCCTCTGTGACACCCCCAAATCCGGTACTTTCATTTCCACAGGATTTGGTGTTCACTGTACAAGCATCATCTATCTATCTACCCATAAATAAATGCAAACCATGCAATAGAAATAAATAATAAATAAATCTCTCCCCTATGAGGTTACATCAACTGAAAAACAAATAAATCCCAGGTTACTCTAACCTTAAATCATCTGTGCGGAAAACATAAACAATAAGTCTTAAGAAACATCAACTCTAAATGTCATTATACAACCACATAAACAAATAGTCTTCATTACTGGCTAATCTTGCCTTTGCCTTTACTAGTGGAAGGTTCGTCTGCTCTTTCGTTCTTAACTGCAATGTTATTATTACGCAAGAGTGAGCACGATTGCCCATAAGTATAACAATATAACAAATGAATAATAACACGCGAGAGAATAATAACTTCGGATATAAAAGCTCAACTTTTGAATCAAGAATGAATAACAAGAATCAAAAGAATTTCTGAGGGTCATAAGACCTTGAACTATGTCCTAGGTTGTCAAGTGTTTTTACTTGAAACCTTTAACAGTCATAAGACTACGGACTCTTCTTCTCGTACTTAGGAGAATCAGCCCTTAGTACCATACTGTGCACAATATCTTAACGCTATAGCGTAATTAATCCCCTATACAGGGTTGTTCATCTCAATTTGACATTCGAGTCCGCACCAAAGGAAGTTTGGTTTGGATAATTCATCAAGGGGTTCTGAAATTCAGAACACCCATCAACTATGGACTAGTCGAATCAATAAGGGTTCGCTAGTCTAACAAGGTTTAACTTGAATAACATCTCAAAAGGTATACAATAGAATAATTATTGTATAACAATATCATGCTTGAAGATTAATAAACTTTAATATACAAGATAGGCTTGATCAATAATAATGAGAACTTGCTTAACGAAAGTTTAGGATAAGAAACTTGCCTCGTGTGTAGATTACATTTAAATAAACTCGTTCTTTGAATTAAATCCTACATACCAATTACGTTCACAATACCAGTCAATAATAACGTACTAACATCATAACTTTACTCTTTGTTTAACTCGAATTCATGACTATACTTAGTCAATTATTACACTTAATGTAAAATTCAGACTTCACGAAAAAATAAACTAATTATGCATTCGATCATTCAATCCACATGTAATTGTGTTATGGACAATTTAAGAATTTATTTTAACATCTCATTATAGGTTTAACAAGTCTTTATAATTATTAGACTAGGTTAATAACTCGTTTCTATACTTGAACATTAAAAATTTGCATTTTCTGGATATTCTGCTAAGTTGCGCTGCGACGCCACTTTTGTATTGACTCTTAACATCATGCTTTGATATATGGTATGACATGCACATGAAATGAGTCAGGGGTTACGCCATTAGTAAAACCCCGACTCAATTTCCATTCTAGAAGAACACGTAATTCAATAAATCAACACATCTTTAACACTAATTTCACCAAATTACACATACCCACATGTTATAATTCATATATAATCATTACCCAACACTTATAAAGTGATTTTAACCCATAAAAACACATAATCACAGGATTAAAACATGAAAATTGGACTGTTCTTGATGTTCTTGAAGTTTTGAACATAATTTCTAAAATTCAATGCCACAGATTTGATATACAACCAAATTCAACCATTCAAATTTCATTTTGTTCATTTTAACATGCATAATCATATCAATGTGTGAATTTTGCAAAATAAATTATATTTGACATATAAAAATTATGTATATGGCCATATGACCATATCACGTGATTCTCAGAATTTTTGAAATAACAAGCCATAAACATACGTTGTATTCTTATGAAATTAATGATATGGAAACACATAATATATATATTTATATATATATATATATATATATATATATATATATATATATATATATAAAATATGCCATACAACTCAATTATTACATATATTCACATAACGACAGGATTTTCCCAATTACAGAGAATTACAGAAGTATGAAAGCCATATAAAAACTTTAAAAGGCGTAAATAAATAAATTGGGTTGAAGAGATTACCCAAGCGTAGATTAGATAAATTGACAATTCTCTCTACTTCAATCACAGAGCTTCTCCCAATCTCTCTCAAAATTTTTTCAAACTCTCTCTCTTGAAATTCTCTGGCTCTCAGACTTAGAAAATAATAACAAGGAGAAGACGTCTGATATAATAGGAGAAGAACTGACGCATAAGTGGTCAGTTACTCCCCAACATGGGTAAACTACCCTTAACTTCCACCAAGGCCATGTTTGGCTAGAATTAAAAGGTTTCAAAACTATTTAATTTAATAAAACTTTATCATATAGTTTAAATAATGTCACATCCATATAAAATAAATCAATTAACTAATTTAATTTATTTTAATTAAAATATAGTAAATTCTCATTAATACACATAGTCACATAATTCAAATTCTCTTTAATTAATAATGTCAAATTATTAAATCTCTAATTAATAATTAAATTAATTAAAATAACATAGGCTTATTAAATATTTTTTTTAATTCAATAAGCTCACATAATCACATACTTCGAATAATAAAAATTCTCCACATTAATTTAATAAATATAACACATATAATTAAATTAATCTATCACAACTTCATCAATTAATTAATTAATCTAATAATTAATTCATCGAAAAATATTTATTCAATCAAATAAATATTCAAAATTAATTTACAAAATCTCGGTTGTTACATCTTTCCCCTCTTAAAAGGATTCTGTCCCCATAATCACAACTCAATAACTCGTCCCGTTACATTCTCCCCCCCTTACAAAGATTCTGTCCCCAGAATCGCATATAACAATTTAAGTAAATAAATGAGGATAATTCTTCATCATATTCTCTTCGAGTTCCTACGTAGCTTCTTTAGCGTTGTGGTTCCTCCAAATTACCTTAACAGAAGGTATTACTTTATTTCTCAGAACTTGTTCTTTTCGGTCGATAATTTGAACCGAAATTTCTTCGTAAGACAAGTCTTTGTCGAAATGTAGGGGTTCATATTCAATCATATGCTTGTAATCGGGTTTGTAGGGTCATAGGACTGAGACATGGAAAACATTGTGGACATTCTCTAGAGATGGAGGTAAGACTACCTCATAAGCAACTTCTTCGACCCTTCTCAGAACTTCAAAGGGTCCAATGAATCTTGGGCTCAATTTTCCTTTCTTTCCGAACCTGATCTTTCCCTTCCAAGGAGAGACCTTTAAGAACATATAGTTACCCGGCTCGAACTTGACATTCTTGCGGTGTGGATCGGCGTATTTCTTTTGTCTATCTCGAGCTGCTGTCAATCTTGTTCGAATCATCTTGACTATCTCTGCTGTTTGTTGTACCAATTCCGAGCCTAGTAGGTGTCTTTCGCCAACTTCATTCCAATATAGTGGAGTTCTGCACTTTTTGCCGTATAACGCTTCATAGGGTGGCATTCCAATACTAGCGTGATAACTGTTGTTGTAACCGAACTCTACAAGCGGTAAATGATCATCCCAATTTCCTTTCAAATCCATTATACAAGCTCTTAACATATCTTCCAATGTCTGAATTGTTCTTTCACTCTATCCATCTGTCTGAGGGTGATATGCCGTACTCATTCGCAACTGTGTACCCATGCATTCTTGTAGACGTTTCCAGAAGTTCGACGTAAAACGCGGATCTTTATCAGAAATAATTGACAACGGAACTCCATGCCTTGAAACAATCTCTTTCACTTATAACCTTGCCAACTGATCTAGGTTGAATCTAATTTTGATCGGAAGGAAGTGTGCAGATTTCGTCAATCGGTCAACAATAACCCATACTGCGTCATAGCCTTTCTGAGTCTTCAGTAGGCCAACCACGAAATCCATCGTAATATATTCCCATTTCCATTCTGGAATCTCTAAAGGTTGTAGCAACCCACTCGATCTCTGATGTTCTGCTTTCACTTTCTGACATGTCAGGCATTTGGCAACTCATTCTGCAACCTCTCGTTTTAATTTTGGCCACCAAAAGTGTTGTCGAAGATCTTGGTACATCTTGGTACTACCAGGGTGAATCGAATATCTTGAGTTGTGAGCCTCGCTTAAAATTTCTTCCTTAATCTCTGGTACTGGCGGTACCCAAATTCTGCTCTCAAATCTTAGTAGTCCCTCACTGTCTATTTTGAATCTCGGTTTAGTCCCTTCAGATATCTTCTTCTTCACTTTCTCACATTCTTCGTCCTGAAGTTGAGCCTCCTTAACTTTATCTAGTAAGGTTGTACCAGCTTGCATCTGAAACAACTTCTCGTCAATTTACATAGGATACTTCACTTCCAACTCCAGCTTTTCCATTGCTAAAATTAGCTCCTCCTAAGCGGTCAACATCATCAATTTCTCCCGACCTTTTCTACTTAGGGCGTCGGCCACCACATTTGCCTTACCCGGATGGTATAGAATCTCACAATCATAGTCCTTAATTAACTCCAACCACCTTTTTTGACGCATGTTCAGGTCTTTTTGTGTAAAAATATATTTCAGACTCTTGTGGTCTGTATATATTTCACACTTCTCCCCATAGAGATAGTGCCTCCAGATTTTCAAAGCAAAAACCACTGCAGCTAAGTCCAAGTCATGGGTTGGATACCCCTTCTCATAATCTTTCAGTTGTCGTGACGTGTACGCAATGACTCTACCGATCTGCATAAGCACACAACCAAGTCCTTTGTGCGACACATCACTATATACCACAAAATTTCCTGTGTTATCTGGAAAAGATAACACAGGTGCTGAACTCAACCTCTTCTTTAATTCTTGAAAACTTTCCTCACACTTCTCTCATCCAAACGAATTTCACCGATTTTCTAGTTAAATTAAATCAATGAGTTCATGATCTTGGAAAAATCCTCAATGAATCTTCTCGTAATAACCCGCCAATCCAAGAAAACTTCTTACTTCGACTTGCGTCTTACCGATCCCGCTTAATCACAAACCCGACTTTGGAGGGATCCACTGAAATTCTATCTCTATCAATCACATGTCCAAGAAATTGTACTCTTTCAATCCAGAATTCACATTTTGAAAACTTAGCATACAACTTCTCTCTTCTCAATGTCTCTAATGTCAACCTCAAATGCTCTTCGTGTTCTTCCTTGGTTTTTGAATATACCAAAATGTCATCTATGAATACCACTACGAATTTGTCCAAAAACGGCTTGAACACTCCGTTCATTAAGCCCATAAATGCTGCAGGATCATTCGTTAGACCAAATGACATTACCAGAAATTTGTAATAAAGAATGGAATAACAGAAGAATTTCACCAAGTATAGGGTAGTCCACAGATATAAAAGTTATTCCAATGAATAATAAAGAATGGAATAACAGAAGTTCTCTTCATGAATACGAAAGAAATAATACCCCTTACGAGTACAACAAATAATATCCCTTACCGTAAAAGAAGAGTATTCCATTTGGTAGATGCGAGGATATTCTTGAAGAAAACTTACTACGCCAAAGCTTCTTAAAACACTAAAGAAATACGCCAAGATTATAGAAGAGAATTCTCCTAACTTCGGTGTGATTTCAATTCTAACTAAGCATCCTATTTATAGGAAAATAGAAAGGATACTATGCAATAAAATATAATATATATATATATATATTATTTAAAATCTAATAAAATAAATAACTTTATAAAAGTATTCATTTTTATATTAAAAGATTTTACTATGCAAAACACTATACGAGATAATTATGCAACACTATGCATAATAAAATATAATATATTCTATTTATAGTCTAATAAAACAAATAACTTTATAAAAGTATTCTTTTATATAAAAAGATTTTACTATGCAAAATACTATGCATAATAGAATATAATATATTCTATTTATAGTCTAATAAAACAAATAGCTTTATAAAAAGTATTCTGCTTTTATATAAAAAGCTTTTCTATTTTATTACATTAATAATACTAATAAAATAAAATTTATATATATATATATATATATATATATATATATATATATATCCACGACTTCATAAAATGACACCTCAATATATTTAACAACATTTATCATCATTATTATAATTCACAATATTAATCGACCGGATCGCTTCCTATGAAAGAGGGGTTTTCCAATAAGGATTTCTCCCTATCAAGCGCACAATTAGGTGACCAAACCTCTCATCAAGTAACTTCTAGACATCGTTAATATTGCAAATAATAATATTAATAACTTTGTCATCTCAATTATTGATTTAATAATATATAAAATATCGATAATAATTGAATCAAATAACGTGAGATACTATGCAACAATTATCGAAGCAATAATTGAACAAACCTGGAGTGACTTCTCACGTAAGTATCAATAATCAATACTTAGTGTAATACTATGCAACCACGCCAGTATTCTTGTACTTTTAACACCGGGTTTTTCAACAGCTTAACTGTAAAACTTCCGCCGTTATTTTTTCATAAAATATTTTTGTCGCTTTCTCAATCCGACAATAATTCGGTTATAAGGGCACACCAATGATTGTGTCGTTGTATTTAATATTTCTCGTTAAAAAGAATATTCCCGACCAATCGAATATTATATAACAACTCACGTATTTTGCAAAATTTATAAATATTACCCACAACTATAACATTATATCAAATCCACACCATAATATTAAAAAAAATATTTTGAGAAATTTAAATCTTTATTCATAAAATTTGGGGTCTCACATTTCACATTACAGGCGTCGAACCAATTGTCGTTTGACATTACAGGCGTCGAACCAATTATCGTTTGACATTACAGGCGTCAGACCAATTGTCGTTTCACATTACATGCATGAAAGCACTTGTTGTTTCACATTACAGTCGTCAAACCACTTTTCTTTTCACATCACCAGTCGTCAAGCCACTTGCCTTTTCACATTGAAAGGGATAAGCTAGAAATCTTCTAAAAATAGAAGTCTATTTCTTCATTATTTCTCACCAATTCATTCAAGCTATATAGAGAGAAAGTATAGAGAGAATAAGAGAGAAAGAAGAAAAGTATTTTGTTACTACACTATTTCATTATCCAATCTCCTACTAAGGTAAGGGGTATTATTTCTTTCGTATTCATGAAGAGAGTTATTTCTTTCAATACTTGTAAGGGTTGTTATTCCATTCTTTATCATTCTGTTGGAATAACCTATGAGACCCTAAATTTTATGAATAAAGATTTAAATTTTTCAAAATATTTTTTTAATATTATGGTGTGGATGTGATATAATGTTATAGTTGTGGGTAATATTTATAAATTTTGCAAAGTAAGCAAGTTGTTATAAAATATTCGTTTGGTCGGGGAATATTCTTTTTGTCGGGAATATCCATACGACGGCACAATCATTGGTGAACCCACAACTAAGTATTGTTGTATTTAGAAAACGATGAAATTATCTTTTATAAAAATAACTACGGCGGAAGTGTTACCGTTAAAACCGCTTGAACTACATCGTAGTAAAAATACAAGAATAATGGCGTGGTTGCATAGTAGCACACGGTATTGATTATTGATGCTTACGTGAGAAGTCACTCAGTTATACTCAATTATTGCTACAATAATTGCTGCATCATATCTCTCATATTATTGATTCGATTATTGTTACAGTATCATCTGCATAATATGTTATATTATTAAATCAATAATTGAGACGACAAAGTTATTCATATTATTAAATTATAATATTTACAATATCTAGAAATTCTGTCAAGGAGAGGTTCGGTCACCTAATACTATCATTTGGACCGTCACTTCGTTCCCCGACTCGTCCTAGCTATATTCTCATTTTCTGAAGAGAACAGTGAAAGAAAGAGTGAGCTCAACTGGATATAGAAGAAATAATACCCCTTACCTTATAAAGAAGAAACTGGTTATAGAAGTAGTGAAGTAGCAGAATACTTTTCTTCTTTCTCTCTATAGTTTCTCTCTCTAGAGTTTCAATGAATTCGTAAGAAATAATGAAGGAATGAGCTTCTATTTATAGAAGAATGGACTGAATAGTAACCAATCCATGAACGGTCCAAATTAATTTACTTTTAAACGGACGGTCCATATTGGTTTACAATAAAATATAATATATTCTATTTATAATCTAATAAAACGAATAATTTTATAAAAATATTCTATTTTATATAAAAAGATATTTACTATGCAAACACTATGCAGTACTTATGCAAACACTATACATAATAAAATATAATATATTCTAATTATTATTTAATAAAATGTATAACTTTATAAAAGTATTCTGCTTTTATATAAAAAGATTTTACTATTAGCCTAATAAAACGAATAACTTTATAAAAGTATTCCGCTTTTATATAAAAAAGTTTTTCTGCTTTATTACATTAATAATACTAATAAAACAAAACTTATATATATATATATATATATATATATATATATATATATACAATCAACAATAATTGAATCAAATAACGTGAGATACTATATCTGTGCAGCCTTTCGTAGCATTATTGAACAAAACTGAGTGACTTCTCACATAAGCATCAATAATCAATACCGTGCTACTATGCTACGCAACCAACCACGTGATATCGTACTTTTTTACTACCGAGTAGTTCAATAGTATTAACGGTAAACTTCCGCCGTTATTTTCATAAAATATTTTTATCGTTTTCTCAATCCGACAATAATTCCGTTGGGGGGTCCACCAATGATTGTGCCGTTATACGAATATTCCTTGCTAAAACGAATATTCTCCGACCAATCGAATATAATACAACAACTTGCATACTTTGCAAAATTTATAAATATTACCCACAACTATAACATTATCTCAAATTCACACCATAATATTAAAAAAAAATATTTCGAGAAAATTAAATCTTTATTCGTAAAATTTGGGATTTTACAATCTCCCCTCCTTATGAAATTTCGCCCTCGAAATTTACGTACGCATTCTGTATGCCAATGATGAGGACACTATGTCAGATTCTAACTCTTGAGGTATAACCTTTAAGCGTAGAATATATTCCAGGATTTTAACAGGTACATCTTCATACGTTAAATTATCCGCTATCTCGTCCGGTTCTAAATCAATAATGTAGTTCGGGCCATCCACATATTTACGTAACATCGATACGTGAAAAACGTTATGAACACGCGACATACTTGACGATAAAACGAGTCTATAGGCCACAGTTCCTGCTCGATCAAGGATTTCAAATGGGCTAATAAAATCGAGGGTTGAGATTTCCTCTCTTCATCGATTCTTGCTTCTAGAATAACGCCCTCTTGAACCTTCTTCTTCACATTTATCAGCTCTGAGTATTTAGCTTGAGCGGCTTTAACTTTATCGATTAAAGTTGATTTTACTCGTATATTCGTTATCTTCACGTGGGTTCGTATATTCGCACTCGTAAACGCATACGATCTTCTACTCAACGCGTTAGCTACCACGTTGGCTTTTCCACGATGGTATTGAATGGTACGATCGTAATCTTCAACAGCTTGAGCCAACGTCTTTGGCACATGTTACGTTCGTTTTAGTTGAAGAAATATTTAAGGGTTTTAGAAATGGGGTTTTGTACTGTGGTCAATACAAAATTCAATTTCATGCTCTAGGGGTAGGCTAAGAAGTCTTCAAGAATACGTCAGGAAATTTATTAACAATATAAATATCATTCACAACTGTGACTCTCATCCAAGACTTGGATAACACGTCACATTGATACCTATCAACTTGCCATCGTTATTCACAACGCCCCTACGGAAAGTCCGCTTCGCAGGTGCATTCCACACAAGGAAGTCAACAACGAAAAGGACCGAGGCTCTTTACTTATGGCTCGATTTGACAATGATTGACTTTAGTGGTTTGGTTGCTTGAATTCAAGATAACAAAGTTGGTTAGAAATATGAAAGCTAACAACCTTACTAAAAGCATGATGAGTAGTTAACAAATCAATTCCTAAAATCACATCAAAGGCAAGTATTTTCAAAGAGATAAGATCGACAGGTAACGTGAAAGTGTTGATTTGAATCAAACAAGATTTATAAATAGTGGAGGTAACGAAGGTTTCTCCCAACTGAGTTTCAACAGATAAATCAAAGTCTAACTTCTCCGGAGTTAAATTCAAACATTGAACACAACTAAGTGAAATAAAAGAGTGAGTAGAACCAGTATCTAACACGGTATAGACTTCGCAAGAGTTTATGATTAACTTACCCGTGATAATTTTATTCAGGTTCCTCGTCACGAAAAAAAAATGCTCTATCTTAAACTACATGTGCTTTGCTTGTCCGACATCCTTTGGCATCACCATCCCAAATTGGACTTGACTTCACCATACGACAAAATCGAGCTAGGTGACCTTCTCTTCCGTAATTAAAACACGCTTTGGATTGCTGCGTATAGTTTGGACATATGTGTCCCTCCTGTCCGCATTTGAAACATACGACCGGTGGTCGTTCTTCTTCCTTTGAAACGGGTGCTGGTGCAGCTGTCTTTCTATCATTATTGAACCTTCTCTTCTTGAAATTTCCACTTCTATTATCTTGGCCATGATTACTACTGAAGTGGTTACCATTCTTGGCATGATAATTTCCCCCATAATGGTTATCATTGTTCCGATGACCGTTGCCACCGGTACGATTATTATCGTGTTGTTGGTCGTTGCCTTTTGGTTGTGTTGACTCATTATCGTGCTCTAATAACTAAGCCTTATTCACAAAATCTGAATATAAACAAAGTTTGTGAGAAATGAGGTATTGACGTATATTGGGTTTCAAATCTCTTAGAAACATTCACGTCATTCGCTCCTCATTATCGACCAAATGGGATGCAAACCGAGACAACTCGGCAAACTTAGCCTCGTATTGCGACACAATCATATTGTTTTGCTCCAGTTTGATAAATTCCACCTATTTCATGTAATGAATACTTTCAGGAAAGTACTGTTCGTTGAACAATTCTTGAAATTTCTCCCAAGACATCTTGAAAAGGCCAGTCGGGTACGCTTTTACAAATTCCCACCAATGATCTCGCTTCTTCACGCAACATAAAGGTGGCGAATGGAACTTTTTGCTCTTCCGAGCATTCCAAGACATCAAATATCTTGGTGATCTGCTTAATCCACGCTTTGCCTTAAGTGGGTCTGCTTTCCCAAAACTCGGTGGTCCCAAATTTCCTTGAACTACTTAATGCGGTGACCAACCGTGGGTTGCCATTGTTTCCACCGCATTATGAATAGGAGTCTCTCTCGTTGGCGTTGCATGAATTCTAAAAAGCTCCTAAACGTACCGTCGTTCGTCATTTGATCAGTGTTGTTGTTTATAGGAGGATTATCGCCTTCCTGTTGCACATTATTCTGGCTATTAATCAGCGGTGACTCAATGGTCTCATGTGCTCCATTGCTTTCCTACACATTTTCAGATACCATTTTTAAATACTGCCACAAAACAAGGGTTAATTAACAAATCACATATTATCCCTATACTCTGACCGACCAATTAAATACCAAATAAACTTAGGTAGGTCATACTAGTGAAGGAATTCCCCATCTCTCCCCTCCTAGTTCTTGTCTCACATCTCAGCAAGGGATCATATCCTTATGCTTTGATACCAACTGTGACGCCCCCAAAATAGGTATACATCACCCATCTTTGAGTCGCCAAATACATGGTATAAAATACAAATACAACTTAATTATACAAACGTCGTGTAAACAATACGACAAAAATAGCTGAGAATTTTAATAAGAATATTGTCATCTAGACAATATCCACACTCAAAGGTGTCCTCATTATATTTATTGTCACACTATTTAACAGAATAGTGAGGACTACTAATACTATCATTTTGAACTGTCACTCCGTTCCCCGACTCGTCCCAGCTATATTCTCATTTCCTGAAGAGAACAATGAAAGAAAGGGTGAGCTCAACTAGCCCAGTAAGAAATATTATGACAAAGATAATGCAGAATAAATTATCATTAGTCTTCAACAATGTTAAACTGATAAAATACAATAGACATCAAGTTTAACTGCAGTGGAACAAACAATCCATTAAAAGAGTCAAGTAGAGAATAAAATCTACTATCTTTTATGTTTTAAAAAGTTTTTCATCACTTTTATCGCTGAGACTCAGCTTAATAAATAATCCACATCATCAAATCATCCCTGCACTACAGGCCAAGGATATTATTTAGTATCACGACCACGAACTATCTATGTACTATGGGCCAAAGATAATCGTGTTTTCATCAACGGTCTTTGATTATGCCATAAAATAATTCATTTTTGCTCCTCGTCAAGAGAATCCATAGCCATAATCATACCAAAACTCGTCCATCAATGCACTACGGCCAACGAGGACTTTTTTCACATCATTTGTAATATTACTTGCCATGATTATACCAATAATCCTCGTCATAATCATACCAAGTCCATCTATGCACCACAGCCACGTATGACTTTCAACAAAATATAAAACATGAGGATGATGACAATGATATAAGAATTCAATAAAACAAGTTTAAGAATTAATTTATCCAGAACTAATAACATCCAAATTGTCAACAATACTTCTTTTCAGAGTAAAATTCAAGAATGCTCGTAAGAATATTTCCATGAAAAGATACCGATGAAGCGCAAATATGAAGGATATTCCACTAATTTCATGGAGTATAGAAGTCAAAACTTTAACCAACCGAGTATAATAAAGAATGGAATAACAAAAGAAATCACTATGCATGCGGATTTCGATGTAGACAAAGTTATTCCAACAATAATAATAAATAATGTAACCAAAATCAGTCAAGCGATATACGACCGAAGCGGATATTCCAACAAAATAATAAAGAATGGAATAACAATAAAAATCACCACGCATGCGAGACGTCGCGTATGATAAAAGTTATTCCAATGTATAATAAATAATCTAACCAGTCAAAGCAAATTAAGACCGTGAGTGATTTTCTAATGTAATAATAATGAATGGAATAACAACAAATCACCATGCACGCGGTACTCGCATGTATAAAGTTATTCCAATGTAATAATAAATAATGTAACCAGTCCCACAGAAACGCATGCAGACGTGATATTCCAACAAAATAATAAAGAAGACGGAACCAAAGTCCCACAAAAATGCATGTATGTGATATTCCAATCAATAATAAAGAATGGAATAATGTAAGAATTTCACCAAGTATAGGGTAGCCCGCATATACAGGTTATTCCAACAGAATAATAAATAATGGAATAATAGAAGAATTTCACCAAGTATAGGGTAGATCACAGATACAAAAGTTATTCCAATGTAATAAAAAAATGGAATAATGTAAGTTCTCTTCATGAATACGAAAAAAAATAATACCCTTACCTTATAAAGAAGAAACCGGATATAGAAGTAGTGAAGTAGAAGAATATTTTTCTTCTTTCTCTCTATAGTTTCTCTCTCTAGAGTTTCAGTGTATTCGTAAGAATTAATGAAGGAATGAGCTTTTATTTATAAAGAATGGACCTAATAAGAATTAATCCATGAACTATCCGTATTGATTTACTTTTAAACGGACGGTCCCGTATTGGTTTACAATAAAATATAATATATTCTATTTATAATCTAATAAAACGAATAACTTTATAAAAGAATTCTATTTTATATAAAAAGATTTTTACTATGCAAACACTATACGCAGCACTATGCAAACACTATGCATAATAAAATATAATATATTCTAATTATTGTCTAATAAAATGATAACTTTGTAAAAGTATTCTATTTTATATAAAAGATTTTACTATTAGCCTAATAAAACGAATAATTTTATAAAAGTATTCTTTTTATATAAAAAGCTTTTCTGCTTTTATTACATTAATAATACTAATAAAACAAAACTTATATATATATATATATATATATATATATATATATATATATATATGCAAAAGAATCATCGTAGTAATAATTGAACAAAACCGAGTGACTTCTCACATAAGCATCAATAATCAATACCGCAATGCTACTATACAACCACACGTGACATCGCACTTTTATTACCGAGTAGTTCAACAAGATTAATGGTAAACTCCACCAAGTATTTTCATAAAATATTTTTATCGCTTTTCTCAATCCGATAATAATTCCGCTGTGGGGTCCACTAATGATTGTGTCGTTGTACGAATATTCCCTGCTAAAACGAATATTCCCCGACCAATCGAATATAATACAACAACTTGCATACTTTACAAAATTTATAAATACTACTCACAACTATAACATTATTTCAAATTCACACCATAATATTAAAAAAAATATTTCGAGAAAATTAAATTTTTATTCGTAAAATTTGGGATTTTACATGTTGGGATTGTTAGTGTTAGTGGAGGTTATATTGACTGATTGGGTAATTAATCGAATAAATGAGCAATTAATTGCTATTAATTCACATGATTATAACTATTTTTTCACATGTGTGTACTATTGATTCACATTCTTGTACTATTAGGGGAATTGGTGCAAGATTGATAATACTTGCATGTCTAAGTTAAAAATGGAGGTATAGATGGAGGTACTATACTATAATTCTTATTTTTACATGATTATAACTATTAAGTCACATGAATGAACTATTAATTCACATGATTTACTATTAGGGGAGGTGGTGCAAGTTTGATAATACTTGCAGGACTGAATTAAAAATGAAAGAAAAGTTGAAGGTATTGTACTGTAATATTTCGAGCCCCAAAACGTGCAATTATCAAAACTATATTTTCCTATAAATATAAGCTCATTCTTTCTTCATTTCTCACCAATTCACTAAAGCTATAGAGCAATTATTATAGAGAGAAATTATAGAGAGAAAGAAGAAGAGAAGTCTACTACCTCTCTATTCCAGTATCCAGCTTTATTCTAAGGTAAGGGGTATTATTTCTTTTGTATTCATGAAGAGAGCTATTGTTATTCCATTCCTTATTATTCTGTTGAAATAACCTGTATACGCGGACTACCGTATACATGGTGAAATTCTTATGTTATTCCATTATTTATTATTATGTTGGAATAACATGTCTATGCGAAGTACCGCATACATGGTGAAATTCTTCTATTATTCCATTCTTTATTATTCTGTCAGAATATCCTGTCTGTGCGTTTACGCATGACCTAGTTTCATTCTTTATTTTTTTGTCGGAATATCCTTTCTGTGCGTTTACGCATGACCTGGTTCCATTCTTTATTATTCTGTTAGAATATCCTGTCTGTGCGGATTACGCATGACCTGGTTCCATTCTTTATTATTCTGTTGGGAATAACCTGTCTGTACGGTCTATCGCATGCATGGTGAATTCTTCTGTTATTCTATTCTTTATTATTCTGTTAGAATAACCTGTCTATGTGGATTACCGCATGCATGGTGAATGATCCTTTGTATTCATTTCTTTTTAAATTGTAGAAATGATCTGTCTACGTGGATTATCGCATGGCGGGTGAAAATCTATTTGCAGTTTTGTAATTTTTCTGACCCTCAAAAATTCTGGAAAAATTTGAAATGATAATTTGATGAGTTTTCTATATTGTGTCCAAAGATGGCAATTTTTGGATGTATAGATTAAGAGTTATGGATTTTATGGGAAAAAACTATTTTAAAAGTAAACCCTTATAGCTCCTTGTGGGTAACTCCAAAATTGGTGAAATTTTTATTGGGAGTACATGTATATAACAGGAGTATACCCTGTAAATTTTTGAATTTTTGGAAAAAGGTACAATTTATGATAAATGTCTAAATATTCAGCTGTTTTGGCCATATAAAAAATAGTAAATGAATTTTAAAAATTCTGAGAAAAATATATGTTCAATATGGGACTATATTCTGCTAAATCTCATAAAAGAATATTTTTGGGACTGATTTGGTATTTTTCATGAAAATAAACTAGTTATGAGTAAATGAATTAAATATGTTATGTGAAATAACAAAAGTGGAAAATAGGATTTTATGGCTTGGGAATCCTATATAGGGTATATGCAGATTTTTGATGAGGAATTTGATCATTGGTGATGAAATCTTATGAGTATGACATTTTTGAATGATTAAATGCATTATTTGGTAAAGTGTAAACAATTGAAATAAATTGTTTATAAGTTTAAGAAGTTATTAAAATGTTTTTATAATATTAATAATATTAGATTATGAATTTATTAAGTGATTTATAATATTTGGATAAATTTAAAGTCTTTAATATTTATCCTTGTTTTCGCTTGATTAATGCTTATATCATTGTCATCATCCTCAGGTTTATATTGTGATGAAAGTCATCTTTGTCTTACGTGCATAGATGGACTTGGTATGATTATGACCAAGGATCATTCGGTATAATCATGAATTTAATGTTATAAATGATGTGGTAAAAGTCCTCGGTGGCTCAGAGTGCATTGATGGACAGTTTTTGTATGATTATGACTAGGGATTATTCGGTATAATCATGACCATTGATGATTTAATAAATATCCTTGGCCCGTAGTGCAGGGATGATTTGATGATGTGGTTTAGTTATTAAGCTGAGTCTCAGCGATACAAATTGATGAAAACATTTTAAATCATAGAAGATAGTAGATATCATGCTCTACTTGACTCTTCTAACGGATTGCTTATTCCGCTGTAGTTAAACTTGATGTCTATTGTATTTTATCAGTTTAACATTGTTGAAGGCTAATGATAATTTATTCTGCATTATCTTAGTCATAATATTTCTTACTGGGCTAGTTGAGCTCACCCTTTCTTTCACTTTTCTCTTCAAGAAATGAGAACGTAGCCGGGACTAGTCGGGGAACGGAGTGACGGTCCAGATGATATCATTAGTAGTCCTCACTATTCTGTTAGATAGTGTGACAATAAATGTAATGAGGACTCTATTGAGTGTGGATATTGTCTAGATGACAATATTCTTATTAAAACTCTTAGATTATGTTTTGTCGTATTTTACACGACTGTTGTATAATTAAGTTGTATTTGTATTTTGTACCATGTATCTGGCGACTCAAGATGGGTGATGTATACCTATTTTGGGGGCATCACAGTTGGTATCAAAGCTTAGGGATATGATCCCTGGCTGAGATGTGAGATAAGAACTAGGATGGGGGAGACGGGAAATTCCTTCGCTAGTATGATCTACCTAAGTTTATTTGGTATTTAATTGGTCGGTCAGAGTATAGGGATAATATGTGATATGTTAATTAACCCTTGTTTTGTGGCAGTGTTTGAAAATGGTAGCTAAAAATGTTAACAATGGAGTGAATGAGACCGTTGAGACACCTTTAATCACTAACCATGTTAATGTGATGTCAGACGATGAAGAAATTAGAGATATCTATGTGGTGAGTGAAGAACTAATAGTTGCACCTGAGCTAGTTGCAGAGGTAACAGCTGAGAGTGAGGAAGAAGAGGAAGAAGAGGAACCCGAGGAGAATTTATTAGAAGAATTTTATGATCGAAATTTAGAATTACAAAATCGTATTCATGTGTTAGAAGAGCAGGCTGAAGAACGGCAGGCGGTTGTGGAGCAAAGAGATGTAACAATTCAAAATTGTGTTACCCGATGTGCGATGCTTGAACAGAAGCACTCTTTGGCAGAATAAGATATTAGAGCTAGAATCTGAGAATGCTATGATCAATGTTCTGATGAAAGAAGAAACAACTGAACGAAGGAGAATAGATGATGCATGGTTAAAAGTCGCACGACGCATTGATATTGTAGAAAAAGACGTCCGATCCAATAAGGCCAAAATAAATGAAATGGATTTTGCTTTTTGGACAATAATTGGGAGAATCCAACATCGAATTCAGAATTACCCTGTGCAGAGCAGTCAACCCCAATTTGATATGGATCAGAGAGTAATGATTCGAATCATGGATCAGGAATGCGATGAAGTAATTAAGGGTGGAATGTACTCTATTGCAAAGTTAAGTCCAACTGGGATGGTGACCCCAAAGGATGTCCCAGACAAGTCAAATTCGGTAGTTTAAGTGAAAGCGTTTATCGAGGAACCTGAACGAAGTTATCACGGGTAAGTTAATCATTAACTCTTACGAAGTCTATACCTTATTCAATACCGGTTCTATCCACTCTTGTATTTCACCTAGTTGTGTTCAACGTTTGAACTTCGCTCTTGAGAAATTAGACTCTGACTTATCTGTTGAAACTTTGTTGGGAGAAACCTTCGTTAAATCCGCTGTTAATAAATCTTGTTTAATTTAAATCGACACTTTCACGTTACCTGTCGATCTTATCTCTTTAAAAATACTTGTCCTTGATGTGATTTTAGGAATCGATTGGTTAACTACTCATCATGCCAAGATTGATTATTTCGTAAGGTTATTAGCTTTCATATTCTTAACCAACCTGTTATGCGAATTTAAGCAACCAAACCCTAAATTCAATCACTGTTATATTAAGCCATAAGTAAAGAGCCATGAGCCTTTTGCTGGTAACTTCCTTGTGTGGAATACACCGAAGCCAGATTTTCTGTAGGCGACGCCGTGAATGACGATGGAAAGTTGATAGGAATCAATGTGACGTGTTATCCAAGTCTTGGATGAGGGTCACAGTTTTGAATGATATTTCTATCGTTAATAAATTTCCTGACGTATTCCTGAAGACTTCTTAGCTTACCCCTAGAGTGTGAAATCGAATTTTGTATTGACCCCAGTACAAAACCCATTCCTAAAACCCTCAAATATTTCTTTAACTAAAATGAACGTAACATGCGCCAAAGACGTTGGCTCGAGCTGTTGAAAATTACGATCATACCATTCAATATCATTGTGGAAGAGAGAACGTGGTAGCTAACGCGTTGAGTAGAAGTTCGTATGCATTTACGAGTGCGATGTTGTTAACACAAAAACCCATTTCGTATAACTTACAAATGATAAAGATAGAGTTAAAAGACTCTAGGGACCCACGTGAAGATAACGAATATACGAGTAGAATCGACTTTAATCGATAAAGTTAAAGTCGCTCAAGCTACAATCAATCTCGATCGTAATGTGAAGAAGAAGGTTCAAGAGGGCGTTATTCTAGAAGGAAGAATTAACGAAGAGAGGAAATCTCAACCCTTGATTTTATTGGCCCATTTGAAATCCTCGATTGAGTAGGAACTGTGTCCTATAGACTCGTTTTACCGCCAAGTATGTCACGTGTTCATAACTTTTTTCACGTATTGATGTTACGTAATTATGTGGACGACTCGAACCACATTATTAAATTAGAACTAGACGATATAGCAGAAGATTTAACGTATGAGGAGATACTTGTTAAAATCTTGGATAAGAATGATCGTATTCAACACTCAAAGGTTATACCTCAAGAGTTAGAATCTGAAATGAAGTCAAGGTATCCTCATCATACCAGGTACGTACGTAAATTTCGAGGGCGAAATTTCATAAGGAGGAGAGATTATGAGACCCCAAATTTTATGAATAAAGATTTAAATTTCTCGAAATATTTTTTTTAATATTATGGTGTGGATGTGATATAATGTTATAGTTGTGGGTGATATTTATAAATTTTGCAAAGTAAGCAAGTTGTTATAAAATATTCGTTTGGTCGGGGAATATTCTTTTTGTCGGGAATATCCGTACGACGGAACAATCATTGGTGAACCCACAATTGAAGTATTGTTGTATTTAGAAAACGATGTAATTATCTTTTTATAAAAATAATCTATGAAGTGTTACCGTTAAAACCGCTGAACTACCCTAGTAAAAAAGTACAATGTCTGGCTGTGGTTGCATA
This sequence comes from Panax quinquefolius, assembly GCA_020205615.1. Classification (NCBI taxonomy): domain Eukaryota; kingdom Viridiplantae; phylum Streptophyta; class Magnoliopsida; order Apiales; family Araliaceae; genus Panax; species Panax quinquefolius. Next base: position 122,971,311 of record CM035161.1, on the reverse strand, counting down.
AGTAGCACATGGTATTGATTATTGATGCTTACGTGAGAAGTCACTCGCTTATACTCAATTATTGCTACAAGATTACGTGATCATATCTCTCATATTATTGATTCGATTATTGTCACAAGATATCTCGTGATAATATGTTATATTATTAAATCAATAATTGAGACGACTAAGTTATTCATATTATTAAATTACGATATTTACAATGTCTAGAAGTTCTGTCAAGGAGAGGTTTGGTCACCTAATTGCGCGCCAATAAGGAGAAATCCTTATCGGAAAGCCCCCTCTTTTCTCGGAACGACCTGGTTGTTAAATATTGTGAATTATAATATTAATGATGAATGTTATTAAAAATCGAATTTGAGTTCGGAGTTGAATTTGGAAACGCGGACGTGATATTTGAGTCCGGAATAATGAAATTAGTAGAAATAGCCTATAAACACAAAATTTGTCGGGGTTGACTTTTTGGTCAAAAAAGTCAACAGTTGACTTTTTTGAAAAAAAGTCAAACTTTGAAATTTCAAAAATGAAATTTTTGAGAAAAATATTTCCATTGTGTTGGGATTGTTAGTGTTAGTAGAAATTGACATTTATTTCGATAATAATTGATGTCTGGAGGTTATATTGACCAATCGGGTAATTAATTGAATAAATGAGCAATTAATTGCTATTAATTCACATGATTATAACTATTTGTTCACATGTGTGTACTATTAATTCACATGATTATAAAATGAAAGATTTTATTATGGTTTTATTTATCTGCGTTATATAATTGTTAACATAATAAAATTCCTTAGAATAATGATACAAATTATATGGTTTCAAGTATGTGACTTGAATAATGAGATTATATAATTACAATTAGTATCATTGTTCTTAAATGTCCCTAATCGAGTATCATTGTTGATGGGACAACATTGATGCATTGAGACTAGTATGTGGATCGATCACGACCAAATCTCACCGGGTCATAAATATATGAGATATTAAGTCAACGCATAAGTACATGTTGAAGAACGATGTAATCGGACATACCCACCATGAGAAATCTATGTGGAGCATTATGCGAAGTGTCATTAGAAATTCTCATAGTGATAATGATGTAATGGTCATCCGACCTGAAATCACTATATTACTACACGGGAATTTATGTACTTTGATATCATCAAATGTCACCTTTAATAGGGTGGACTATAAAGGTGATTATTGGGTACATCATGAATCGTGTGAGGAATATGAGTGATCTAGATGGAATTTAACCCTCCTATATATTAGGGGTGATATCCATAGGTCTCTTGATTGAGTAGGACTATGAAATGCATGACCATGCTCAAATAGTGATTTGTTTCATATAGTCTACTCATTGATCAAGAAAACTCAGATTAAATTATGAAGAGTATGACACATTCCATGACTCGAGTTTAATTTTGGATATTAAGGTTAAAAGGATTAAATTACATTGAAACATTGATCACTAAAAGGTTGCATCGAATCATCGATCTTATTATTACTGGGTAGCAAGATGATGCATTACTAGATGCCGCCATCACTTTGCTTATAATTTTATAATATGATTTTAAAATTATTGCCAACGTGATAATAACCTATATAGGTCACACACATGTAACGTAATTTAAAGGGAATATATTTAAATTTTAAGGATTTAAATATATTAATATGATTAATAGTATTTAAATCACGAATTTAAATTAAAAGGAAAGTTTGTATATATGTATATTAATTAAGTAAGACTTAATTAAGTTATATATATATAAATTCAGATTTTATGAAATTAGGTTTTGATTAATTCCATTTAACTACTATGTATAGGATATATAGCAGCTACTTAGGATAGATCATAACTTGAAAACCCTAGCCACTCTTAGAGAGAGACTAGAGAGAAAACGTACAGTTTCATAAAGGTTCCTTTGGTGGCTAGTACCGCAAGTCCCTCTTATTGCGTAATCATTCGACGGTTAGCATGCGGCGTTCGTGGTGATGGATACCATAGAGACGTAGTTTCGTGAGGAATTATGTTAAGGATTCAAGCCGCTTTTAGAAACACTTTCATTTTCTTTCAGATAATATCTAAACCTCTCAATTAATTGATTTTTCGCATGGATCCCGTGTTGGGTTTCTAAATTGATTTGATTATTTTATTTCATTGCTGCGTTTTGTGCCGCGAAATCCCTATATATATATATATATTCTCATCTTAAAGAAATCTTAAAAATATTTTTATGACGTCGATAATCGCAGACTGTATTTACAAATTGCTTTGAGGATTCCGCTCATTTGGTGATTTTATCATACTACATCATACCATAGTGGTCGACGATCCTTAGATCACATCCAACACTAAGTAATACCGCATTGATGACTCCATCATTTTTTTCATCTCTGCACCAGGTTCCATGACACATTGATGATATAAAAATACATTTTGATATACTTTAATTCATTTTTGTCTAGCCGAAGCAATTAGCATAGACATACGAATAACGATATTGTTTTTAAAACTCATTGGTTTCATCATTTGATCCAATGTTTTTCAAGAAAATAGAAGTGCAAACATCAGCACGAAGTCAATAAATTTTGAAAATCTAGCAACGCTAGAAGATTTGGAATACCTAATTTTCTCCATCAATTTCAATCTTTATACTAAATATTCTTGTATTTCAACTTATAATTCTCCTATATCCCCAATATATATAGTTCATCAAACTTACCACACATTGGAAGTTCAGGAACTTGCCACAATAGTATGAGTTTAAGAACTTATCCTAGTCAGACCATATGCGTCCATTCGCTGAGGGGTTCAAAACATACCATATTATTGTGAGTCACGAACTTACTATATGTATTAGTTTTAAGAACCACACCTAATCCTAATAATATCTGACTAATCTTAATAGTTTCTAACTATCAAATATACACATGAGAAAAGCATCACCTTTTCGCCATATATACATTGATAGCGCGACACCAACATTCCAATGATTATCAATGTGATAAACTGAGTGCAAGTATAAAACCCTCGCCCATACAAAGATTTATACAACTTAGCCATCATATGAGTCCTCAATTGAAATCCCACCTAACTCTATCTTACTCTTAACTTGCTCTTTGCTCGATACGAATCCCTCGTATCACATCATCTATAACTCCTCGTGAGTTATCTTGTACTATTTCATAGTACATCATCTTCATAGCATCAAGCTATAATTATTCAAACATTACAGACCATCTTTCCTTTATAACTTAAACAGATCACGTCATAATCTTATTCTATAATCATTTCCCTAAAAATTCTTTTCTTAACTCGTGATCGTTTTGTTTTACGATCCTCTTTCTTTCCCTTTTTCATTAGTTACGACATTATTCGTTATCTTGCCTATTACCATTTCTTATCTTTATATCTCTTCAAGATTCTTCTTTGAATTTTCTTGTTTATATAACAATTCTTACTTTAAGAATTTCTAGCTTCATTTACATTGCTCAACATTTCATTTGAGTTCCACATTTTCATCATACGTATTAACTTTCTATACTTGGTACACAATGAGTCTCTAATAGTTTCAATATGGTACGCTGAGTGGTTTCCCACAAACAACCAACAAACTAGGTTCCGAAGTCATAGTTCAGATATACCTCCGCTTCTATGAAGGAATCGTTTAGCCCAGATACCATACATCAACCATTAAAGAGTACAATTGTACCATACTTAAATATAACTTTTTGATTCTTAACTTCTTTATCATTCTCTTCTTATATACATCACCTTACATCCTTATTTTTGGAGTTGGGTAACCCCACTTTCATATTCTTTATAACTCTACGAGATTCTTCTTTGAATCCTCTCACGCATGTTTTAATCCCTTCTTTATACATTTCTTAAATAACTTCTTATTCTTCAAGCTCTATCTGAGCTTATTCTTTCATTATCTTCACATATCTTCTCTAAGGTTATAGCCTAAGGTACTCTTACCTAAGGTTTCTAACCTATCAGCTTTGATACCAACTGTACCGACCCCAAAATTCATACAATTTAATTCTCAACTTCGGCCCTTAATAACACGTCTACCATCTTATTTTACATCATTATTCGATATAAAACTTTGTAAAATGCGAAATAATTTAAACTTTTATGTCTTTTTACTTTAATTCCCTGAATCAAAATATTTATCATCTACATGTTTTTGAATCAATCTTATTTCACTTTATCACTGTTATTATATAAAGTTTTACATTTCAATCCGATAACCTCTACATATCAGACAACTCTAACTTTAGCTTTACAACTCAACAAAAAACTATACATCATAAAACATTTAATACATCTCATGAATTTTAATCATGGTATAAAAAAATAACAACTTTAGCTAAAATATTAATCTTCGTGTATTATTTCTGATCCACGTCATTCAAGTAGCACATAGTGTTACCTTCAATCCTTAACCTGCAAAAATAGTTATTTGCAAGGTTGAGCTCGGCAGCCCAACAAAATCTAACAGTTTTTATGCATCACATAACACATAATAACATGCTCAACATATATTTCATAAACATTGGACTAACATAACATACATGCTACAGTTCATATAACAAGTATAAAGATTGAGTTCCTTACTCAATCAGCATGCTTTACTCAATCAACGTAGTTATAAGTTGACTTTAACATTTCATACATTCAACATATATATAATACATCATGTTCTTCGCAATAAAGATTTAAAACAATCAAATTCACATAGCAAATAGGAACTGAAAGACTTGCCTTGATCGTTGTTTACCAATAACAGTTAAATAGCTTACAGTTATCTGCACTTCACGTGCCTTACACAATTATATAATCATGCACATCAACTATTAGTCACATAGAAACGCATAGTAGTTGTAATGTAAACTTTAATTTACGTCTCATAACCCTTCCTATCATAAATACACAATGTTCAATTTGATTGTGTTAACTTTCAACTTATATCTCACTGTATTTCATATTTGATGTTCATTCAAGTGTTTAAGTCTTGCTAGGAATCATTATTGGTCTTATATTAACACTATTTAATATCTTATTATATTCATTTCATTTGATTTAAAATACTTTTTACGTTCATTATCACTTATCACGACGTTTCGACGTTTATTCATCATTTAAGTCTTGCTAGGAATCATTATTGGTCTTTCTTGTGTGTGCTTAGTATGCATATACAACTTATCTAATACATTATTTATTAATGTTAAGCATCATTATACTTCATAATATTCAATGTCTACAACTTATAACAACATCTTTTATCATCAAGAGCACTACACTTGCATACGTGCATGCCCGACGCCCTCCGATTGTCTCCGAAAACACAATAGTCCTACAAATGACCATTTTGACCCCTGTTCCCGACCTCAAATTGAAAACCTTAAAGAATAAAAGTTGTAGGTCTATTCGCCCTCGTTTCGGATCATCTTGAATCACCTCAATCAGAGTTCGTATGAAAAGGTTATGGCCGTTTTACCAAACTAGGTCAAAATAGTCACACCTTACACACTAGGGGCGCGCCCGCGCCCAATTCCTTCATAGTTCCAGTGAGCCCGTGCGACTTGGCAATGCCCAGCTGCGCGCCCACGCTCCTGGGACGCGCGGCCGCGCACGGCTACACCCAGATTATAGTGTTTTACGATTTTGACCATTTTTTCCTACTAATCTTCATAACTTGAGTTATACACATCCAAATTAGTCCGTTTTCGATTCTATGGATTCGTAATTCATAGAACTACAACATACTAAAATTCTAATAATTTATAAAAACATTAACCAAACTAAAATTTGACCCAAAACACATGTTCATACACTATTTTTATGTTTTAACATATTTAGCAAATTCATTCACTACGAATTCGTTTTACATCCGTTTTTGTTCATTCCAATTGGGTTGTTTCCATTTCTTCACATACTAACATAATCTAACACCAATTTATAGATTATAATACCTATTAAGCATGAAATTTTGTACTTTCTAAAGCCAATTTTCATGTATAAACACTATTATATACTTTTCTTCCTACAAACCAAATTTTACGTGTTTGATACTCAAACAATCACTCATATATGATGATTATCAGTTTATAATCCATATATACAAATATATATATATATATATATATATATATATATATCAATCCAACATGAATTAGCAATAAAATTTCAAAACAAGGGTTTACACTAGAATAAATTATACCTTGTTCCTTTGATTATTTGCTAGCAAAAAGATGATGATTAGGTTTAGAAATTTCCCTCCTTCCTCTTGAAAATCACAGAGAACTCTCTCTTGCTTCCAAGCTCTCCTCTCTAAACTCTGCTCTAAGGCTATAGAAGAATACGTGAAATAAAAATAAGCCAACTGATAATCGTGAATTTTAGTTAGCAAAACCAATAGGCGTAAGTTATAGCAAGCCAAAGACCACAATGCCTTGTTTGGCTACCACCTATCCCCCAAACAAGATTATTTTAATAATCTTTATATTATATAGTTTCATGTCACACCATTAAATTAATTTAATTAACTCATACTTATAATTATAATAATTATAATTCTCATTGTAATATACTTAATAAATCTTTACATATCTAATTTAATTAATAAATTAGATCAAAACAACATTTTATTTAATTTAATTATTTTGTTAAATATTAAGCAATTTATTTAATTTAATTATTTCCTTAAATTAAATCTTTCAAATAAAATTATCATTACTCAATTTAATTAACATTAATCAATTTAGTTACTAAATTAATTCTCCACAATTCATCAATTATTTATTTTCTCAATAAATAAATAAATTAAAATATTTATTTAATTCAATAAATATTTAAAATTAATTACTAAATTCATTTAATTCCTTCAATAGTTAACTTAACTATTAAACCTCACTTTCTCAATATATGAATATATATTTCTCTTCACACTGATCATATATTTCAACATACATAGCACGTATATATGCATACTCAAACTCAAAATATCTCATAATAAGATTTTTAATTATTAAATTCTTATTTTAATAATTTATAAAAATTCGGGTTGTCACAAAACACATATGGTTGTGGAAAGTTCTTAAACACATAAAGTGTGGTAAGTTGATGGACTAAGGTATAAGGATGTTTAGACTGAAAGAAAGTATTTTCAGTATGATTAACATTGAAGGTGCTAGAGAAGAGTAAGTATTGTCGCAAGTAAGACAATGAAGAAAGATGGAGAATAGGATATTCCAATTCATCTAGCTATGCTAGAATTCAAACTTTATTGAAATCGTGCTTATGTGTGCGCGTTTTGAAAAGGAAAAAATTGGTTCAACTTTTGGAACCAATGGATTTTAAAAGAACTATTCTTGGTATGTCTATGCTAACTGTTTCGGCTAGATAGAAATTGATTTGAAATATCAAAATGAATTTTATATCATTAGTGCATTTTATGCAAGGATGGTAAAAGGATGGAGTTATTAATGCAATTGAATCTAGTGTTGGATGTGATCTTAGGATCAACAACCCTCTATGGTATGATGTATAATGACGAAGTCATAAACTTACGAAGTCTTCAACGTATTGTGAAAAGTACGATATCATGACGTCATAAAATGTTTTGATGTATTGCGAAAGGAATTTAAAGGGTAGTCGATGTCAATTGATTTGGCTAGACGAATGTTTCAAGTTGATATTCAATTTATTGGTATGGTCTAAGCTATTTGATTTTGCTAGACAAATGGTATGTCATGTTTTAAAAAAAAATCGAGCTTTCTTTAAAGAAGTTGTGCCAAACCAAATTATTTTGGTGCGAAATCTAATGATTAAGTCTGAGGTGAACACACCCTGAAATGAGGTTATACAATGGGTTGATCACCTACATATGAAAGAGGTACTTTACCTTCTGGGTGATTGTAAACTGACCGTGAAAGAATGGTTACGACGTCATACTGTTAAACCTAATAAGAGTTCATGGTCAATTTGACCCCTCAACAAAAGTATGAAATGTTTTAAAGGAATTCTTATATTCCTCATTGTTCATTATACTTCATAATTCTTGATAAGTTATGAAGGTGAGGGAATGTTTGAAAGATAAGAACTTCTTTGAAGAGAAGTTGAGAAGAAGGGTAGGTTAAAATTTTGAGGACAAAATTTTGTGAAGAAGGGGTGAATGTGATGACCCGGGTATGGGTATGGTTTTAAGAAATTCTGAGGACGAAATTTTTATAAGGGAGGAAGAATGTGACAACCCAAAAAATCGGATTGTCCAGAATTTAAGATTTAAAGAATTAGTTATTAATAAAAGGAATTTTTATTAATAATATTATGTGCTATGTGTTTATTAACCGTCCTAGAACCTAGGATGATTATAATACAGGAGGATTCTGGCTACGAGCTAGACTGAACGAGTAAGAATTTTCAAGACAAAAATAAAAAATTTCTGGGAACAAAAACATTTCTAAGGAAAAAGACGAAATAGGCACTATTCACCCAACAAAACCCTAAGGGTTAGGGTTTGAATAACCTAAGCCTTTTCGAGAGTTCGGTATGTCGAAATGACATTCTGTCGAAAGATTTGAAGATAATATATCGTGAAAAGATAAGTAAGCCGATAAAAGTTTTTCTCAAAAAATGTGCAGAAATCGGACGAAATAAAAATGACGAAAAGTACTGTTATGTACTTTTCATTCGTTTAACTACATTAAGGGGAAAACGTGAAGGAAAATGCTTAATATTAAAAAGTGATTTTTAGTTTTTCAGAGATCTGAAGAATACGTAAAAGTTAATTGGTAATGGAAAGACGAAATATCCAAAAATATTTGGATTCTGAGAATCGCAGTTTTTGAACTGTCAGACGATATCCGTAAGACGGAAGCATAAAGCTTTTAGGAGAAGCTTCATGAATAGTAAGGAGGTGGAATAGTCAGGAGGTGTGAATAGTAACTTTAGGGGCAAAATGACTATTTTGCCCCTAGCTTTGGTTTCCTATAAAAGGAAGCCTTAATTTCATTTGTTGGTGATTTTGAAAATCACCAACACTTGAGAGAGAGAGAGAGAGAGAGAGAGAGAGAAGTCGGATGGGAGGAAAAGGGAAGAGAAAAAGTTGGCTCGTGAGAGAACTTTGTCCGACGGAAGGAGATTAAAGGAGAAAAGTAATTTAAAACCTAACTTCTATATAATTTCCTTTAAGTTTTATATGTTAGAAACATAACTTAATGAGAATGGAAGTAAATGATGTTAAGAATGATTTCATATGGTTGAAATCATGAGAAAAAGAAGAAATAAGAATTAGAAGTTTAGTTTATAAATTTCTTAAAGAAGTATAAGTTTTGTAATGAATTTGAGCGATCCGAATGAATCATATGAATAATTCGGTGAAATTAGTAAGGAATGGTGTTTTATAACATCAAATTCCATGAAAAGGTGAAATCATAATCAAAGTATGGATTAAAAATGACGAACGCGAAGAACACGGAGAACGTTGTTGATGGACAAATTTAAAACCATCGTAGTATAAGTTGTTATTGATGGACAAGATGAAAACCATCGTGTATAAGTTAGATGCTTATTGCTTGGTTAGGAATGGTAGAAACGTTCATGAAGAACGGATTAAACTTAGCTATAACGAAGTAATGGCAAAATTTTTATAAAAGACAAACGAGAATTAGAAAGTATGTAAATGAACCCGATCATGTAGGGTATTATAAGAATGTAATAGAATGTAGAAAACGTGAGTTGTGGACTTAAGAATGAATGGGTTCTGAGTTTGGATGACCAAATTACGGATGAACGAACGAATGAAGAACGTTAATAACGTAAAAATGAACAAAGGATGAAGATTAAGCCAATTGAATGGCAAGTTAATGGATTCAAAATGAATTTTTGTTCAAAGGGAGTTGATGTACGTAAGATAAGGAAGGGAATGGCTTTGGAACGACCTCGTTTTGAGTTATAACGAAGAAGTTATGAGATTGGGAAGTAAGCGTCTCAAACATTTTCCAACACTTAGAAATTTTTTTTGAGTTTAGGGCTTGGCGCCACAGCGCCAGTCATGCCTTATAGGGCGGTGTCGCAGCGCCAGCCCGGGGAAGAAGGCACTGAAAAGTGTTGTTGTAGCGCAAGAAAGAAGAAGGAGGGTGGCGCCGCAGCGCCAACCCAGGATGTCCAACACTGACATACGGCGCTGCAGTGCGAGGAGAAAGAAGGGAACCGGCGCTGCAGCGCTGGTGTAGAGTCACACCTAGAGAAGAGCTTTTAATTGCTCAACTCCTGGGGGAAGTGTACGGATAGGTAACGAACCTATTGTTCACGTAAGGTAACACTTAAGCAAGTGATTTAAACCTTTAGTAAAGGTTGAACGGGATTAAAAGATAGAGAATTTAAGCGATAGATTACGTAACCGATATCCGGGGACCGTAGTCGCGATAAAATGAATGTGGGGGATTGCTATAATTATGATTCCTTAGACGTTGAGTGATGAGGGTAATGAATAACATTTTGATGTTATGTTGTAGTAATAAGTGTAAAGCGTATTGACAATGTGAACGCAACGTTGTTACAATGAACGATCGGTCTTAGCATACAACGAACGATATGTCTTCGACATTAAGAATAAGTAATGAACGTGGGGTTCATGTAATGAATAACGAAATTATTAAGTAAGATATGAATTATCAAGAAAGCCGTAACGAACGGTAATAAGATTAATGAAAGCCGAATGTGAGTCGGATAAAGAAAGAATCCTGAGGTATGGCATTTAATTTCCAGAAAGCCATAAGGAATAAGAAATTGATTTAACGAACATTATAGTTTAATGGTTCGAATAATTTAAGATATGTTTAGGTTGTGGTACAATCATAATCTTTGATGGTTGATATATGGGAGCTGGGCTAAACAATTCCTTCAGAGAGCAAAGGTATATATGAAACTGGAAACCGATCTAACTCACTGTGAAAGACAGTTTAGATGAGACGGGAACTTGTTTGTTGGTTGTTTGTGGGAAACCACTCAGAGTACCATATGGACTACTAGCAGAGACACGATGTGTGCTGAGTCCTAGAAGAGTTATAAGAAGAAGATAAGATTGTAAATCATCAAAGATGATGATCGTATGAGTTAAGACATCTCCGTATGTCATGAAGCCGTAAAGTGGTAAAGAACGTTGTCGCATAAACTTAGATTACAAGAACGAGAACCCTAATAAGTAAAGTTAAGCATAAAATAATGTGTAAGTCAAGTATATAACTAATTGGTGTATGTGTTATTTTCCTTATGTGCTATATAGGAATTGGAATGAGCAGTTCAGTGTAAACTCTAAGTTGTGCTGTGCGTAAGGCAAGTTTCCTAACTTCATTCATATTTTAAATGAATGCTAGTTTCTTAAACTTCTCAAATTTTGAACATGAGAAGTTTTGTCTATTTGCGAATGTGTTATATTTGTACAAGGTGGTAGAATGTATGAGGCCATGTGCCACAATGTTAACACTTCTGTGTTTTATGAGATGAACTATTTTGTGACTGGACTGTTCAATATGAGAATGTTCTGTTTATATATGATCTATTATTGTTAAGTCTGTGCTAATGATTCTAGTGTGACGCCCCCAAAAATAGGTATACATTACCCATCTTGAGTCGCCAAATACATGGTACAAAATACAAATACAACTTAATTATACAAATGTCGTGTAAACAATACCAAAAGCTGTCAATAGCCATAATCATCTTTGAACCCTTGGCCGAAGAGAATCCATAGCCATAATCATACCAAAAGCTGTCCATCAATGCACTACGGGCCAATGAGGACTTTTTCCACATCATTTGTAACATTATGGTCATGATTATACCGAATAATCCCTGGTTATAATCATACCAAGTCCATCTCTGCACTACAGGCCACAGATGACTTTCAACATAATATAAACATGAGGATGATGACAATGACATAATAATTCAATAAAATAAGTTCAAGAATTAATTTATCCAGGAACCAATAATGTCCAAACTGTCAACATGATACTTCTTTGTAGAGTAAAATTCAAGAATGCTCAAAAGAATATTTCCATGAAAATATACTGGATGAAGTGCAAATATCAAGGATATTCCACTAATTTCATGGAGTATAGAAGTTAAAACTTTAACCAACTGAGTATAATAAAGAATGGAATAATAAAAAAAATCACCAGGCATGCGATAGACCGCACAGACAGGTTATTCCAACAGAATAATAAATAACGGAACCAGGTCATGCATAAACGCATACGCATGTGATATTCCAATGTAATAATAAATAACGGAACTAGGTCAAAGTAAATTTGCAATCGACGGTGATGTTCCAAATGTAATAATAAATAACGAAATCAAAGTCATGCGAAACGCACGCATGTGGTGTTCCAACGTAATAATAAATAACGGAACCAAAAGTCGTGAAATTCATGCATGCATGTGATGTTCTAATAGAATAATAAAGAATGGAATAACAAAAGAATTTCACCATGTATGCGGTACTTCGCATAGACAGGTTATTCCAATATACTAATAAATAATGGAATAACGGAAGAATTTCACCAAGTATAGGGTAGTCCGAATGTTAGTTCCCAGTAGGCACAATAGATCTAGAAGGGGGGGGGGGTTGAATAGATCCTTTTTTGTTAATTTTAATACTTTTCTGATTTATTTTGTATTGCTAAGAATTTAGCATGCGACAAACATAAGAATCTTTTCAAGCACAGCGAAATAAGTAAAAGATCCCCTTCATTGATATATTCATAATCATACATACATTGTTCGTAGAGTTAGTTAAGTGGTAAACAGTTATAATATACATAGCATTTATAGCAGTTAATGTACATAAAATAAAAGACACAAGGGGTTTTAAGTGGTTCAGAGACTCAAGCTCCTAATCCACTCTTCTACTTTCAACTAGCAGGATTTCCACTAAGGAAGAACAGCACCCTGAATCACTAAGATTCCTTCAAGGCCAGCTGCCTTGGGACTTCAGTTCACTAAGAACTCTTCAAGGCCAGCAGCCTTGGAACTACTCTAGTTCCCTAGGAACTCTTCAAGCCCAGCAGGCTTGGAACTTCATTTAGTCCCTTCGGACAAGGACCCCTCAGGCTCTGGCTTCTTGTTGTTGTAGTTGTTGTTGTTGTTGTTGGTCTTTGTCACGACCACATCTTCTTTGGTGCAGCTGATCTTTACTCTCTTCAAATTTTATCTTCATCTCGATGTCACCGCACCATCACCATCTGGGTTTGCTAAGTCTCTGTGCTTTTAGTTGTCTTCGTCTGGCACTTAGCAATCCCTGAACCCTTCTTGAATACTTTGCAGATATGGTTCTGTACTTGTTCAGTTTCAGCTTTCGGTTCTTGGTGATCTGTAGAGTGGCTCTCTTGATCTCCTTTGTACTCAACAACTTTTCTGAATGCTATCTTTTTGGCCTTCTCAGCTCTCAGCTCGACTGCCATCGTTAGTGGCATTCTCATCTTTGTTGAGTGAAGCTTTGATCTGTATGAGTCCTTCTTTAAAGCTGCTTCACTTCCACCTTGGTAGTCTCACTATCACTGAGACTTGTTCTATTGATCTTTGGTGGAACTCGTAGAGTCAATAATAGCATTCACCAACTCAACGATTCTGCAACAATACAATCATCAACACTCTTGATCTTTGAAGATCTATTGATTTATACTACTTCTCAATCTTCCCGCTGGAAATTAGCCGTTGAAAGCTATTCAAATGACTTCACAGATCTCGAGTTATTTGGTGCAGACTGCAGATGTGACATGACATCTTTTTCTCGACTTCCCGATCAAGTATCATTGCTTCACCAACCCTATCAGATATGTCACTTTGATATCTCGGGCAGGTCGACGACTTTATTTCACCCTTCTGATTTCTAGATCAGAGGTTGTCCATGCATCGATGCTCTCAGTAAGCTCTTGTCCGAATATTACCCTTCAGATTGAACCGTTGCCAATGTTTCAGTCTTCAGCTATTCGAAATCTACGATTTTGATGCATATCTTCATGGACCTGATCGTAGTGTTCTTGTTGACTTGTAGAAACAACACTACGATCTTGAAGAATGTTCACTTAATCTTTAGTGTAGAACACAACACCTCTTCCTCTTTTTGTGCAGTGCTTCATTATTTCTATTTGCCTTGACTGTTCTTAGAAACTGATGGCTTGATTCCTTGCTCTGGCCTCTTCTGAATAACAAGACACTTCAGATTTGTGGCGTGTCCAACTCGCTTTCTCCTTGTGATCTCCCGTTCACTTATCATCAATGGATCGACCCAATGCTTAATCACTTTAGCCTTGTTTTTCTTGAGGGTGACCCAAAGATCTCAAAGTGTACTCCATCGGCCTCCTTCGCGTTTAGCAAACACTTCGATCTTGGTTGCTTCCAAGATCGTTGTCATCTTTCTACTTGACAACTACTGCATATGCTGACTTTCCTTAGTCAGCTACTGAAGGCTTCTTATGATCATCTTGTGGAAGACTTCATCTCGAATGGCTTCACAACTCAATCTTGATGCTGATTGGGTTGGTGCTTAGGTCTTCTGTTAGCTTGTATGCCATTATTTGAGTGATCTCTAGCTTTCTTCAAGTGAGATGTATCTTTGCATTACCAACCAGAGGCTTCACTCCTTTGGATATTCAGGGTGTGCTCATTTGTTGACAATCGTTTTTGCTCTACGATTCTGCTTTGGCATTGTGAGCACATCTGTTGAGGTCTTAGTTCGCACTCTACGATTCACTTTTTTGTCAGGCGAACACTTTACGACTCGAGATCGAGATCTTGACACTCACGATTTCGCCATCAGTTGTGCTTGTTGTCTTCATCTGATCTTGCTCGACTATGATCTCTGCCTTTGGTATGATTAGTAGACTCTACAACTCTAAGTGTAGTCTACGATTCTTGACTTGGCTTTGGCAGATACTCGATCGGCCAGTAGGCGTGCCGCCTCACGATTCTCAAACACGACTTCCTCAAGAGACTACGATTTAGGAAGTACTATTCGACACATTACGATCCTTCCTTGTCTCTCCTGGAAGTCTACGAACTCTGAGATCTACTATCTTACAGACTACGATTCTGCCTTGATAGCTCTCTAGTTATTCTTGACTCTCTTGGCAGACTATGATTTCTGGTGTAGTGTTCGACGATCAGACAAGCCTATCTATTACATCATAAGATCAACCTAACATGCTTGATCTTTTCTATATTAATAGTCTTTGTACATCCTGGATCCAGAACATACCTAACTAGTTAGAGATGTACCTCTTTGGTTCCAAGTATGCTTCCAGGATGTCTGTTGGTGTGCTAATCTACTCATCCTGGGACATTGACTATATTTCTTTTGTCTGCTCCCCCTCAGATGTATGCTCCTCTTTCTTCTTCTTCTGATTCCCCCTCAGTCTTTTGCAAATGCATGCTCATCATTCTTTGGCTCCCCCTCAGATGATGACCCAGCTTCTTCTTCTGTTGTCTTCTTCTTTTCTTTCCCTCTGCTCTTCTTACCCTTTCTGGAGTGCCTCTTACTCTGCCTCTTTCCATGCCTCTTTTTCTCCCCCTTTTTGTCATTAATCACTTGAGAGAGCTGCTCCATGTTGGACATTAGTTGCTCCATCAGGTAGGAGGTGTTACCTACTTTAATCTTGAGATCTTGTTGACTCAACTCAAGTTGCATAGAGAAAGATTGATTCATGGTGTCAATCTTGTCAGAGAGGATTTTGAGTTTCTCTTCATTTGCCTCTTGTGCTCATAGAGCTATAGCTTTCTGATCATGTATGGCTTTCAGATAGATGTGATCTCTCTCTTTGATTTTGAGAGATATATCAGCCATAGTTTTTTGGAGTCTATCTTCTGTTGTTGTTAACTACTTTAACTCTTCATTCATTAGAAATATCTTCTCAGCTAGCTCAGCAAAATTCCTCAACAGCTCCACAGGATTTTGGTCATCTGATCTGGCAGCTTCCTATTGAACACTGGCTTAGACTCTACGATTTTCATCTTTGGATAGATTATGGAAAGTGTTGATAATCTGAGAAATCATTGAGTACTAACAGATATTGGAAGATGAAGGGATGTTAGATATCTGAGCTTGGGCAGATGGAGGCTTCTCAATTTGGATTTGAACATCATCAATGGTAGAATAAACAGACTCTATGATTATTCCTTTGTCCATAGTCCTTCTGCCTTTAGCGTCAACTCTATGATCATAGGGAATATAGTGATTTCTAGCTTGTCTGTAGATCTTGTAGTGAGGCTTGTCATTGATCATCATGGTTTCAAACTTCTTTACCCTTGGGAAGTTTTGTGACACCAGCTCTAGATTTGGAAATTGAGAGTAACACCAGCTGAAATAACTCTCATCCTTATCAGTATGAGCCTTTAACCATGGCATCCATGGGAAGAACCATCTCATCAGAGGATCTTCAGAGTTGTACAATATTGTTGTGTAATCTAACTCCATATTTTTCCAATTATGAAGTACTTCATCTGTAGTCATCCTTACAACTCGAAGTTGTTCATTTCCATGACTTATCCATCCTGCTTCTGGTTCAGCTGGTGGTTCATCAAAAACTTCCACCACTATTCTTCTGTTGATTCTAGCTGGAGAGAGAACATGATAGTATTCTGGTTCCTCTGATTTCTGAAGTGCAGAATCAGACTCTTTCCCTATTTCTTCCCTTTTTGATTCAGAATCTCGTTGACTTCCTTCATCAGATTCTTCAGTGAAGTCTTCTTGTTGAATTTCATTTTCAGAACCTTCTTCAGCAGTATCTTCCTTGGATTCATCACTAATTCCATCTTCATCATTTTCTTCATCAGATTCATCATCATTTACCTTAATGACTGCAGTAGAGTGATCAATTTTCTTGTTAGAGGCAAATTTAGCCAGTAGTCTGTGGCTCTTCCTTTTCCTTGGTGGTTCAACAATTTGATAGTCAGACTCTCCTTCCTCTTTAGACTCTGAGGCATTTGAGTCATCAGACAGGCTTTCTTGATTTTCATCATTGGTGGGGGCATTTCCTTCTTCTTCAGAATCAACATCATTTGATCCATCATCTGGGTTGGTTAGAGCATTTGCATTTGAGATGCAGCTTTGGTCAACTTCAGATCTTGTCTTTTTATCGCCAGAGTGAATGCTCTGGGGGATTGTGCATTCTTCTTCATCAGCAGATGTTGCATTTTCTTCCTTTAATCCAGCTTCACCTTCATTGCTAGATTTGGCCTGTGGGGGCTCAGCCTTTTCTTCTTCTGATTCTACGTCCTTTTCTTCATTAGACGTACCTTCATGGTGAGTTGAAATTGGACTGTCTATCATCTTAGCTTTCTTACTTGATGGCCTTTGAAGTAATCTGTTACTTCTTCTCTTAGTGGTCTCTGCAATTGAGACCTTTTCATCTTCAACCTTGTCTTCTATGGATAGACTTTTTGGAGAAGACTCAGCTTTACTCATGCTCTTGGATTTCTTCCTGGCTGTTGCTGTTGTCGTTGGTATAGAATCATCAGATTCAAAATTTTCTACCTCTTTTGCCTTCCTCTTCTTTGTAGAGGCTTTGCTACTGCTCCCAGTTGTCAACCTTCTATTCTCCTTTGGGTTTTTCTTCCAATTTACGAACAGTTGTGGAGACATTACCTTGTGAACATTAAGGATTTCACCATCATCATCCTTAATTTTATTCTTCAACTTTTTCTTCAGGATGATACTTAAGAATCTCCCATGAAAAACCTTGTGAGTGGTTTTTTAGTTAATATTTTCTTTTCTTCCTTATCCAACCACTTAGACATATGATCGAGCAGGACATCTCCAAAGTTGATGTGTTCCTTCAAGACTATGGCAGACATGATCTTCAGCTGTTGGTCAATCACAGTATCATGTGCATTGTCTTTGCATAAGATACATTTCCCCACGATTTCAGCAAGGAACTTGAATTCTTCAGGAAACTCCTTGACCAGGTCACCATATATTCGTGTGTTTTCCTCAAGACATTCTGAGAACCCAGCCTTCTTCACAAGTTCAAGAATATCTTTGAACTTCTTTTTGGATTTTTCGAACGTCTTGGTTCCTATCTGAATGCCAATGATTACTTACCAATTTGCCATTTGAGGAGTTCGAGGAATATGGGTGTTGGTTTTAGGAAGTTTTGTGAGAGATAGTTGACTGTGATTTAGGTAAGGATTTGGAGGGTTAATGAGTTCAGGAAGTGAACAGGCTTATAGGGTTTGAAAATGAGAGGGAAGAAGTTTTGATAGTTTCTAACAACTGTTTGTAGAATTTGAATTTGTCTTTAAGGCAGTTTCTTCTATCCCTGTAAATGTTGTGATGTGTCACCCAGTCATTGGTTGCACGACTCCTAGTAACAAGCTGTAACTCCCCAGTAACTTGTTAGTTAGCTGTCTCTTTTAGAAGAGTGGACGTTTGATTGACGTTGATTGAACTTTGACCTCTTGAGTTCTTAGAGTAGCATGATAGGACAGCTATTGACTCTACGTTTTCCTTTGTTGACTCAACGATCAATTCTCTGAAAGATGTTGCAGTGGATGGTTTTGACATTTTCCTTATATTGAAAATGCATACTTTCAACCAATCGATGTACCCCAATCCAGTTTGGGTACTTAAGTTCTGATGTGCGTTTGCAAGATGTCTTTCCAAACTGTATTTGAACTAATCTCCTCATACTTCAGAATGGTAGAGCAATTGTCTCGTTCTTCCAAGCTCCTCATGAGCTAGAGTGCCTTTTTGTTAATTCTGCGATCGTCGAGTCTGCTTCTGCGATTGTTGAGTTTTCACTACGATCGTTGAGATTGCATCACGATCGTTGAGTTCTCTTAAAACTCTATTCTACAATCGTTGACTGACTTGGTCCTTGAGATGAGCTTTACTAAGCATTCCTTCTGGGTCAAGGTAGCTCAGGAAGGGCTAACCTCTTAGAGTGAGATAAGGGTCAAGTTTGTCCCTGAGGCGCTTTCCAGATGAAATACTTTAGAAGTGATTTGCACTGATATCTCATTTGACCTTTTCTGTTGGGGAGTCCCTCTTCTAACTTTAGACATCTGCACTGGCTGCAATTGTGGTGTCCTCCTGCTCTTGCATTACAATCAGATGTTTGATCGTAGGTACTCCACGATTTTGAGTTAGGTGGCTAAAAGGTTATCAGTAGTACATTTTGAAACGTTCCTACTGACTATGGATCTTCATTTGGTTCATCAGCCACAAAGTTTTGGGACTCAGAAATGGGTACACACGCCTTCATAGTATATCTCCTCGATGGTTTAGAGCTTCAGATCATAGCGAGACATCGCTCCCCCCATAGTTGATAATCGCCTTCTCGTAGAGACCTAAGTTCTTCTTCTTCATGTGAGCGTATACAACCATGCATATCTCATTCTCGGTTGAAGTCATTAAATCTCTTTGATCATAGGAATGGGCATTTTCATGGTTGATCATTCTACGATCCTTTAGCCCGACAAAGACTACTGAACGTAGTATTCTCTTGTCGACCATAATACTTTGTGAGTTCTCGCTCCCATAGTGAGTTCCTCATGATTGATGCTCGATGATCCTCTCGTAGTCGTCGCTTCCTCGAGGATTCTTCTCTTATGACATGCTTTGCATGATTGAGCATATATAGACCCTTTTCTTCTTTTGTTGAGTGGTCTACTTCCATATAAAGATATGCAGCCTTTTGAGCTTCA
This sequence comes from Panax quinquefolius, assembly GCA_020205615.1. NCBI lineage: Eukaryota > Viridiplantae > Streptophyta > Magnoliopsida > Apiales > Araliaceae > Panax > Panax quinquefolius. Next base: position 122,951,588 of record CM035161.1, on the reverse strand, counting down.
TTTAGATTAGCTCAACAGTGTCTTCAAGACGACTTTTGATATATAGGAATTTTGTCGAATTATTTCGAATGTATCTAAGCCTTCTGCTGGTTGACTCTTCTTGACTGAAGTCTTTTGCTTTAGCATTCCTTAGTGTGGTCAGATAGACCAAGTACCTGCAGGTTATAAATTTCTATTTTTAGTACCTATAGTTATGTGGGTCCTACTAGGTTAGTCTTCTAAACCCCTGTTCCTCATATATATAGATAATCATCATATTGATCACCAATAGTCATATTCATGCATGTAACTCATTTAGATAATACATTTTGAGATGCATGAAGGTGAGTGTGTGTAAGATTTGATATTTTAATAAAACACTCTTTTTCTTTGATGGTTTCATCATTTGCTTGGTTTGGTTCACAGAGTTTAAATGTTCACAGAGTGAGAATCAACTCTACAAATTATTTGTATCTGGTTGATTCATGGAGGTTATCAGTTTCTATAAATCATCAAGATACTCTTGCAGGACTGATCATACTCTGTGTATTATCAAACACTTAGAACATAGGTTTGTACATACATACTAACCCATTAGCAATGATTGCTTCACATAAAATTAATTTAACCTGTGATGATCTTATGACCCATTTCAGATTTCTTTCAAGATGTCATCTTCAACCTGAAACTTGGATGGAGAGAAAGTTTATAGGCAATTGGGTTTCAATCCTCAGTGTACTTTCTCTATTCACCTTTTTAGGTAGATTATGATTTCTTGAAAGAGTACTGTTATAGTTCATAAGGAGGTGCAACATGATGTACACAATTATATTAGTGAGGAACCGTACCTTTCTACTGTTAGTTCCTTAACAGTCATTTAACTTTGACATACTGAGATTTAGGCATTGATGTGCATAGTTTCTCATTCACTCTTGATAAATTTGTTGCTTCAAATTGACCTTCAATCAATCAATCGTGGTCTTGAAGATGCAAGCTAAGAAAATCTCAACATCTTCAGTTCTTCGACATCCTTGAGTTCACAAGGTTTACATTCAGCTGCTGGTTGGCCAGACACATGTTTGAGAAGTTCTTCTATCTTCTCTGGATAAGCATTTCTTAACATGTATGGTCTTTTCATCTTTTCAGTCGGTGGATGATCGATTCTTTTCTCGTTGATGTCTCTTGAGCTTTCTAGCCCGGTCTTCGACTACAAGATTGACCATGAAAGAAGAATTGGTCTTATTGATATGGCAATCAAGAACACGGACCAACTGAAAGCGGCTTGATGTATATACACATTTACTCGCATACATAATATTTCCAACGTGTGAGCTCATCTCGCATACAACAAGTGACTTACTACTAAACTAAGTTTAGAACAATGTTTGTGCCTAAGATCAGACTCAAAGCGATTATCTTTTGAATATAGCATGAGAACCTGCTCTGATACCAATTGTTAGTTCCCAAGAGAAGCACAATAGATCTAGAAGGGGGATGGGGGGGGGGGGGGGTTGAATAGATCCTTTTTGTTAATTTCAATATTTTTCTGATTTATTTTGTATTGCTAAGAATTTAGCATGTGACAAACATAAGAATCTTTTCAAGCACAGCGGAATAAGTAAAAGATCTCCTTCATTGATATATTCATAATCATACATACATTGTTCGTAGAGTTAGTTCAGTGGTAAGCAGTTATAGCAGTTAATATAGCAGTTAATGTACATAATGTAAATGATATAAAGTAAAAGACACAAGGGGTTTTAAGTGGTTCAGAGACTCAAGCTGTAAGACCCCAACTTATTATTAATGAAATTTAATTTTCTCTATTTATTATTTTGAAATAGTAAGGGTTGATGTGATTAATGTGGATAGTTAGGGGTAAAATACGCAAATACTTCAAAATAAGCAAGTGGTTATAAAATATTCATTGTTGTTTGGGAATATTCGTTTGGTCGTGGAATATTCAATCGTTTCAGAATATTCAGACGACGCAGCAAGTAGCCTATGTATGTGGGCCCCATAACTAAAAAGCGATTGGATGAAGAAAACGACAAAAATAAGTGGTTTAAAAATAATCTACGTAGTTGTTCTGCTAATTATCTTGTTAAAATACCCGGTGGTTTAAAACACAGGTAAGCACCAGTGATTGCACCAATTGTTGATTCTTATGTAAGAAGACACTACTCAATAATGGTTACGTAATTATCGCTCAAAGATTTTATTGAGTTAATAATTGTTCGCATTGATATTTTATATTCATTGTTGTTTCAATAATTGTCATTACACAAGATTTTTCATTATCGAAGCAATAATTCATATTATTTGAATAATATTATTAGATAACATTATTGGCAATGTCTAGAAAGTTCTCGCTCAAGGAGAGGTTTGGTCACCTAATTGCGCTACCAAGTGAAGAAATACTTATTGAAAGCCCCCTTTCCTAGAACCTGCTCGGTTGTCAATATTGTGATTCTGTAATATTATTTGTGAATAATTAATTATTGATTCATATGATGAGGAAAATATTGATTTTATGTGGATATAGATGGAGAAAAATTTTAAATGTGACAATTGTTGAAAATTGAAATTTTATCTTTTTCTGATAAAATAATTCTTTTAAATATATTATTATATTTTAATAATATAATAATGGTGATATTTTACAACGAATGTGGAATATATGAGTATACGAGGAGGAAGAGTATTTTTGTTGCAATAAATGTTTAAAACATGTTAAACATGTCGATGGACCCCATTTATTGGTCGAAATTTGATTATAAATTTGTAAAATCCCCCTGTTTGTGGATTTCTTTTGTCCAATTTCGCTTGGAATTTGGAAAAACTTTCTTCTCAAAGTTGTAGAGAATTGAATTTCATATAAAAACTAGCGAAATTCAATTTTCCGATAGAATGGTGATTTATTATGAATTATTGAAGTTCAAGTTCAAAAATAATTAATTTTTGGAAGTTTAAAATATTTTAAATAATAAAAACGTTTTTTGTTTGTTTTGTGGGCTAGAACATGTGCATAATGAGTGAGATCTGATCTAGGAAGGTGGGCGAGAAATCTTAATATATATATTAATATTATATTAAATTTTCTCGCTTTGGTGTTCTAAGCATTTTCCTATAAATAGGTGCTTAGGTTAGAATTGAAAATCACACCGAAATCGAAGTTTTCTCTCTATATTATCGAGTTATTCTTGTGAGTATTTTGAGTATACTTTGAGTATTGTTAGACGGTGCAGTAAGTTCCTTCAAAGACTATACCCTTATTCCAAATTAGAAGTACTAATCTTTCGAGGTAAGGATGTTAATTTCTTCTCAAATGATATTATTTCTTCAATATCATTATCTTTGAAATATTGGTTGGAGCTTTTTATCAAATTTGGAACTTTTTCATGCTTGGGTTACTATTCATGAGTTACTATTCACGAGTTACTATTCATGAGTTACTATTCACGAAGTTTACTATTCACGAGTACTATTCATGAAGCGTGAAGATGTTTTTTGTGGAATTTTATCTTTTGTGTGTGAGAGTTACTATTCACGTATACGGCACTATTCACGATATCGACACTATTCAATCGAAAATAAAATTTCTTCTTTTTGTCCAAAATATCTATTCTCGGATACTAGCTTTGATTGTATCCATGTTTTGATCATTCTTGAATTTTACACCACTATGATCATTTTGAGGTATTTTTGAACATGGATAAAACAAAGTACTAATCCTTAATCCTTAATCCTTGTCATTTTGTTTCAATTGGATTCGTTTCTTTAAAAATATTTTCATCATCCTCGGTCTTAAATGATGATATTATTGAATATCTTTGGCACAGAGTGCAAAGATGAATGATTTCTGAAGAATATCTTTGGTAGTAGTGCAAAGATGAACAGTGTTTAGATGAACATGACCAATCGATGAATATCTTTGGCTCAAGTGCAAAGATGAATATTTGATTCCGGATGTATATTGATTGATGTTACGGGGATAAAAGATAGACGATGAACTTTTAAATTCATACATAGAAGATAGTAGTTTGCATTCTCTACTTAACTCTTCTAATGAATTATTATTTCATTGCGAATATTGATTTAAAATTTGTTGTCTATTGTATTCTATTAGATTTTTCCTTGTTGAAGACTAACGATAAATTTGTTGTATATTATCTTAGTCATAATATTCTTTATCGGGCTAGTTGAGCTCACCCTTTTCCTTTTTGTTCTATTTTTCTTCTCGGGAGGCGAGAATATAAATGAGTACGAAGTCTGAAAAAATGGAATGAAGGTTTTAGAAAGAATTGTTTAGTAGTCCTCACCATTTTGTAAAATAATGTATCAATAAATGTGATGAGGATTTATTTGAGTATAGATATTGTCTGAAGATAATATTTGTATTCAAACTCACGCTTTCTGGTTGTAATAATAAAGTTGTAGTTGTTTACGTACCATGTATTGACAACTCGTAATGGGTGATGTATACCTATTTTGGGGGCGCCACAGTTGGTATCGAGCTTAGGGATATGATCTCAAGGAGATCGGGAATAGAACTAGGAGGGAGAGACGAGTAAATCCTTCGCTAGTGTGTCCTACCTAAGCTTATTTTTTTTTAGTTAGTTGGTCAAGATATAAGGATATTATGTGATATATTGATTTCCTTAATTAACCCTTGTTTTATGACGGTGATTTGAGAATGTCGATGAGAATATTAACAATGGAAATGAGACCGTGGAGACGCTTTGTACTCACCAACGAGGAGAACGTGCAACAGTCGGCAATGTTCCTCCCATGAACAACACCAATCGAAAGGTATGATGAACGAGGGATGTTTAGAAGTTTTTGCGATTCATGCAAAATCGCATAAGGGAGACTCGTGTTCAAAATACAGGAGGAAATGATAGCAATTCACGGGTTGTCACAACCAAGCGATTCAAAGAGTTGGGACCACTAGAATTTAAGGAAAGCGAGATCCGATCATGGCGGAAACATGGGTCAAGCAAATTACCAAGATATTCGATGTCTTGGGATGCACGAGAGGAACGAAGGTTCCATTCACCACCTTTATGTTCCGTGGCGAGGCGGACTCATCGGTGGAGTCTCAGTGAAGCGTACCCATCCAAATTTCCTTTTCGGCATGTCTCGGGAGACGTTTGAGAACTATTTAATGACAAATACTTTCCGAAAGTGTTCACGTATGAAGGAAGTGGAGTTTATTAGACCGAGCGTAACAACATGACGCGGTGTCTCAAGATGCGAGGCAAAGTTTGCAGAGTTATCCAAGTTTGCACCTCATTTGGTGGAGAATGAGGAACGATGACGCGGATGTTTCTTAGAGGTTTGAAATCCGATACGTCAAGATATCTCATTTCTCATAAATTTTCTCTCTATTCGGATGTTGTAAATGTGGCTCAATTATTAGAGCGAGATAACGAGTATGCAGTCGGCGAGGACCACAACCAGGATCGTATACGAGATAGCGATCAATGTAATAATGATAACCAAATGGAAAAAAAATGACGGACAAAATGGTAACCACTCTGGTGGTAATCATGGCCATGAAAATAGAAGAAGCGAGTCGGGAGGAGATTTTAAAAAGAGGAGATTTAACAATGACCATGTGAAGACGATGGCGGTCTTAAAAAGAATCGGTTCTAAGGGAGGAGAACGACCACCCGTTATATGCTACTAAATACGGATAAGAGGGACATATCGATCAAAACGCCCACAACAGCTTCAAGGTATGCTATAATTGTGGAAAGGAAGGACATATCGCTCGAGATTGACAATGAGCAAAACTAGTTCAATGGGGCCGGTGACTCAAAAGATCGTCCCAAAAAGTCAAAGTCAACGATTCCGGGAAGAGCGTTTGTTGTGACCGGTCATAATGCGAGGAACCCAAACGAGGTGATCACGGGTAAGCTATTTATAAATTCTTACGAAGTTTATACCTTACTTGATACCGGTGCTACCCATTCATTTATCTCTCTGCATATACTCAACGCTTTAAACTTGACTCGGGAGAAATTAGACTTTGACCTTATCTGTGGAAACTCCGTTAGAGAAACTTTCATCACATCCACTTTGTTTATAAATCTTGTTTGATTCAAGTTGGCACCATCACCTTACCTGTTGACCTTATCTCTTTAAAGATACTTGCTTTTGATGTGATTTTAGGGATTGATTGGTTAACTACTCATCATGCCAAAATTGATTGTTTTCGTAAGGTTGTTAGTTTTCATATTCCTAACCAACCCGTTGTATGCAATTCAAGCAACTAAACCATTAAAATCAATCATTGTCATATCTAATCATAAAGCTATTCGTTTATTGAAAAACTGGATGTCAAGCTTTCTTAGCCCATGTTATGGATTTGAATAAAGACACGTCAAATTTGAATAATATTCTGTTGTTATTGACTTTCCGACGTATTTCTCAAGAACTTCCTTGGCCTACCCCGTAACGTGAAGTTGAATTCTTTATTGATCTTGAACTGGTACAAAGCCCATTTCTAAAACCCCATATCGAATGGATCCTATTGAACTTCGTGGAGTTAAAGGTCCAACTACGAGGAATTGTTGGACATCGGTTTCATTCGTCTAGTACATCTCCTTGGGGTGCTCTGTGCTTTATTTGTAAAGAAGAAAGACGGGAGTATGCGACTTTGTATTGACTATCGGGAATTGAACCATGTCACCATCAAGAATAGGTATCCTCTACCTCGTATTGATGACTTGTTTGACCAACAGTAGTGGGCACAATTCTTTTCAAAATCGATCTTCGTTACGGATATCATCACCAAGATTAAAATCGAGGATATTCCAAAGACCGCCTTTAGAACTTCGAGACGGGCATTATGAATTCTTAGTCATGTCTTTCGGATGACTAATTCTCCTAACGGCTTTTCATGGATATGATGAACCGAGTATTCAAGAATATTTGGATCGGTTCGTTGTTGTCTTTTTGATGACATCCTTATATATTCCAAAAGTCGTGAAGATCATGAGCACCATTTGAAGTCGGTACTCCAAAGGCTTCGTGAAAACCAACTATATGCCAAATTGAAGAAATGCGAGTTCGGGCGAGGAAGTAGCATTTCTTGGGCACGTAGTCAAAAACATGGAGTATCCGTGGATCCGCCAAGATTGAAGCAATACAAAGTTGGGAGCAACCAAGTCGGTGGATCAAGTACGTAGCTTTTTGGGCTTATTTGGTTATTATCGGAGATTCGTGAAAGGGTTTTCTCGAATCGCTACTCCATTAACTCACTAACTTCGGAAGGATACAAAATTCGTTTGGAGCGAAGAATGCGAGAAGAGTTTCCAAGAGCTTAAGAGGAGACTTATTTCTAAGACTGTTCTAATAATACCATCCGGTTCGGATGGATTTGTTATCTCTGCCGATGCTTGAGCAAAGGGTTAGGATGTGTTCTCATGCAACGTGGGAAAGTCATAGCCTATGCCTCGCGACAACTTAAAGAGTATGAGAGGAATTATCCTACTCATGATCTAGAGTTAGCGGCCCGATCGTTTTTTGCGCTTAAAGATATGGAGGCACTATCTATATGGGGAGAAAGTGGAGATATATTCGGACCATAAAAGCCTTAAATATTTCTTCACTCAAAAGAACTCAACATGCGGCAAAGAACGTTGGTTCGAAAGCTATTGAAAGACTACGACCACACTATTCAATACCATCCTCGAAAAGCGAACGTGGTAGGCGACGCGTTGAGTAGAAGATCATATGCAGAGAACGAGTGTGATGATGTGTCAAGTATCGACAGAGCCAACTTTAATAGAAAAAGTTAAGGTTGCTTTCAAGCCACCAATCCGAGTGATGCATATGAAGAAGAAAGTACAAGAAGGAGCTATTAGGGCGAGAATTGATGAAGAAGGAATACTTGAGTCCACTCTGACTTTGTGTTCCTAACGACTGATTTGAAGTACAAGATTATGATGGAGGCACACAATACACCATTTGCAATCCATCTTGAAGTACTAAAATGTATCGTGATCTTCGACATATACATTTTGGTGGAACAATATGAAGAGAGAGATTGCAAAGTTTATCTCAATGTGTTTAACTTGTCAACGTGTAAAAGGCGCGAGCATCTAGTACCTAAGGGTCCGTTGCAACCACTTGAGATTCCGAAATGGAAGTGGGAACACATTACCATGGATTTCGTTCTGGGGTCTTCCTACGGTTTCTCGGGCATCAATGCTATTTGGGTTATTGTTGATAGATTAACCAAGTCTGCTCATTTCTTGCCGATACGGGAGACTTATTCACTTGAACGTCTTGCTAGTATGTATGTGAATGAGATTGTGAGGTTGCATGGCATGCCTGTATCCATAGTTTCGGATCGTGACCCAAGATTCACTTCAAGATTTTGGGTTAGCTTGCAAAAAGGCTATGGGCCCAGATTTAGAATCATTTCGGCATACCATCCTCAAACCAGACGGACAATCGAAAGGACTATTCAAACTCTTGAAGATTTATTAAGACTCGTGTCCTGACTTCAAGGGCGGTTGGGATAAGTATTTACCATTGGTGGAATTCTCCTACAACAACAGCTTATCGAAAAGTATAGGTGTAGCTCCATTTGAAGCATTATATGGACGAAAAGTGTCGCTTCTCGGTATGTTGGGACGAGGTGGGTGAAGCAACACCGTTGGGGACCCGAGTTGAATGCGTATGACTACTAAAAAGATCCAAATGATTCGACAACGTATACAAACGGCACAAGATCGACAAAAGAGTTATGCGGATCTTCATCGAAAGGACGTGGAATTTAGTGTGGGGATCATGTATTATTGCGAGTTGCTCCATGGAAGGGAGTTACAAGATTTGGGAAGAGAGGAAAAGCTCAATCCACGATTTATTGGTCCATTTCAAATTCTTGATCGAGTAGGAAATGTAGCCTATAGACTTACGTTACCTCCAAGTATGTCTCGTGTTCATAATGTGTTTTATATATCTGCACTTCAGAAATATGTGAAAGACCCGAACCACGTTATAGAATTAGAACCTAGACGAAATAGTAGAAGACTTAACGTATGAGGAGGTACTTGTCAAGATCTTGGATAGGAAGGAGCATGTCCCACGCCAAGAAAGGTCATACCACAAGTTAAAGTTTTGTGGAGGAATCATGCTATAGAGAAATGACCGGGAATTGGAAACGGAAATGAAAGCGAGGTATCCTCACCTTTTCAAACACCGTGTGCGTCGTCAATTTCGAGGACGAAATTTCATAAGGAGGGAGGTTGTAAGACCCCAACTTATTATTAATGAAATTTAATTTTCTCTATTTATTATTTTGAAATAGTAAGGGTTGATGTGATTAATGTGGATAGTTAGGGGTAAAATACGCAAATACTTCAAAATAAGCAAGTGGTTATAAAATATTCATTGTTGTGGGGAATATTCGTTTGTTAGTGGAATATTAAATCGCTGTCGGGAATATTCGTGCGACGGTAGCGACATATGTGTGGGCCCCATAACTTGAAAAGCGATTGGATGAAGAAAACGACAAAAATAAGTGGTTTAAAAATAACGGCGTAGTTATTCACAAGATAATCTTTTAAAATACCCGGTGGTTAAAACACACAAGAAAGACACCAGATTGCACCAATTGTTGATTCTTATGTAAGAAGGCACTACTCAATAATGGTTACGATGAATTATTGTTCAATATTTTATCGAGTTAATAATTGTTTGCGCGTTGATATTTTATATTACTTGTTGTTTCAATAATTGTCATTACACAAGATTTTTTTCATTATCGAAGCAATAATTCATATTATTTGAATAATATTATTAGATAACATTATTGGCAATGTCTAGAAAGTTCTTGCATCTAAGGAGAGGTTTGGTCACCTAATTGCTTGCTGCCAAGAAGAAGAAATTCTTATTGAAAGCCCCTCTTTCTGAACCGCTCGGTTGTCAATATTGTGATTCTCAGAATATTATTTGTGAATAATTAATTATTGATTCATATGATGAGGAAAATATTGATTTTATGTGGATATAGATGGAGAAAAATTTTAAATGTGACAATTGTTGAAAATTGAAATTTTATCTTTTTTCTCGATAAAATAATTCTTTTAAATATATTATTATATTTTAATAATATAATAATGGTGATATTTTTACAACGAATGTGGAATATATGAGTATACGAGGAGGAAGAGTATTTTTGTTGCAATAAATGTTTAAAACATGTTAAACATGTCGATGGACCCCATTTATTATTTGAAATTTGATTATAACTTTGTAAAATCCCCGTTTGTGGATTTCTGTCCAATTTCTGCTTTGGAATTTGGAAAAACTTTCTTCTGCAAAGTTGTAGAGAATTGAATTTCATATAAAAACTAGCGAAATTGAATTTTCCTCGATAGAATGGTGATTTATTATGAATTATTGAAGTTCAAGCTCAAAATAATTGATTTTGGAAGTTTAAAATATTTTAATTAATAAAAAGCGTTTTTGTTTGTTTTGTGGGCTACAACATGTGCATAATGAGTGAGATCAGATCTAGGAAGGTGGGCGAGAAATCTTAATATATATATTAATATTATATTAAATTTTCTGCTTTGTGTTTCTAAAGATTTTACTATAAATAGGGTGCTTAGGTTAGAATTGAAAATCACACCGTAAATCAAGTTTTCTCTCTATATTATCGGCGTATTCTTGTGAGTAATTTAAGTATACTTTGAGTATTGTTAGACTAGTGCAAGTTCCTTCAAAGACTATACCCTTATTCCAAATAGAAGTACTAATCTTTCGAGGTAAGGGATGTTAATTTCTTCTCAAATGATATTATTTCTTTAATATCATTATCTTTGAAATATTGGTTGGAACTTTTATCAAATTTGAAACTTTTTCATGTCGGGTTACTATTCATGAGTTACTATTCACGAGTTACTATTCATGAGTTACTATTCACGAAGTTACTATTCATGAGTACTATTATTATGAAGCGTGAAGATGTTTTTTGTGGAATTTCTATCTTTTGGTGTCTGAGTTACTATTCACGATACGACACTATTCACGATACCTGACACTATTCACCAAAAATAAAATTTCTTCTTTTGTCCAAAATATCTATTCGGATACTAGCTTTGATTGTATCCATGTTTTGATCATTCTTGAATTTTACACCACTATGATCATTTTTGAGGTATTTTTGAACATGGATAAAACAAAGTACGAATCCTTAATCCTTAATCCTTGTCATTTTGTTTCACCGGATTCGCTTTTTAAAATATTTTCATCATCCTCATTCTTAAATGATGATATTATTGAATATCTTTGGCCCAGTAGTGCAAGATGAATGATTTCTGAAGAATATCTTTGGCCGTAGTGCAAAGATGAATGTGTTTAGATGAACATGACCAATCGATGAATATCTTTGGCTGTGAGCAAAGATGAATATTTGATTCCGTATGTATATTGATTGATGTTACAGGATAAAAGATAGACGATGAACTTTTAAATTCATACATAGAAGATAGTAGTTTGCATTCTCTACTTAACTCTTCTAATGAATTATTATTTTCACATGAATATTGATTTAAAATTTGTTGTCTATTGTATTCTATTAGATTTTTCCTTGTTGAAGACTAACGATAAATTTGTTGTATATTATCTTAGTCATAATATTCTTTACCGGGCTAGTTGAGCTCACCCTTTTCCTTTTTGTTCCATTTTTCTTCTCGTGAGGCGAGAATATAAATGAGTACGAGTCTGGGTATGGAATGAAGGTTTTAGAAAGAATTGTTTAGTAGTCCTCACCATTTTTGTAAAATAATGTATCAATAAATGTGATGAGGATTTATTTGAGTATAGATATTGTCTAAAAGATAATATTTGTATTCAAACTCACAGTTTTACGGTTGTAATAATAAAGTTGTAGTTGTTTCTGTACCATGTATTGACAACTCAGAATGGGTGATGTATACCTATTTTGGGGGCGTCACACAAGCTCCTAATCCACTCTTCTACTTTCAACTAGCAGGATTTCCACTAAGGAAGGGAAGCACCCTGAATCACTAAGATTCCTTCAAGGCCAGCAGCCTTGGGACTTCAGTTCACTAAGAACTCTTCAAGGCCAGCAGCCTTAGAACTTCTCTAATTTCCTAGGAACTCTTCAAGCCCAGTAGGCTTGGAACTTCATTTAGTCCCTTCGGACAAGGATCCCTCAGGCCCTGGCTTCTTGTTGTTGTAGTTGTTGTTATTGTTGGTGCTGAGCTGCTAAGATGTTACTAAGCTCTGAACATCTTTTGTACTTAGTAGCTTAGTGTGATCCTCTTTGTTTTCAGCTTTGAGTCCAGACCACATCTTCTTTTCGTGCGGTGATCTTTACTCTCTTTCAAACTTATCTTCATCTCGATGTCACCGCACCACCATCACCATCCTGGGTTTGCTAAGTCTCTGTGCCTTTTAGTTGTCTTCGCCTGGGCACTTAACAATCCCAGAACCCTTCTTGAATACTTTGCGATATGGTTCTTCACTTTTTCGGTTTAACTTTTCGTTCTTGGTGATCTGTAGAGTGGCTCTCTTGATCTTCTTTGTAGACTCGACCACTTTTTTCTCAATCGCTATCTTTTGGCCTTCTCGGCTCTCAGCTTGACTGCCATCATTAGTGGCATTCTCATCTTTGTTGAATGAAGCTTTGATCTGTATGAGTCCTTCTTCAAAGCTGCTTCACTTCCACCTTGGTAGTCTCACTGTCACTGAGACTTGTTCTATTAATCTTTGGTGGAACTCGTAGACTTGTCAACAATAGCATTCACCAACTCAACGATTCTGCAACAATACAATCATCAACACTCTTGATCTTTGAAGCTCTGTTGATTTATACTACTTCTCAATCTTCCCGTTGGAAAGTAGCCGTTGAAAGCTATTCAAATGACTTAACAGATCTCGAGTTATTTGGTGCAGACTGCAGATGTGACATGACATCTTTTTTCTCGACTTCCCGACATTTGCGGTCTGCATTGCTTCACCAACCCCTGCCGGATATGTCACTTTGATATCTCAGGCAGGTCGATGACTTTATTTCACCCTTCTGATTTCTAGATCAGAGGTTGTCCTTGCATCGATGCTCTCATTAAGCTCTTGTCCGAATATTACCCTTCAGATTGAACTGTTGCCAATGCTTTAGTCTTCAGCTATTCGAACTCTACGATTCTGATGCATATCTTCATGGACCTGATCGTAGTGTTCTTGTTGACTTGTAGAAACAACACTATGATCTTGAAGAATGTTCACTTGATCTTTAGTGTAGAACACCTCTTCCTCTTTTTGTGCAGTGCTTCATTACTTCTGTTTGCTTCGACTGTTCTTAGAAACTGATGGCTTGATTCCTTGCTCTGGCCTCTTCTGAATAACAAGACACTTTAGATTTGTGGCGTGTCCAGCTCGCTTTCTCCTTGTGATCTCTCGTTCACTTATCATCAATGGACTGACCCAATGCTTAATCACTTTAGCCTTATTTTTTCGAGGCTGACCAGTATCTCAGTGTGTACTCCATCAGTTCCTTCTGCATTTAGCAAACACTACGATCTTGGTTGCTTCCAACATCGTTGTCATCTTTCTACTTGACAGCTACTACATATGCTGACTTTCCTTAGTCAGCTACTGAAGTCTTCTTATGATCATCTTGTGGAAGACTTCATCTCGAATGGCTTCACAACTCAATCTTGATGCTGATTGAGTTGGTGCTTAGGTCTTCTGTTAGCTTGTATGACATTCGTTGAGTGCTCTCTGGCTTTCTTCAAGTAAGATGTATCTTTGCATTACCAACCAGAGGCTTCAGGGAGTGCTCATTTATTGAGAATCGTATTTTCTCTACAATTCTGCTTTGGCATTGTGAGCACATTTGTTGAGGTCTTAGTTCTGCACTCTACGATTCAGCTTTGGCTGTTCAGACACCACGACTCTGAGATCAGATCTTGAGACTATGATTTCTGTTGTTGTGCTTGTTGTCTTCATCTGATCTTGCTCGAGTACGATCTCTGCCTTTGGTATGATTAGTAAACTCTACAACTCTGAGTGTAGTCTATGATTCTTGACTTGGCTTTGGCAGATACTCGGTCGGCTCGTAGGCAGGCTGTCTCTACGATTCTGAACATGACTTCCTCAGTAGACTACGGTTCCGAGGAAGTACTATTCAACACACTACGATCCTTCCTTGTGTCTCCTGGCAGTCTACGAACTCTGAGATCTACTATCTTGCAGACTACGATTCTGCCTTGATAGCTCTCTAGTTATTCTTGACTCTCCTGACAGACTACGATTTCTGGTGTAGTGCTCGACGATCAGACAAGCCTATCCATTACATCATAAGATCAACCTAACATGCTTGATCTTTTCTATATTAATAGTCCTTGTACATCATTTCTTTTTAAGGACTATACAAAGCTGTTTTACTTATGTAGGATCAACCTAACACATTTGATCAATTTATTCTAAGTCCTTGTACATATGTTTCTATTATCTATCGAGGGACTTTTCAGCTTTTCTTAATGCAAGCATACTTGCATATTCATTCATATATATATATATATATATATATATATATCATAATCAAATCATATGTAAATAGGAATATCATTCACATGCTTATTCCTCGACATCACAGCAACATCTGAGTTATTCCAATGTAATAATAAAGAATGAAATAATGTAAGAATTTCACCAAGTATAGGTAGTAGTCACAGATACAAGTTATTCCAATGTAATAATAAAGAATGGAATAATGTAAGTTCTCTTCATGAATACAAAAGAAATAATACCCCTTACCTTAGAACAAACTGGATATAGGAGTAGTGGAGTAGCATAATAATTTTCTTCTTTCTCTCTATAGTTTCTCTATCTGAGTTTCAAAGGAATTCGTAAGAAATAATGAAGGAATGAGCTTCTATTTATAGGAGAATGGACTGAATATTAACTAATTCCTGAACGGTCCAGATTGATTTACTTTTAAACGGACGGTCCTGATTGGTTTACTATAAAATATTCTAATAAAACAAAATCTTTTAAATAAAATATAATATATTCTATTTATAATTTAATAAAACGAATAATTTTATAAAAGTATTCTGTTTTATATAAAAAAAAAATTTACTATGCAAACACTATGCAGGCACTATGCAAACACTATGCATAATAAAATATAATATATTCTAATTAATGTCTAAGAAAATAAATAACTTTATAAAAGTATTCTGTTTCATATAAAAATATTTTACTATGCAAAACACTATGCATAATAGAATATAATATATTCTATTTATAATCTAATAAAACGAATAATTTTATAAAAGTATTCTGTTTTATATAAAAAGCTTTTCTGTTTTATTATATTAATAGTACTAATAAAACAAAACTTCATCATCATTATTATAACTCACATTATTAATCGACCAGGTCGTTCTCAGGAAAGAGGGGGTTTCCAATAAGGATTTCTCCCTATTGGCGCGTAATTAGGTGACCAAACCTCTCCTTGGCAGAACTTCTAGACATCGTTAATATTACAAATAATTATATTAATAACTCAGTCATCTCTATTATTGATTTAATAATATACAAAATATCGACAATAATTGAATCAATTAACGTGAGATACTATGCAACAATTACTGAAGCAATAATTGAACAAAATTGAGTGACTTCTCACGTAAACATCAATAATCAATACCGTGTGCTACTATGTAACCACGTATTATCTTTGTATTTTTACTACCGAGTAGTTCAACAAAGATAATTCAGTGAAAACTTCCGTCGTTATTTTTATAAAAATATTTTTGTCATTTTCTCAATCCTACAATAATTCCGTTGTGGGGTCCACCAATGATTGTGTCGTCGTACGAATATTCCCTGTTAAAACGAATATTCCCTGACCAATCGAATATTATATAACAACTTGCATACTTTGCAAAATTTATAAATAGTACCCACCACTATAACATTATCTCAAATTCACACCATAATATTCAAAAAAATATTTCGAGAAAATGACATCTTTATTCGTAAAATTTGGGATTTTACATCTAGCCAGACAGAATGTGTATGAAAAAGGTAGAAGGATGAATGTATTTCAAAGTGAATGTGATTAATGTTTTGAAAATGATAGGAATCAGAATTATTCCTATTATTCAAGCCGCTTCATAACCTTTGTTCGTTTATCGAAGTTCTAAAGGAATGTTTGAATTCTTGAGGTTGTTTATTCAACTGCTATGACTTTCTAGGCAATTGAATGCTCACACTTGCTTTAAATGAAAAACATTTTTAGCGTACGAGTAGAAGAACTTAAGGATCCCATAAAGATTAAGCTGAACGGTTTCCAGAAGAAGTGTCATTCATTAGATAAATTTGCGTGAAGATCAAGAGAAGACTTGTAATGTAGAATAGTTTAATTGAACTATAGATTAGTTTAATGAGCTATTATGTATCCTTGGTGGCGGATGAAAATCACTCTTGTAAGATGTAAAGAATAATGTAATTATCATTATTTGTAATGAACGAGGTTATAAGGTATTAGAACCTGGGAATTGAGAATGTATGTTGTTATATTTCACTATATAATGATGTATGTTTGGAAGAATGATGTACTCATGATGCACGAAATTCGGGTGTGAAGATAGACCGGATTTTGGGGCGTGACACTGAGTAATTAACCAGCCGATTCCTAAAATCACATCAAAGGCAAATATTTTCAAAAAGATAAGATCGATAGGTAACATGAGGGTATCGATTTGAATCAAACATGATTTATGAATGGTGGATGTAATGAAGGTTTCTCCTAACGGAGTTTCAACCAATAAGTCAAAGTCTAATTTTTCAGGAGTCAAATTTAAACGTTGAGCGCAAGTAGGAGAAATAAAAGAGTGGGTAGAACCGGTATCGAATAAGGTATAGACTTCGCAAGAGTTTATGATTAACTTACCCGTGATAACTTCGTTTAGGTTCCTCGACAAACACTCTCATTTAAACTACCGGCCTTGACTTGTCTGGAACATCCTTTGGTGTCTCCATCCTAGCTGGACTTGACTTCACAACACGATAAAATCGAGCTAAATGACCTTCTCTTCAGCAATTAAAACATGCTTTGGGTTGCTACGTACAGTTTGGACGGATGTGTCCCTCCTGTCCGTATTTGAAACATATGACCGATGGTCATTCTCTTTCCTTCGAAACGGGTGCCAGTGCTGCTGTCAATGTCTTTCCGTTATTGTTGAATCTTCTCTTCTTAAAGTTTTTTACACTTAGTTCACCTTTCCAATTATCTTGAACATTATTTCCACCGAAGTGGTTACCATTTCTGGCATTATAATTTCCTCCACGATGGTTATCGTTGTTCCGATGGCCGTTGCCATCAGTACGATTATTATCGTGTTGTTGATCGTTGTTGCCTTTTGGTTGAGCTGACTCATAATCGCGTTTTAATAACTGTGCCCTATTCACAACATCTGAATATAAATAAAGTTTGTGAGAAATGAGGTATTGACGTATTTTGGGTTTCAAACCTTGCAGAAATATTCGCGTCATTCGCTCCTCATTATCAACCAAATGGGATGAAAACCGGGACAACTCAGCAAACACGGTCATATTGTTTTGCTCCAACTTGATGAATTCCACCTCCTTCATGTGAAGAATTCTTTCGAGAAAGTACTTGTTATTGAAAAATTCTTGGAACTTCTCCCAAGACATCTTTCGTGCGGTAGGTTGAGTACGTGTTATAGATTCCCACCAGTAATCTGCTTCTTCATGCAACATAAAGGTGGCGAAGGGAACCTTTTGTTCCTCTGAGCATTCCAAGACATCAAATACATTGGTGATCTGCTTTATCCACGTCTCTGCCTTAAGTGGTTCTGGATTTTCCAAAAACTCTGGTGGTCCCAGCTCCTTGAATTGCTTAGCGGTGACCAGCCATGAGTTGTCAGTGTTTCTACATGCATTTTGAACAGGAGTCTCTCTCGTTTGGTTTTGCATAAATTCAAAAAAATTCCTAAACATACCATCGTTCGTCATTTAGTCAGTGTTGTTGTTTACATGAGGATTGTTGCCTTCCTGATGCGCATTATCCTGGTTATTAATTAGTGGTGACTTAACGGTGTCATGTGCTCCATTGCTTATCTCAACAATTTCAGATACGATTATCAAACACTGTCACAAAACAAGAGTTACTTTACATGCCACATATTATCCCTATATTCTAACTGACCAATTAAATAACAAATAAACTTAGGTAGGTCATACTAGCGAATGAATTACCCGTCTTTCCCCTCCTAGTTCTAGTCTCACATCTCAGCTAGTGATCATATCCCTAAGCTTTGATACCAACTGTGACGCCCCCAAAATAGGTATACATCACCCATTCTGAGTTATCAAATATATTGTACAAAATACAAATATAACTTAGTTAATACAACTGTCGTACAAAATACGACAACACAATAGCTAAGTTTTAAGACGAATATTGTCTTCTAGACAATATCCACACTCAATGGAGTCCTCATTACAATTATTATCACACTATTTCATAGAATAGTGAGGACTACTATAGCCACTTATCCTGGACCATCACTCCATTCCCCGACCCATCCCAGCTATATTCTCATTTCCTGAAGAGAACAGTAAAAGAAAAGGGTGAGCTCAACTAGCCCAGTAAGAAATTTTATGACTAAGATAATTCAGAATAAATTATCGTTAGCCTTCAACGGTATAATAACTGATAAAATACAATAGACAACAAGTTTTAGATCAACAACTGCAGCGTAATAAGAAATCCATTAGAAGAGTCAAGTAGAGCATGATATATATTATCTTATATGATTTAAAAGTTTATCATCAATTTTATCGCTGAGACTCAGCTTAATATATAATCCACATCACTGAATTATCCATGCACTACGGGCCAAGGATATTCATTTAGTATCACAACCACGAATTATCCATGCACTACGGGCCAAGGATATTCGTGTTTTCATCAATGGTCATGATCACGCCAAACAATAATTTATCTTTGTACCCTTGGCCGAAGAGAACGCATGATGATCATATCAACATCTGTCCATCAATGCACTACGGGCCAATGAGGACTTTTACCACATCATTACGGGTCATGATTATACCGAATAATCCCTGGTCAAAATCATACCAATCAACAGTCCATCTATGCACTACGGCCAAAGATGACTTTCATCAAAATATAAGCACGAGGATGATGACAATGATATAAGAATTCAATTAAATGAAAGCAAGGATAAATTTTAAAGATTTATAATTTATTTTATCCAGAATTCAATAATATCCGAATTATCAACATGATACTGCTTTATGGAGTAAAATTCAAGAATAATATTGTATCAAAAATGATTTGGACCGAAAAGAAATCAATTTTTATCATGAATACACTACTACAAAACAGTAAATAGATAACGCGAAAAAAACGTTGTGGTTTCACTCAGAAAAACGTCGTGGTTAAGGGTGTCATCTATTTGACACCCTTACACAACGTTTTTAAAATGTTGTAGTTAAGCACATTATACACCGTTTTTTAGAAAAAAAACGTTGTAGATTTTTTTTCAATAAATTAGCAAATGCTTGAAAATGTTGTAGAAGGTATGATTCCACAACATTTTCTGGATAAAAATGTTGTAGTTTAATATATCAGACAACGTTTATTTATTCAAATATATAACATTTTTAAAATGTTGTAGAAAAAAAAAAGGAAAACAAAGATTGTGGTTCACCTATATTACCAATGCACCTGCAATATGCTAATGACATGATATATAGCTAAAAGGTCTAAATTCTCATTTAAATTTAAAGCCAAAATGTATCAACCATTCAAAATACATTCCAATAATACCATTCGTTTACAGTTTCAAATTACTACATCCACAAAATATATACCAAACTATCAATATATACATCTCAAATTCACTTTTCAATATAAATTATTATTATATCTGAGTATGGTACTCTGATTTCTAATCCAAATTTCCCAAACCTCTAATAGCTAGCTAACCTTCTGTACCAATTCATTTTTCTCCTTCAGTCAGTCACCACAATAGCTAGCTAATCATGAGTCTTGTAATCTACATTTAAACCAAAAGTAAGGGGTAAAAAAAGGCCAGGTACAAAAAGTTTCCCAAATGTTAGAATTTTTTTTATACAATCAGCAGAAGAATGTTCAACACACCTGGAGTTCCCAGTTTGGCATTGTCATATTGACTTCCAAAATCCTGCTTTCTTGCTGGTCCAGAGTGAGATGAGTCCCTCCCTAGGCCCTAAGATTATCGCAAAAAGAAATTTAAAACTTGACCAAAACCAACTTGTCATTTGAAAGCTACTCAATTTCTCAATAAAATTTCCCAAGAGATGTTAATTCTTCTGTGCTATAAGCTGAACAAGAATGGTATACCATTACTACTATTGTCCTACATAGTTAAGAAGCAACAAACAAAAGTGGTTTAATTTGAACCAAACACGTAGACAACTTATACTGCTAGCTAGTGCCACTAAAGGACATCTCAGAATTTGTAGATGTTATACCCACCTGCTAAGTTAACTCACAATCGCAGCCATTAAATTACATTTGCAAACCAAGCTCTCACGGACTGTCGATAACCGCTGCTGCCTCTGAGCAGTAGCCCTTTCCTTTGCCTCTTCCATCATAGCCACATTTATATAAGTTGCAGCTGTGTTAGGGTGTGACAGTCCACACGTAAAATAGAGAAGGAGCAAAGCACGATTGACATATCTGCCAAAGATAAATGCATCAACACTGACCAAAAGATCCATTGATAAAGAAGAGATGGACAGCACACTTATACATATCGTAAGCACAACACAATTAAGACCTGAAGTAAGTAAATATAGGAATGTCACATCTCAAACTACATTTTGCATAATGCATAACACCATATACATATTTAATATTTTTATCATAATTGGACAATATGCAAGCTGAAGCAAATAGGTATTTTGCTGTTGTCCCTAGTTGCAGTCATCACACACAGACACCTTATACAATATGTTCCTCTTATAGTCTTATGTGCAACAATTATATGTTAATTCTATAAGGTGTCTGCTAGTCTACAGATTGCAATAGCTTCTCGTCATAATTTCAATTCATATAAACAGAAGATGAAAGAGAGCTAAAAAGAAATCTATGATAACAGATACAAATGGAGTAAAATGAAAACACATTAAAGTGAAAACAAATGGGAAAATTGACAATAACAGTAGCAACAAAAAAAGGAAGAAGACGAAAAGGAAAACTATGATTCATATGAGAGTAAAATTGCAAGTTCTATAAATAAGTCCGTCAAGCAAATACTGTCTTAGCAGCAGATGTTGGTGGCATAAACAATGTCAAACCTCCATCTATACAAAGTCAATTTCAGAACAATGTCAAACCTCCGTCTATACAAACCTTCGTCTACAAGTTATTCATTTAATTCAACTTCAGCAAATAAGATAGCACAACAGCATATATGAGTACATAAACATAAAATGTGTACCCTGGAATAAAGGAAGATGTGATGACTGCATTAATGAGATCTTATTTAGAGTCAAACTGATCAACCAACAAACCTCTGGGCCACCACACCATCATTCAGTGAACAGTTATGTAACAACTAGCTCAACAAGCTACATGTTTCTGCAGTAAATTGTATATGACAGTTGCATTCTCAAGTATCACTCGGTTATAGATATACCTTATGTATTTGCTTGGATCAGAGGTTTTTGGTCCCTCAATTCCAAGAAAATGTAGTATCTTTCAAGAAATTAATAAAATGTAGTATCTATTGACATTCTACTTGCCTATTTCAAATGCCAAGTGAAATGAGAACAAATGAACCTATAATTGGTTTTTGATAACAAGCTCATTACCTTCTCTTGTAAACTTCTGCAGATGTGTTCTCTGGCAGCAAAATACCAGCCAGATATACATATAAACATTATCTCTAAGCAAAGAAGTAGAAGATAATCCATAAACACACACCAACATTAAGAGGACAAAGACAGAATGCAACATAGAAAAATATAGAAGTAAAATGTACCTGCAAATTGCCACTGTTACACTGAACAAAGTGTGGGCAATTAGGTTTAAGTAAAATGAGCTTCTCCAGTCCACACCTATTGTATTCTCATCTACTAAGTTATTCAACTGGTGAATAAGAACATAAGATAGAAGTTATATTTTGTACAGTAAACAGTCACGTAGGTTAAGTAAATAATTTCAATTTCAAAGTGAAATAGTTTATACCAAAGTGAAAGCTATAATTTAATGTTTCGATATTAGAGATGGAACCAATGGTAAGTCCAAGTATCATCCCAACAGTGCAATCACTAGAAAAGATAGATAAATCTTATGACACCCCCAAATCCAGGTACTCCATTCCCACGGGATTTGGTGCTCACTTGTTAAAAACTATTATATCTAACTACCCATAATAAGGAACAAAGACATAATTAGAATAATTTAAACAATAATCTCTCCCATTAAAGGGTTACATCATCATTTCAAATTAAATCCCAGGTAATCTAACCTTAAAATTATTACATCAGTTTGGCTAATACATCATCATATATTAAAAACAAGTCTTGAAACATAAAACATAAAATTATCATAAGTCTTCATCATTTGGACATCTTGCCCTTTTGCCTTTGCTAGTCGATGATCTCATCAACTTTCTCCACTTTAGTCAAGTAGTATTAGATTGCAAGAGTGAGCAAACAAATGCTCACCGATATAGAAACGTAGTAATGATAATAACATGAGAGTGAACAAAGAAAAGTCGAACAATAAGGAACTTATTCTAGAAATCAAACTAGAAAACAAGTTCAACTTTAATTATCTCGAGGGTCTTAAGACCACTTAACTATGTCCCCAGCACTTAGGTATTATTACCCAACCTTAATAAATATTTAGACTATACTTTTAACCCTTTTTATCATACTTAGGGGATCACCCTTTGTACCATGTATTGCACAAACATCTAAACGTTACATCGCATAAAATCCCCCATGTTAGGGTTGTTCGTCTCATTGATTTAGAATTTCCTCACTAAAGAAAAAGTTTAGTTTGAACTAGCTTATCGTTGTTTCTAGAATTTTAGAACACTATTCAATATAAATTAATTCAATCAATAAAGCTTTGCTTACTACTTGAAGGTTTAATACAACGATAAAGCTTTGAACAAGGTTATCAAAGTCAAAGATTGAATAACAATAATATATAATTGAGTAATCATGATATACATGCAAAGCGCTATAGAAGAGTTAAAAACAATCTCCCTTGAATCAATGTATTAGAACATTATATGCTTTGAATAATAATTAGGAAACTAAATCTCGCTCAATGTAACAAATTAGGTTACATAAGCTTGTACAAACATACGCAAGATAGGTTAAGCTTGCTCAAATTCATAAAGAATGTTAGAAACTTGCAGAATAATAATATAGGAATGGAAACTTGCATTCGATATGAAAAGAACAAAGTTCGAAAGCTTGCTCAATTGTAAAGAGATAAGATTTAGAACTTTCACAATTATAAAAGTAGGGTTAGAGAACTTTCACAATTATAAAAGTAGGGTTAGAGAACTTGCCTCGTGCATAGGTTAAACAATCACTACTCACGTTCACCCCAAGTCCTACACATACCATATGTATTGACAATACACATTAGTTATACTAACATTACCTTCATGAGTTGCTTTCTACTTTTAGTATAGCTACTAACTAAGTTTAAGTTTAAACAACATCGTATCTTTTCATGAACATTACTTTTTAGCTTTATTACAACTACTTAAGTGATCATGTCATTGCACCACATACACATTAAAAACTTGATACAACATCCTATTATATGTCCAACATGTTATCATTAAGTTATACTAACACACAAAGGATTGCACTTGCATTCGCGCATCCCGACGCCCTCCGATTGGCTCTAAATACACAACAGTCCTAAATATGTCCATTTTGACCCTTCATAACGATTTCAAATTGAAATACTTATAGAATAAAAGTCATAGGGCTATTCGTCCTCTTTCCGAATCATCTTGAATCACCTCAATCGGAGTTCGTATGAAAACGTTATCGCCATTTTACTACAGGAGGTCAAAATCGTCCAACCTGCACCACTTTTCCAAATAATGGGGCGCGAATATCATCCATGGCATGTATGAGTTCCAGCGCCGGGGTGCGGATTCTAGCGCTGGGGCATGAAATTTGGTGCTGGAGCTCCGAATTACAGAACACCCATAACCAGAAACAAAACCAAGCTACTATATCTTAATTTCTAACACCAATTAACATGCATAACTTATGCAAATTACACATAAACTTCACCAAGCATACAAATACTAAATTAACACAACTTAAACCATAATTCTAGAAAAATTAAATACTAGAATAGTATATTTTAAAATCAAAAACTCTATTTTTGATATTTCTTCTAGAAATCAACACTGTGAATTCATTAGTTGGCCAAATCAGTCCATTCAAATTACATTTTGTTCGTATCTCAATGAACTACCACATACAAGCGTTAATTTACAGATTATTACACCCATTGGACAAGAATTTTGGTACTTTCTAAGGCTATATCACATGAACATAAACACTGCTATATTATTTTCCTTCCTCAAACCCAATTTCACATGATATGGCAATCAACAAATTCTACAATATAACCCATATCATATACACAACGTTTGAAACAACAATTCAACAAAATTGATTTACAGAGAATAGAAATTCACAAATCTAAGAATTAGAATTAGTTATACCTTGATTAGTGAATGCTAGACAAAGATGATAATCTCTCAAAAACCACTCGTGATCTTCAGAATCTTATTCTCTCTCTTCTTCAAGCTCTCTCTTCAACACTTTGCTCTCTCCTTAGCCAACATACGAGAATAAGAAGAACTGATTTATAGCCTTGGGTATAGTATGCATAAACATAAAAAGCTGAAACCCACGCCGCCTATCGCTAGAAAAACAAAAAGACGCGTTCATTGAATAATGCCAAAGGCCATAAAGCCTGTTTGGCAAACACAAAACTCCCCAAATCAAATTATTATTATATCCTTTATATTATATAGTTTTTCCCTGTCACACATTAATTTAGTCAATTTATATAACCTTAGTTTAGTTAATCTCAATAACTTATAATAATAAGAATCTCTTATTATTATTATAAATAATTATATATCTAAATTAATTAATAACTTAAAACGCTACTTTATTTAATTTATTTATTTCTATTAAATTAAACAATTCATTTTATTTAATTATTTTCTTCCATATTAAACAATTGATTTAATTTAATTATTTCCTTAAATTAAATCCTACAAATAAAATTATCATTACTTAATTCACATTAATTAATTTAGCCACTAAATTAATTCATGCCAATTCATCAAATATTTATTTTCCTCAATAAATAAATTATTTTAAATATTTATTTAATTCCATAAATATTTAAATTAAATTACAAATTTCTCGATCGTTACATCCTTCCCTCCTTAAAAGAATTTCTCCCCTCGTAATCACAACTCAAAAAAAAAAATATTCATTACATTCTTCCCTCTTTAACAAGATTTTGTCCCCAGAATCGCTATACAAAATGAAGCAAACAACCGAGGATAATTCTTCATCATAACACTTTCAAGTTCCCACGTAGCTTCTTCAGCATTGTGGTTCCTTCAGATTACCTTAACAGAAGGTATCACCTTATTCCTCAGGACTTGCTCTTTTCTGTCAACAATTTGAACAGAGACTTCTTCATAAGACAAATCTTTCTCAAACTGTAAGGGCTCATATTCTATAACATGTTTATAGTCAGGCTTATATGGTCTCAATACCGAGACATGGAAAACATTATGAATATGCTCCAACTCCGGAGGTAAGGCTACCTCGTACGCCACTTCGCCAACTCGTCGCAGTACTTCGAAAGGTCCTATAAATCTAGGGCTCAATTTCTCTTTCTTACCAAATCGAATCTTCCCCTTCCAGGGAGATACTTTCAAGAAAACATAACTACCGACATCGAATTCTCGATTCTCATCGATGCCGACGCGGATATTTCTTCCGCTTCATCTTGTGCGCCTATCATCTCGCCGAATCACTCGATGATCTCAACAAATTGTCGTGACCAATTCGACCTAATAGTTGACGCTCACCAACCTCGTCCCAACATAATGGAGTTCGCATTTCGCCAGATAACGCTTCAGAAGCGGCATGCCAATACTGCATGATAACTATTATTATAAGCAAATTCCACCAATGGTAGATGGTCGTCCCAATTCCCTTTAAAATCCATAATACACGCCCGAGCATATCCTCGTTGTTTGATGGTTCTCTCACTTTGTCCGGCTTGGTCCGAGGATGGTACGCCGTGCTCATTCTCACCGTGTTCCCAAACTTCCGCTTCCGTAAATTAGATGTGAAACGTGGATCTCTCGTCTACAATGTAGACACAGTACACCGTGTCTTGACACAATCTCTTTCACGATAGTTTTGCTAACCGATCTAGAGTAAATCGAATCTTGATTGGCAAAAGTGTGTCGACTTCACAAATCGATCGACAATCACCCAAATGGCATCGTAACCTTCCTTGAAGTCGTTGGAAGACCTACCACAAAATCCATTGTGATATGCTCCCATTTCCATTCCGGTATCTCTAATCGGTTGTAATAATCCACTTGGCCTTTGATGTTCAAATTTTGACTTTCTCGACACGCTAAGCATTTTACCACACACTCACCACATCCTCTCTTCATATTCGCCACCAAAATGATGTTTAAGATCTTGGTACATCTTTGTACTCCCAGGGTGAATAGAATATCGTGAGTTGTGAGCTTCATTCAGAATTTCTTCTTTAACTTCCATTACTGGCGGAACCCAAATCCTCTATTTGAATCGAAGTAACCCTTCCGAATCGATTTTGAATTTGTCTCCCTCACCTACAGATATCTTCTATTTTATCTTTTCACAGTCTTCATCCCGAAGTTGTGCATTTTTCACCTTATCTACCAACGTTGAACTATTTCCCATCTAGAAAAACTTTTCATCGGATTCTGTCGGATATTTAATTTCCAACTCCATCTTAGCCATTTTCGACACTAACTTTTTTTGATCAGTTAACATCATTAACTTCTCCCGTCCCTTCCTACTTAAGGCATCCGCAACAACATTCGCCTTTCCGGGATGATAGAAAATCTCGCAATCATAATCTTTGATCAGCTCCAACCATCTTCTTTGTCGCATGTTCAAATCTTTTTGTGTAAAGATATACTTCAGACTTTTATGGTCGGTATATATCTCATACCTTTCTCCATAAAGATAATGTCTCCAAATTTTTAGGGCAAACACTACTGCCGCCAACTCCAAGTCATGAGTCCGATACCCCTTCTCGTAATCTTTCAACTGTCGTGATGCATACGCAATAACTCTGTTGTTCTGCATAAGCACACAGTCTAGTCCTTTATGCGATGTGTCACTATACACCACAAAATTTCCTGTATCATCAGGCAACGACAACACAGGTGCTGAACTCAACCTCTTCTTTAACTCTTGAAAACTTTCCTCACACTTCTCTGTCTAAACAAACTTAACCGCTTTTCTAGTTAAATTTGTCAACGGAGTTGCAATCTTGGAAAAGTCTTGCATAAAACGCCTATAGTAACCCGCCAATCCTAAGAAACTCTTCACTTCTGACGGTGTCTTCGGCTGATCCCAGTTTATTACAGCTTTCACCTTTAATGGATCTACCGAAATTCTGTCCTTATCAATAACGTGCCCGAGGAACTGTACACGTTCCAACCAAAATTCACATTTTGAGAACTTAGCGTACAACTTCTCTTTTCTCAACGTTTCCAACGTCAATCTCAAGTGTTCCACATGTTCCTCCTTGGTCTTGTAATACACCAATATATCATCAATAAACACCACCACAAACTTTTCTAGGAATGGTTTAAACACCCTGTTCATCAAGTCCATGAACGCTGCAAGTGCATTAGTTAAGCCAAAAGACATAACCAGAAACTCGTAGTGACCATACCGAGTTCTCGAACGCCGCCTTCTGGGTACATCCTCCTACCACCTTCAATTGATGATAACCACTTCTCAAGTCTATCTTAGAGAAATACCTTGCTCCCTTCAACTGATTGAACAGGTCATCAATTCTAGGTAATGGATACTTATTTTTAATAGTGACCTTATTCAATTCTCTCAGAATCAATGCAAAGTCGCATCGATCCATCTTTCTTCTTCTTAAAAAAACACCGGTGGCTCTCCCACGGCGAAACACTCTACCGAATATACTTTTTGTCAAGCAATTCTTGCAATTGCACCATCAATTCCTTCATCTCTACCGGGGCCATTCTCAGATGGTGCCTTAGATATCGGAGCCGCTTCTCGGTAGTAGGTCAATCACAAACTCAATTTGTCGATCCGCTAAGACCCAACAAATCATCCGAAATACATCCGCAAAATCTCTTATGATCGGTATCTCTTCTAACTTTGTACTCTTCTTCTGTGTATCGACTATGTAGGCTAAATATCCTACACATCCTCGTCTCTCAACAACTTCGGCTTGCATCATCGCTGACAACTTGCTTGTCGAGGTGACTTGTCGCCATAAAAACACAACCTTCGACGGAGTCATAAGGTTAAAACACTTTCTTTGGCAATCAATTATCGCCCATAATCAATAACCAATCCATTCCTAAGATAACATCAAATTCACCAAGTCTAATTGGTATCAAATCTACCATCATCTCGTGACCTTTTATATCCACTCTACAATTCCTATATATGAATCTAACAGAATCACTTCCCTATTCGCAATCTCTATACTTAAGGGAAATTCTAATTCTTCCTTGAGGCAAATCTAAGTTCGAAGCAAATTTATCTGATATAAATGAACAAGTAGCACCAATCAAATAATACATAAGCATTAATACCATTAATCGTAATGATACCGACACCACATCCTTAGATCATACAAAGATCCCGCACTCATCATATTGAAAGTCCTCACAAGAGGTCTCCTTGATTATGCCGGGTCCAAAGGATAGTCAATGCACCACCACCGCTTGTTGTTTCTTTTCCGCCACTTTCACTTCCCTACCGGCTTCTTAGGGCAATCACGAGCCATGTGATCCTTTGAACCGCAGTAAAAGCATGCTCCTTTCTTTGGACTAAAATAGTTCGGCAATGTGTCCCTCCCGACCACAAATGAAACACACTCTCTTTCCCTTCAAACATACTCCAAAGATGGTTCTTCCCGTAAGTCACAATGCAAGCCTCAAACTTTTTCTTCTCGCTGATTTCCTCATTGCCCTCCCACAAATGAATTCTCGCCCATTTCCTCTTCCGACTATTACTTCCAACATTACTACCACTAGCCTTATTCTTATTTTCATTCTTCTTCTTCTTCTGTTTCGATTGATTGGTCAAGGCATCGCTTCCACCTTCCGCGATGATTACCTTCTCCAAAGACAAATTAGAAATATGTTTAGTCGAACATTGAAACTTTGTCAGTAAAGCCGTGGTTTCAATCTTTGTTCAAACCTTCTCGCTTTTACGCTCTAATCCAGATTGACTTGATAAGGGCAAACCTTGCTAACTCATTAAACTTCGCAAAGATATTCCAAAGACCGTCATTGTTCCTTACTTCAACTCCGTAAATTTCACTTCCAAATTGATTCCGAGAACTTGCACGGAAAGTACATCTCAAAAACATTTCTTTGAATCTATCCCATACTATCACTCCTTGTCCTCCATTTAACCTTGTTTGCTTGCCACCAAGAGCTAGCTTCAAACTTCAAAGATTTAACGCTATGAACGCAGCGATTTTTGATCTTCATTAACTCTAGCAACGTCGAACACCTTCTCCATTTCCATGATCCAGTTTGGGCTTCCACTGATTCATAGACCCTTGAAACTCGGGCGGTCCAACCGCTTTGAATTCTCGAAAAGTCGTGACTTGAGCTTGCATATTGGTTGATTCGCAAGGGCACCACAACAATAGAGCTACCAACCACGCTGAACCGGATTAGCGTTGGTCTCATTGTTATTATTAGTAATTTCAGAGGTACTTGCACGACGTGGTTGTCTTCTTCAGAGGCATTTTCTCGTTAAAATATACGCTTATTAACTCATTACTCAACTTCTTGGGTATTTAAATTTTAATTTAAACATTCCAAGATTAAAGCTTTAACACATAACATTTCAAATAAACTCTAATATTTTATTCATTCATAAAGTTTTAGAACATACTCAAAATAGCATAACTACTATAAACATCTACCTTCCCGAATCTGTAGACCAGCTTGTGATTACATACTCATACTATCCCTTTATTTATCTCAAAATAAGGGATTCACACTTTATTTATTCACATAATTATCCACACATTATTATCTATCTTATTCTATCTAGGCATATTAAGACGTCAGTAGGCTTCTTCGGCGCTCCTCCTCCACCATAATACGATTTGTCGCTCTACGATCCATCACGAACCACTTGCGTATTCTCAAACCGAGGTGGATAATAGTAGACTCGATCCTGGGCCCTATCAATCGCCGAATTAAAAGCATAATCCATCTCCTTCATCTTGGCTTTCTTCACTTGAACCATAACCTCAGCACGGTCTGCACGTTAAGTTTCCTTCATCCACGCATCCTCTCGCTTCTTGCACGCTTAGTCAACTCTCCTTGAAATCATCTTTCAATTTCTCCATGTCCGCCTTCATCTTCTCGTAATCGCCAATGTGGTCTTCATGTCAACCTTTGTATGAACTAAGTCCCACTCAGTGTTCCCAAGTTTCGAGTCGAGTTCCCAATCTCTCGCTTCCTTCGCTTCCATCGGGCGCGTGATGCATCTCAACCATTTCCTTCAAATTCCTGGACCTCATCCTGTAATTCTACATTATGGTCATATAGAGCGCCATACATCTCAAATTGATATGGAGTTTGGTGGAAACTCCTCAGATCCTCTTCCTCATCATCCTCCTCTACCTCCTCGAGCTATCCTCCACGGATCGGCCATGTGCTCATCCTCCTGGATCAACTGCTCCCGCACTACATGAATATCCCGGGGCTCATCATCTATAGGTCTCTGAGGTATCACCTCTCTAGCTGGACTGGATCCTCCTTCGGTAGACATCCTGACAACAAAATGTTGTAGGTTTTATTTAATATTTTCGATACTCGCGAGCACATAAATTATTAACACATAGCACATAATATCTTTTATTGTTTAGCTTCAATGGATACCTTAATCCATTCCTTAAAACTCGATAAGAGTTGAACACCTCTATGTATTTTTTTTATTTCCTTAAAGGTTACTTCCTAAGGTTTCCCCACCTAAGGTTCATAACCAATGGCTCTGATAACAACCTGTGACACCCCCAAATCTAGGTACTCCATTCCCACGGGATTTGGTGCTCACTTATCAAAAACTATTATATCTAACTACCCCTAATAAGGGACAAAGACATAATTAGAATACTTTAAACAATAATCTCTCCCATTAAAGGGTTACATCATCATTTCAAATTAAATCCCATGTAATCTAACCTTAAAATTATTACATCAGTTTGCAGAATACATTACATATTTAAAACAAGTCTTGAAACATAAAACATAAAATTATCATAAGT
Organism: Panax quinquefolius; assembly: GCA_020205615.1. Lineage (NCBI taxonomy): Eukaryota > Viridiplantae > Streptophyta > Magnoliopsida > Apiales > Araliaceae > Panax > Panax quinquefolius. Next base: position 122,919,916 of record CM035161.1, on the reverse strand, counting down.
CTTCATCATTTGGACATCTTGCCTTTGCCTTTCTTGCTAGTCGATTTACTCATCAACTTTCTCCACTTTAGTCAAGCAAGTGTTAATTGCAAGAGTGAGCAAACAAATGCTCACCGATATAGAAATGTAGCAATGATAATAACATGAGAGTGAACAACGAAAGTCGAACAATAAGGAACTTGTTCTACAAATCAAACTAGAAAACATGTTCAAACTTTAATTATCCGAGGGTCTTAAGATCACTTAACTATGTCCCCTGATTTAGGTATTATTACCCAACCTTAACAATCATTTAGACTATACTGGACGCTTCTTATCGTACTTAGGGGGATCACCCTTTGTACCATGTATTGTGCACAAACATCTAAATGTTACACGCATAAAATCCCCATGTTAGGGTTGTTCGTCTCGGTTTGATTTAGAATTTCCTCACTAAAGAAAGTTTAGTTTGAACTAGCTTATCGTTGTTTCTAGAATTTTAGAACACTATTCAATAGAACACAAATCAATAAAAGTTTGCTTACTACTTGAAGGTTTAATACAACGATAAAGCTTTGAACAAGGTTATCAAAGTCAAAGACTGAATAACAATAATATATAATTGAGTAATCATGATATACATGCAAAGCGCTATAGAAGAGTTAAAACAATCTCCCTTGAATCAATGTATTAGAACATTATATGCTTTGAATAATAATTAGGAAACTAAATCTCGCTCAATGTAACAAATTAGGTTACATAAGCTTATACAAACATACGCAAGATAGGTTAAGCTTGCTCAAATTCATAAAGAATGTTAGAAACTTGCAGAATAATAATATAGGAATGGAAACTTGCATTCGATATGAAAAGAACAAAGTTCAAAAGCTTGCTCAATTATAAAGAGATAAGATTTAGAACTTGCACAATTATAAAAGTAGGGTTAGAGAACTTGCACAATTATAAAAGTAGGGTTAGAGAACTTGCCTCGTGCATAGGTTAAACAATCACTACTCACGTTCACCCCAAGTCCTACACATACCATATGTATTGACAATACACATTAGTTATACTAACATTACCTTCATGAGTTGCTTTCTACTTTTAGTATAGCTACTAACTAAGTTTAAGTTTAAACAGCATCGCATCTTTTCATGAACATTACTTTTTAGCTTTATTATAACTACTGAAGTGATCATGTCATTGCACCACATACACATTAACAACTTGATACAACATCCTATTACATGTCCAACATGTTATCATTAAGTTATACCAACACACAAAGGATTCCCGACGCCCTCCGATTGGCTCTAAATACACAATAGTCCTAAAGATGGCCATTTTGACCCTTCATAACGATTTCAAATTGAAAAACTTTAAGTATAAAAGTTATAGGCCTATTCGTCCTCTTTCCGAATCATCTTGAATCACTTCAATCGGAGTTCGTATGAAAAAGTTATGGCCATTTTACTACAGAGGTCAAAACTGTCCAACCTAGACCACTTTTCCAAATAATAAGCGAGTCGTCAAGGCGCCGGGCGCGAGTTCCAAAGACCGGCGCTGGATTCTAGCGTATTGGCGAACTATTGGCTCGCTTTTTGGCGTAAGACACGAAATTTGGCATTGGGCTCTCAACTTACGTAACACCCATAACCGTAAACAAAACCAAGCTACTATATCTTAATTTCTAACACCAATTAACATGCATAACTTATGAAAATTACACATAAACTTCACCAAGCATACAAATACTAAATTAACACAACTTAAACCATAATTCTAGAAAAATTAAATACTAGAATAACATATTTTAAAACCAAAACTCTATTTTGATATTTCTTCTAGAAATCAACACTGCGTGAATTCATTAGTCACCAAATCACCATTCAAATTAAATTTTGTTCGTATCTCAATGAACTACCACATACAAGCGTTAATTTATAGATTATTACACCCATTGGACAAGAATTTTGGTACTTTCTAAGGCTATATCACATGAACATAAACACTGCTATATTATTTTCCTTCCTCAAACCCAATTTCACGTGATATGGCAATCAACAAATTCTACAATATAACCCATATCATATACACAACGTTTGAAACAACAATTCAACAAAATCGATTTACAGAGAATAAAAAATCACAAATCTAAGAATTAGAATTAGTTATACCTTGATTAGTGAATGCTAGACAAAGATGACAATCTCTCAAATCCACTGTGATCTTCTAGAATCTCTGTGCTCTCTTCTTCCAAGCTCTCTCTTTCAACACTCTGCTCTCCTTAGCCAACATACGAGAATAAGAAGAACTAGACGCTAGCCTTAGGTATAGTATGCGTAAACATAAACTGAAACCCACGTCCTCTATCAGTTAAAGAACAAAAAGACGCGTCAGTTGAATAATGCCAAAGGCCATAAGGCCCTGTTTGGCAACCAAAACTCTCCCAAATCAAATTATTATTATATCCTTTATATTATATAGTTTTTCCCCTGTCACACATTAATTTAGTCAATTTGTATAACCTTAGTTTAGTTAATCTCAATAACTTATAATAATAAGAATCTTATTATTATTGATAAATAATTACATATCTAAATTAATTACTAACTTAGAAACGTCACTTTATTTAATTTATTTATTTCTATTAAATTAAACAATTCATTTTATTTAATTATTTTCTTCCATATTAAACAATTGATTTAATTTAATTATTTCCTTAAATTAAATCCTACAAATAAAATTATCATTACTCGATTCACATTAATTAATTTAGCCACTAAATTAATTCATGACAATTCATCAAATATTTATTTTCCTCAATAAATAAATTATTTTAAATATTTATTTAATTCCATAAATATTTAAATTAAATTACAAATTTCTCGCTCATTACAAATCTTCTAAAAAACTATACTGGCCAACTAATCATTATCAACCAATTGATCAAATACAAATAGCAAATCTCTTTCAACAAGAATTTAACAGTGAAATAATTGCGAGATCTTAACGAATGGGAAGACCTGCAGCATAAAATATTGCTCCTCATTATTGCTTGCAAGTAGATATTTCTTATAGAGAATCCATTAGTATCACATGTGGTAATATACTTTTAAAGTTGGTGAATCTCTTAATTATTTAAAACAATGTTAATTAGTCAATAAAAAGACTTTCGGATGTTAAAAACACTTGAGCAAACACAAGAGCTTATTTGGTCACAAAAGTAGGTAATCTGGCTTCAACAAAAAGCCTAAAAAATATAGCTCTGACCACTAGTAGAGCTCAAAGTTTTTAAGAATAGATGGGAGTAATTTCACTTGCACAGAAAGTGTTTTATAAAAACTATATATGAAAATGACATTCCTTCAAGCCAACACAAACATTGAAATTATAAAATTCAAAGAAATTAACTTAATCTTCTTTGTGACGCCCCCAAAAATAGGTATACATCACCCATCTTGAGTCGCCAAATACATGGTACAAAATACAAATACAACTTAATTATACAAACGTCGTGTAAACAATACGACAAAACATAGTGAGAGTTTTAATAAGAATATTGTCATCTAGACAATATCCACACTCAAAGGAGTCCTCATTATATTTATTGTCACACTATTTAATGTAATAGTGAGGAGTACTAATGCTTATCATATCCGACCGTCACTCCGCTCCCCGACTCGTCCCAAATATATTCTCATTTCAAGAGAACAGGTGAAAGAAAGGGTGAGCTCAACTAGCCCAGTAAGAAATATTATGACTAAGATAATGCAGAATAAATTATCATTAGTCTTCAACAATGGTAAACTGATAAAATACAATACACATCAAGTTTAACTGTAGCGGAATAAACAATCCATTAGAAGAGTCAAGTAGAGAATAAAATCTACTATCTTCTATGATTTAAAAGGTTTCTCATCACTTTTATCGCTGAGACTCAGCTTAATAAATAATCCACATCATCAAATCATCCCTGCATTACAGGCCAATGATATTATTTAGTATCACGACCAAGAATTATCCATGCACTACGGGCCAAAGATAATTATATTTTCATCAACGGTCACGATCATGCCATAAAATAATTCATCTTTGAACCCTTGGCCGAAGAGAATCCATAGCCATAATCATACCAAAAGTTGTCCATCAATGCACTACGGGCCAATGAGGACTTTTTCCACATCATTTGTAACATTACGGTCATGATTATACTGAATAATCCCTGGTTATAATCATACCAAGTCCATCTCTGCACTACAAAAGCCACGTATGACTTTCAACATAATATAAACATGAGGATGATGACAATGACATAATAATTCAATAAAACAAGTTCAATAATTAATTTATCCAGGAACCAATAATGTCCAAACTGTCAACATGATACTTCTTTGTAGAGTAAAATTCAAGAATGCTCAGAAGAATATTTCCATGAAAAGATACTGAACGAAGCGCAAATATCAAGGATATTCCACTAATTTCATGGAGTATAGAAGTCAAAACTTTAACCAACTGAGTATAATAAAGAATGGAATAACAAAAGAAATCATCGTGCATGCGATAGACCGCATGCATATGTTATTCCAACAAAATAATAAATAACGGAACCAATCACGCGTAAATGCACGATATGTGATATTCCAAGAGAATAATAAATAACGGAACCAAGTCGTGCAAAATTACACTGCAAGACAGGATGTTCCAATGTATAATAAATAATGGAACTGGTTATGCGAAACGCACAAAAGCAGGTGTTCCAATAGAATAATAAATAACGGAACCAGTCGTGCAAAATTCACAATCGAGGGATGTTCTAACAGAATAATAAAGAATGGAATAACAGAAGAATTTCACCATGTATGCGGTACTTGGCATATACAGGTTATTCCAACATAATGATAAAGAATAGAATAACTATAATGACCCCAAAATTTATATAACTCAATTCTCGACTTTGGTCGTTAATAACACATCTACCTTCTGATTTTACATCATTATTCGATGTTAAACTTTATAAAATGCGAAATAATTTAAACTTTTATGTCTTCTTACTTTAATTCCCTGAATCAAAACTTTTATCATCTACATGACTTTGAATCAATCTTATTTTTATGATTCACTTTATCACTGTTATTATATAAACATTTACATTTCAATCTGATAACCTTTATATATCAGATAACTCTAACATTAGCTTTACAACTTAACATAAAACTATACATCATAAAACGTTTAATACATCTCATGAATCCTCATCATGGTATAAGGAAATAACAACTTTAGCTAAAATATTAATCTTCGAGTATTATTTTGGATCCACGTCATTTAAGTAGCACATAGTGTTACCTTCAATCCTTAACCTGCAAAATGGTTATTTACAAGGTTGAGCATGACAGCCCATCAAAATCTAACAGTTTTCATGCATCACGTAGCACATAATAGCATGCTCAACATATATCTTATAAACATTGGACTAACATAACATACATGTTACAAGTATAAAGATATATAAAGATTGAGTTCCTTACTCAATCAGCATGCTTTACTCAATCATCGTAGTCATAAGTTGACTTTAACATTTCATACATTCGACATATATAACACATCATGCTCTTTACAATAAAGATTTAAAACAATCAAATTCACATAGCAAATAGGAACCGAAAGACTTGCCTTGATCGTTGTTTACCAATAACAGTTTAACAGCATACAGATATCTGCACTTCACGTGCCCTATACATACACATCAACTGTAAGACCCCAGCTTTTATAAATAAAGATGAATTTTTCTATAAATATTATTTTTGAATATTATGGAATAAATTTGATATAATGTTATAGTTGTGGGTAATATTTATAAATTTTGCAAAGTATGCAAGTTGTTATAAAATATTCGTTTGGTCTGGGAATATTCTTTTTTGTTAGGAATATTCGTGCATAATGGCTCAATCATTGGTGGACCCCACAACATTATTGTCGGATTGATCGAGAAAACGACAAAAATATTTTTATAAAAATAACGGCGGAGGTGTTACCGTTAAAACTGTTGAACTACCCGGTGGTAAAGTACAAGAATACGCTGGGTCTGCATAAGTTGCGCAGTACTCAGATATTGATTATCGATGCTTACGTGAGAAGTCACCACCTATGCTCAATTATTGCTACAAGAATTCGATCATATCTCTTATATTATTGATTCAATTATTGTCACAAAGATCATCCAGATAATATGTTATAGTATTAAATCAATAATTGAGACGACAAGTTATAAATGATTAATAATTATTGAAAGATTAAATATGTATTATGATTTGTGGTAAGTTTGATTATTTTATGGGGCTCATATGTCATCATCTAAGAGTCTCTTCATCAATAGTATTTACCTTCGTCAATAGTAATTACCCTTGTGAATAGTATTTACCTTCGCCAATAGTAATTACCCTTGTGAATAGTATTTACCTTCGCCAATAGTAATTACCCTTGTGAATAGTATTTACCTTCAATCAATAGTATTTACCTTCGTTAATAGTAATTACCTTTACCGACGTCGAACCACTTGTCGTTTCACATTACAAAGCGCCGAACCACTTGTCGCTTTCACATTACAAAGGCCAAACCAATTAAATCCGCTTTCACTCTTGCTTTTCATACACTAAGGCGGTGCTAAGCTAGAAATCTTCTATAAATAGAGGCCTAGGGCTTCATTATTTTCACTTAATTCATTCAAGCTATAGAGAGAGAAAGTATAGAGAATAAGAGAGAAAGAAGAAGAGTATTTTGTTACTACACCGCCATGCGATTCAATCTCCTACCAAATGTAAGGGGTGTTATTCTTTCTTATTCATGAAGAGAACTGTTGTTATTCCATTGCTTATTATTCTCATTGGAATAACTTTTATATAAGTGGTTTACCCTATACTTGGTGACATTCTTCTATTATTCTGCTTGGAACATCCTGCTCAGTGTGTTTTACACCGGACTGGTTCCGCTTTTTATTATTATTCTGTTGAACATCCTGCTCAAGTGTGTTTTACACCGACCTGGTTCCGCCTTTTTATTATTCTCGCTGGAACATCCTCGCTCAGTGTTTTACACCGGACCGGTTCCGCTTTTTATTATTCTCGTTGGAATATCCTATCTCGTGTTTTTACACCGGATCCGGTTCCATCTTTATTATTCTGTTGGAACATCCTCAGCCGTGTGAATTTCACCCGACCGGTTCCGTTATTTATTATTCTCGCTGAATAACTCCGTCTGCAAGGTCCTATCGCATGCATGGTGATTTCTTTTGTTATTCCATTCCTTATTATACCCAAATTGGTTAAAACTTTGACTTCTATACTCCATGAAATTAGTAGAATATCCTCGATATTTGCGCTTTCATCCAAAGATTTTCATAGAAATATTCTTCCGATCATTCTTGAATTTTACTCTACAAAACAAAGATCATGTTGACAATTTGGACGTTAATAATTCCCGGATAAAATAATTCTTGAACTTGTTTTATTGAATTCTTATATCATTGTCATCATCCTCATGTTTATATTTTTTGAAAGTCATCTGTGGCCTCAGAAAGCATAGATGGACTTGGTATGATTATGACCAGAGACTATTCGGTGTAATCATGACCAGTAATGTTACAAATGATGTGATAAAATCCTCAAAGGGTCGTAGTGCATTGATGGATGCTTGTTGGCATGATCATGACTATTAATGAATACACAAATATTCTTGCCCGTAGTGCATGAATAATTGTGGTCGTGATACTAAAGAATATCCTCGGTCAGAAGTGCGGTGTGATTCGATGATGTGAAATATTTATTAAAGCCGAGTCTCAAATATAAACAAAGATGAAAACCTTTTAAAACCTAAAAGATAGTAGACTTTATTTTCTACTTGACTCTTTTAATGGATCAGATATTCACCGCAGCTTAAACCGGTCATTTTATTGTATTTTATCGCTTTAACATTATCAAGACTATTGATAATTTATTCTGCATTATCTTAGTCATAATATTTCTTCTTCGGGCTAGTTGAGCTCACCCTTTCTTTCACCGTTCTCTTCGAAATGATAATATAGCCGGGACGAGTCCTGGGAAACGAGTGATGGTCCTCAAGATAGATTAGTAGTCCTCACTATTCTCAGAAAATAGTGTGATAATAATCAGAATGAGGACTTTTGTTTGAGTTTGTATAATATCTAGTAGATTTATATATTTGTATTTAAACTCACGCTTTATGTCGTATTGTATACCTACGCTTATGTTAATAAGTTGTATTTAAATTCTGTACCATGTAAGTGTCGACCCAAGATGGGTGATGTATACCTAATTTTGGGGGCGTCACATCAACTATTAGTCACATAGCAACGCATAGTAGTTGTAATGTAAACTTTAATTTACGTCTCATAACCCTTCTTATTATCAATACACAATGTTCAATTTTATTGTGTTACTTTCGACTTATAGCTCACTATATTTCATATTCAGAGTTCATTCAAGTGCTTAAGTCCTGCTAGGAATTATTATTGGTTTTATATTAACCCTATTCAATATCTTATAATATTAATTTCATTTGATTTAAAACACTTTTTATGTTCATTAACACTTATCACGGCGTTTCGACATTTATTCGTCACAGGCCCAATTTGTCTCTCTTGTGTGTTCTTAATATGCGTATTTAATTTATCTAATATATCATTTATTAATGTTAAGCATCATTATACTTCATAATATTCATGTTCTATAACTTAGAACAACATCTATTATCGTCGACATCACTATACTTGTGTATGTGCATGTCCGACGCCCTCCGATTGCCTCCGAATACGCATTAGTCACAAAGATGACCATTTTGACTACTGTTCCCGACCTTAAATTGAAAAACTTACAGAATAAAAGTTGTAGGTCTATTCGTCCTCGTTCTGGATCATCTTGAATCACCTCAATCGAAGTTCGTATGAAAAAAGTTATGCTTAATTTACTACAATGGTCGTAATAAAGGCACCAAACATCGATGTCCGTATCAATTACGACCAAAATGGCCTTAAGGCGCAGCACAGGTGTTCTCCAAGTCGCAGAATCGTGCCCTCGTGCTCGCTTCTTCACGATTACACAGACCAAAACTCCTTCCAATGATCATAACATGAGTTATACTCATCCAAATCAGTCTGTTTTCGATTCTATGGATTCGTAATTCATAGAACTACAACATACCAAAGAATTAACAATTTACAAGAATATTAACTAACCCAAAATTTGACCCAAGACACATGTTCATACTATATTTTTATGTTTTAACACATTTAGCGAATTCAATCGCCACAGCTTCGTTTCTTAATCAATTAACACGATTTAAACTACGCCGCTTTCGTTTCTTAACATACTAACATATTCTAACATCAAATAACAGATTATATGTGACACCCCCAAATCCGGTACTTCCATTTCCACAGGATTTGGTGTTCACTGTACAAACATCATCTATCTATCTACCCAAAAATAAATGCAAACCATGCAATAAATAGAGATAAATAATAAATCTCTCCCCTTATGGGGTTACATCAACTGCATAATAAATAAATCCCAGATAGCTCTAACCTTAAAACATCTGTGCGGAAAACATAAACAAATAAGTCTTAAGTAACATCAATTTTAATCATCATTACATAACCACAATAATAAAACAGTCTTCATTACTTGCTAATCTTGCCCTTGCCCTTACTAGTGGAAGGTTCGTCTGCTCTTTCGTTCTTAACTACAATGTTATTATTATGCAAGAGTGAACACGATTGCCCACAAGCATAACAATATAACAATGAATAATAACATGTGAGAGAAATAATAACTTTGGATATAAAATCTCAACTTTTGAATCAGGAATGAATAACAAGAATCAAAAGAATTTCTGAGGGTCATAAGACCTTGAACTATGTCCTAGGTGGCAAGTGTTTTTACTTGAAACCTTTAACAGTCATAAGACTATGGACTCTTCTTCTCGTACTTAGGGAGATCAAATTTAGTACCATCATCGCATGCACAATATCTTAACGCTAACACATAAGTAATCCCTTATACAGGGTTGTTCATCTCAGTTTGACATTCGAGTCCGCACCAAAGGAAGTTTGGTTTGGATAATTCATCAAGGATTCTGAAATTTAGAACGTTCATCAACTATGGACTATTCGAATCAATAAGGGTTTGCTAGTCTCACAAGGTTTAACAATAACTGATAATTAACTTGAATATAATCTCAAAAGTATACAATAGAATAAGTATTGTATAACAACATCATGCTTGAAGGATTTATAAGCTTTCATATACAAAACAGACTTAATCAATAATAATGAGAATTTGCTCGATGTAGAACAGTGAAATTATCAACTTATAATGATAAAAAGTAGGTTAGAAACTTGCCTCGTATGAGAGATTACACGTTAATAAAACTCGTTCTTTGATTTAAATCCTACATATCATTCATGTTCATAATACCAGTCAATTATAATGTACCAAACCTCACAAGTTTATTCCTTGTCTAACTCAATTCATGACTATACTTAGTCATATTACTATACTTGTTTCCATATAATATTACACTATACGAACAACAAGCTAAGTATATAATCAACAATTCAATTAACATGAAATTATCTTCTTGACTTGGTAAAAACTCATTTTAATATCTCATTATATGTCTAACAAGTTTTTATATTCATTAGACTAAGTTGATATCACATTTCTATACTTAAACATTTTTTAAAAACTCATTTCTGACCATTCTACTAAGTGGCGATGCGGCGCCACTTCTAAGCTTTATTCTTGGGTCAAGGCTTAAGTTCTTTCTTGCATTGCATGCTGGCAAGCGCATGACGCTAGATTTGTACAAGGAGTTGGCGCCACGGCGCTAGACTCCAGTTCCAGTTCTGCAATTCGCAAAAATTGCAGAACATAGCTAAAAATTTCTAATCAACTTATTTTTACACAAATTTAGACATACCCACATGCTAGAATTCATATATAATCAATACTTAACATCTATGGAGTGATTTTCACCCATTAAAACACATAATCACAGAATTAAAGCATGTAAATTGTACTGTTCTTGATGTTCTTGAAGTTTTGAACATAAATTCTAAAATTCAACGCCATAGATTCGTTATAAGACCAAATCCAACCATTCAAATTTTGTTTTGTTCATTTTATCATGCATAGTCATATAAGTGTGTGAATTTTGCAAAACAATTTATGTTTGACATATTAAAAAAAATACGTATAAGGCCATATGGTCATATAACATACTCTGAAATCTTTTACTGTATAATTTCATAAAATTGATGATATGGAAACATATATAATATACAATAAAACATATTATGCTACTCGAATTATTACATATATTCCTACAACAACACAATTTTTGTTGATTATGTCACGTTCTTGCCTAATGTTTTGATGATGACTTGTTCATTGGTACTAAATTCTTTATTTTGAATTTCTGGAAATTGTTTTAAGAATTGTTTGATGGATTATTCAAGAAGAATGAAGATGCTTTGTGTCTTAGGGAAAATATGTAAGGTTATTACAAATATTCGATTTTTTCAATACAAGGCTCTAGGACATTTTATGTGTGCATTTAAGTTGATTAAAAAATTAATGTTTCGTGCATGCTTAATTTTATGCTAACTGTTATTACATGATTTATTATTATGCATGCGTAAAATTAATATGATAATTATTATCCGATTTAAATGAATTATATTACATGTGTTATAAGATAGTTCTGATTCTATATAAGCTGTATAACATGTGTAATTTGTTGGAAGCACAAAAGCTTGTGGCGGTAAAGATGTGATCATTATCTGTTGGTTGAATTAAATGCCTAAGTCCTGGGAATATAAGATAATGATTATCCTGGAGAGTTGTGTGATGTTACACTTTCTTATATTTACAAAGTTAACACTCCATTATCTTTTGAAAGACAGTAATATCTCTTAAACAATTATGGCGGCAGTTTGTTTTTTAAGAATCATAATTGCTACAGGTCTAGTCCTATTTGACTTGGTCTCTATCTAGATTATTTATGAAAAAGTCCAACATTTATCCGAAGGTTATTGGATTTGTTATGTTTGTTTTCAACAGAAAATCATTGGAACGTTGTATTTTTATTTTCAACGTCAATTTTTATGAAGCAACGGTATTATGTTTTTGGCCTATAAAAGCAGCTGAGAACAGTGAACAATAACAACACTTACAACACTTGAATTAATATCTTGCACTCACAAACTTTGAAAGCTATTCTCTTCTTGGTGCAAATTTTGAGCTGCTGATAAATTGATATTTTCAGTCAACTTTCGTGAGCTTCATATTGGTGATTGCATTCATTTAGTTGAGCCTTGCATTGTTAAATTACTTATTTGCTTTGATTATTAGACCTCTATTATTGTAATCTTAATTTGTTTTTTAGACTAAGTGTTGTCTAAGGGAATTTAATCCAAGTGGATTAAGGTTTGTTTACAACAGGTTCAAGGAAGCATAGGTGCTTAAGGAGTGCATTAGTGCACAAGGAGCAAGAGTGCTCAAGTGAATTATTGTAATTCAATTTTATAGAATCTGTATTGTAACAAGAGTCTTTTAAAGAAATAAAAGTGAGTCTCCAATACTAATTGGTATTGGACGTGGAGTAGGCTATTATTATAGAGGGTAATAGCCGAACCACGTAAAAATCTTGGTGTTATTTTTATTAATTGATTTAACTTAATTCCACTCAAGTTAATTGATTTGGTAAATAAACAAAACTTAATCGTGAGAATTTTTATTATCATTAAATATTTTTATTTAACTTACAAAAACACCAAGATATTTTCTTAAATAAAAATTCAATTCGGTAGACCATATTCATTCAGCAAGCTGCATTCATCAATATAGTAGGCTATATTCAATATTTTGGTTTAAAGTTTTTAATTGGTCATAATTTATATCCACACTTATTCAACCCCCCCTTCTAAGTGTGCCTTATCTGAATTTCAATTTTCCAATTTACAGATATGCACAGAAAGTATGAAAGCCATTTTTCATAAAAACTATATGACATAAAAGAATTGGGTTGAAGAGATTACTCAAGCGTAGAGTGAAATAGGAGATGAATTCCTTCTGATTCTTCTTGACTCTCACAAACCTCTTAACAACTTCTCTAAATTCTCAACCTCTCTCTCTTTTCCCTCTCTGTTTTACCTGACTTAGCCAAATAATGAAAAAGGAAGAAAAGAAGAATACGTCTAATATAATAGAAATTAAACTGACGCGATGATGGTCAGTTACCCAATCATGGGTAACTGCTATTAACTTTTCTTAGGGCCTTGTTTGTTTAGCAAGAATAGGATTTCAAAAATATTTAATTTAATAAAGCCTTATTATATAGTTTAAATAATGTCACATCCATTATAAAATAAATCTAATATCTTATTTAATTAATTTTAAATAAAATATAGTAAATTCTCGTTAATTCACATAATTAAATTTCTCCTTTAATAACAATGCCAAATTCTTAAATCTCTAATTAATAATTAAATTAATTAAAAATAAAATTAAGCTTATTAAATATTTCTTTTAATACAATAAGCTCACATAATCACATACTTGAATAATAATATTCTCCACATTAATTTAATAAATATAATACATATAATTAAATTAATCTACCATAACTTCAGCAATTAATCATTTAATCTAATAATTAATTCATCGAAAAATATTTATTCAATCCAATAAATATTAAAAATTAAATTACAAAATCTCGGTTGTCACATGTTGTCACATTATAACACATATTAAGCATGAAATTTTGTACTTTCTAAAGCCACTTTTGAACAAAAATACTGTAAGACCCCAAATTATTAATAAATAAAATTTATTTTCCTCTATTTATTATTTTGAAATAGTAAGGGTTGATTTGATTAATGTGGATAGTTATGGGTAAAATACGCAAATATTTCGAATAAGCAAGTGGTTATAAAATATTCATTATCATTTGAGAATATTCGTTTGGTCGTGGAATATTCGTATGCATTACCTACATACGATCTTTTGTGGGTCCCATAACTGAAAGCGATTAGATGAAGAAAACGACAAATATAAGTTGTTTATAAATAACTGGCGTAGTTGTTATCGTTAATCTTTGTTGGAATACCGGTGGTTAAAACACACTAATACGCCGTTGTTGAACAAGAAGACACCAGTATTGCACCAATTATTGATTCTTACGTAAGAAGGCACTACTCAATAATGGTTACGAATTATTCTTCAAAGATTTTTATTAATTTAATAATTGTCATATTGATATTTTATATTCTTGTTGTTTCAATAATTGTCATTACACAAGATTTTTCATTATCGAAGCAATAATTCATATTATCTCGAATAATATTATTAGATAACATTATTGGCAATGTCTAGAAAGTTCTCATCAAGGAGAGGTTTGGTCACCTAATTGCTTGCCCAAGAAGGAGAAATTCTTATTGAAAGCCCCCTCTTTCTTGGGAACCGCCTCGTTGTCAATATTGTGATTCTCGTAATATTATTTGTGAATAATTAATTATTGATTCATATGATGAGGAAAATATTGATTTTATGTGGATATAGATGGAGAAAATTTTAATATGACAATTGTTGAAAATTGAAATTTTATCTTTTCTCGATAAAATAATTTATTTAAATATATTATTATATTTTAATAATATAATAATGGTGATATTTTTACAACGAATGTGGGATATATGAGTATACTGAGGAGGAAGAGTATTTTTTGTTGCAATAAATGTTTAAAACATGTTAAACATGCTCTGCGGACCCCATTTATCGATGAAATTTTATTATAAATTTGTAAAATCGCCTCTGCTTGTGGATTTCGGTCAATTTCATTTGAATTTGGAAAAACTTTCTTCAAAGAAAGTTGTAGAGAATTGAATTTCCTATAAAAAGTCGCGAGATTCAATTTTTTGATAAAAGGGCTATTTATTGTGAATTATTGAAGTCTCAAAATAATTGATTTTTGGAAGTTTAAAATAATTTAAATTAGAAAAACGTTTTTGATATGTTTGGTGGGCTTGGTTGGTTGTTGAAATGAGCTGATTTCAGTTTATAAGAGTGTGCGTGGAAAAATTTTATATATATTAATATTATATTAAATTTTCTACTTTGAATGTTCTAAAGATTTTCCTATAAATAGGGTGCTTGGGCTAGAATTAAAAATCACACCGTAAATCAAGTTTTCTCTCTATATTATCGAGCGTATTCTTGTGAGTATTTTGAGTATACTTTGAGTATTGCTATACTGGTGCAAGTTCAAGTCATAGCCTATATCCTGTTTCAACTGTAAGTCTTGCTTTTCGAGGTAAGGGGTGTTATTTTCTTCTCAAATGATATTATTTTTCAATATCATTATCTTTGAAATATTGGTTGGAACTTTTATCAAATTTGGAACTTTTTCATGTCGAGGTTACTATTCATGAGTTACTATTCACGAGTTACTATTCATGAGTTACTATTCACACGAGTACTATTCATGAAGCGTGAAGATGTTTTTTTATGAAATTTCTATCTTTTGGTGTCTGAGTTACTATTCACGTATCTGACTATTCACGAATCTGACACTATTCAATTTAAAAAATGAAATTTCTTCTTTTTGTCCAAAATATCTATTATGGATACTAGCTTTGATTGTATCTATGTTTTGATCATTCTTGAATTTTACTCCACTCTGATTACTTATGAAGTATTTTTGAACTTGAATTGTTTAAAATACGAATCCTTAATATTTGTTCTTTTGTTTCACTGGATTCGTTTTCTTTAAAATATTTTTCATCATCCTCAGTCCTAAATTATGATATTACTGAATATCTTTGGCCTGTAGCTCAAAGATGAATGATTTCTTGATGAATATCTTTGGCCCGTAGTGCAAAAGATGAGCAGTGTTGAGATGAACATGATCGATCGATTAATATCTTTGGCTGTAGTGCAAAAGATGAACAGTGTTTAGATGAACATGACTTATCGATGAATATCTTTGGCACAGTAGTGCAAAGATGAATATTTGATTCGGATATATATTGATTGATGTTACAGGATAAAATATCGACGATGAACTTTTAAATTCATATATAGAAGATAGTAGTTTGCATTCTCTACTTAACTCTTCTAATGAATTATTATTTCATTGCTATGAATATTGATTTAAAATTTGTTGTCTATTGTATTCTATTAGATTTTTCCTGTTGGAGACTAACGATAATTTGTTGTATATTATCTTAGTCATAATATTCTTTACTTGGGCTAGTTGAGCTCACCCTTTTCCTTGTTGTTCAATTTTTCTTCTCGGGAGGCGAGAATGTAAATGAGTACTAGTGGGGTATGGAATGAAGGTTCTAGAGAGAGTTGTTTAGTAGTCCTCACCATTTTGTAAAATAATGTATCAATAATTATGATGGGGATTTATTTGCGTGTGGATATTGTCTGATGGCAATATCTCGTATTTAAACTCACGCTTTATATGTTGTAATAATAAAGTTGTAGTTATTTCGTACCATGTATTTGGCGACTCGAAATGGGTTGGATGGAATGGACCTATTTTGGGGCGTCACAATTGGTATCGTAACTTAGGGATATGATCTCATGAGAGATCGGGGAATAGAATTAGGAGGGAGAGACGAGTAAATCCTTCGCTAGTGTGTCCTACCTAAGCTTATTTGTTAGTTAGTCGATATATAGGGATATTATGTGATATATTGATTTCCTTAATTAACTCTTGTTTTATGACGATGATTGAGAATGTCGTTGAGAATATTAACGATGGAGTAAATGAGACCGTGGAGACGCTCTGTACTCACCAACGAGGAGAAACGTGCAACAGTGGGCAATGTACCTCCCGTGAACAACACCACTAAGCGATGATGATGAGCGAGATGTATAGAAGCTTTTTGCGGTTCATGCAAACTCGCATTTAGAGAGACTCGTGTTCAAAATACAGAGAAATGATAGCAATTCACCAAGTTGTCACAACCCAAACAGCTCAAAGAGTCAGGACCACCAGAATTTAAGGGAAAGCCGATCCGATCATGGCGGAAACATGGGTCAAGCAAATTACCAAGATATTCGATGTCTTGGGATGCACGGAGGAACGAAAAGTTCCATTCGCTACTTTTATGTTCCGTGAACGAGGCATTCATCGGTGGGAATCAGTGAAGCGCACCCATCCAAATTGCACTCGGCATGTCATGGGAGACATTTGAAATAGTTCAATGACAAGTACTTCCCCGAAAAGTATTCGTCTATATGAAGGAAGTGGAGTTTATTAGATCAAGGCGAATAACATGACGGTGTCCCAAAGACGAGGCAAAGTTCATGAGTTATCCGTGTTTGCACCTCATTTGGTGGAGAATGAGGAACGATGACGCGGATGTTTCGAGAGGTTTGAAACCCGACATACGTCAAGATCTCATTTCTCATAAATTTTCTCTCTATTCGGATGTTGTCAACGGGGCTCGATTGTTGTTAGAGCGAGATAACGAGTACGCTTCAACCGAGGGACCATAACCAGGATCATACCAAAGATAGCAATCATCGAATAACGATAACCAAATGGAGAAAGAAGAATACTGAAAAAAGCGGTAACCACTCCGGTGGTAATCGTGGCCATGAAAATAAGAAGAAGCGAGTCGGGAGGAGGTTTTAAAAGAGGAGATTTAACAACGACCATGTGAAGACGACAGCGGTCTTGGCAAAGAATCGGGTTCCAAGGGAGGAGAAAGACCATCTGTCAGATGTTACAAATGCCGGAAAGAGGATATATCACCCCAAACCGCCCACAACAGCTTTTAAGGTATGCTATAATTGTGGAAAAGAAGGACATATCGCCGAGATTAGACGGTATCGAAACCCATCCAATGAATGGTGACTCAAAAGGATGTCCCGTAAAAGTCAAAGTCAACGATTCTTGGAAGGAGCGTTTTTAAGTGGCCCAATAAAATGCGAGGAACCCGAACGGTTAGCACGGGTTAGTTAATTATAAATTCTTGCAAAGTTTATACCTTACTAGATACCGGGTTCTACCCATTCGTTTATCTCTCTTGCTTGCCAACGCTTGAACTTGACTACGGAGAAATTAGACTTTGACCTATTTATGGAGACTCAGTTAGAAAAACTTTCATTACATCCGTTGTTTAGAAATCTTGCTTGATTCAGTTTGGCACTATCACATTACCTGTTAACCTTATTTCTATAGAGATATTTGCTTTTGATGTGATTTTAAGGTTAACTACTCATCATGCCAAAATTGATTACTTTCGTAAGGTTATTAATTTTCATATTCCGAAGCAACCTGTTATTCGAATTCAAGCAATCAAACCATGGTAATCAAACATTTTCATATCAAGCCATGAAGTCATTCGTTTATTACGGATGTCAAGTTTTCTTAGTCCATGTTATGGATTTGAATAAAGACACGCCGATTTGAATAATATTCCCATGTTGTTATTGATTTTTCCCGATGTATTTCTGAAGAATTTCTTGGCTTACTCCCAAAGCTTCGATATTAAATTTTGTATCGACTTTGAACCCTAGACAAAACTCATTTCTAAAATCTCATATCGAATGGCTCCTATTGAACTTCGTGAGTTAAAATTCAACTATAAATTTGGTACCGAGCCTTTATCCGGTGACTACCTTTGTGGAATGCACCGCGGACTCTCCGTAGGGGACACCATATTCGTGCGATATTAAACCGATAGGTGTTATTGTAACGTCATATCCAAGGTTGGGATATGAGTCACGATTAAGAACAACCTAAGTCGGTAATCGAAATACGTAGCTTTTAGGCTTAGTTGGTTATTATCTGAGATTCGTTGAAGGATATTCTCGAATCGCTATTCCATTAACGCAAATTGACTCGTAGAGATACAAAATTCGAATGGAGCAAGGAATATGGGAAGAGCTTCAAGAACTCAAGAGGAGACTCATTTCAAAGACATTACGACAATGCCATCCCGGAAAAGCGAACGTGGTAGGTGACGTGTTGAGTAGAAGATCGATATAAGCACGAAACGATATTGTCAAAGACTAATTTCAGATAATTTACAAATAATAGAGATGGAGATGAAAACTCTAGGTACCCACGTGATGATATACTGAGTATAATCGACTTTAATCGATAAAGTTAAAGTCGCTTCAAGCTACACAATCGAGAGTGATGAATTTGAAGAAGGAGGTGCGAGAAGTTGTTATTTCAAAAGCGAGAATCGGTGAGGTGAGGAAAGCTCAAACCTTCGATTTATTAATCCATTTGAAATTCTCGATCGAATAGGAACCGTGGCCTATAGACTCGCTTTACCGCCAAGTATGACGCGTGTTCATAACGTTTTTCATGTATCGATGTTACGTAAATATGTGGATGACCCGAACTTCGCTATTGAGTTAGAACCGGACGAGATAGCCAAGACTTAACGTCGCGAGGAGGTACCACCAAGATCTTGGATAGGAAAGAACATGTCCTATGTCTTGAGGTTATACCACAAGTTAAAGTTTTGTGGAGAAACCATGCTATTGAGGAAATGACCTAGGAGTTGGAAACGGAAATGAAAGCGAGGTATTCTCATCTTTTCAAACACCAGTATCGTCGTCAATTTCGAGGACGAAATTTCATAAGGAGGGAGGGTTGAAGACCCCAAATTATTAATAAATAAAATTTATTTTCCTCTATTTATTATTTTGAAATAGTAAGGGTTGATTTGATTAATGTGGATAGTTATGGGTAAAATACACAAATATTTCAATAAGCAAGTGGTTATAAAATATTCATTATTGTTTGAGAATATTCGTTTGGTCGTGGAAAATTCGATGCAATGAAGCGTAGTCTTTTGTGGGTCCCATAACGTAAAAGTTTATTGGATGAAGAAAACGACAAATATAAGTTGTTTATAAATAACAGGCGTAGTTATTCTGAATTAATCTTGTTAGAATACCGGTGGTTAAAACACACTAATACTGCGTTGTTGAACAAGAAGACACCAGTATTGCACCAATTATTGATTCTTACGTAAGAAGGCACTACTCAATAATGGTTACGATAATTATTGTTCAAGATTTTATTGATTTAATAATTGCAACGTTGATATTTTATATTACTTTTGTTTCAATAATTGTCATTACACGATATTTTTCATTATCGAAGCAATAATTCATATTATCCTCAATAATATTATTAGATAACATTATTGGAAATGTCTAGAAAGTTCTGTCAAGGAGAGGTTTGGTCACCTAATTGCGCTACCAATGAGGAGAAATTCTTATTGGAAAGCCCTCTTCTCTGAACCTGCTGGTTGTCAATATTGTGATTCTGTAATATTATTTGTGAATAATTAATTATTGATTCATATGATGAGGAAAATATTGATTTTATGTGGATATAGATGGAGAAAATTTTAATGTGACAATTGTTGAAAATTAAAATTTTATCTTTTTCCGATAAAATAATTCATTTAAATATATTATTATATTTTAATAATATAATAATGGTGATATTTTTACAACTAATGTGGGATATATGAGTATACGAGGAGGAAGAGTATTTTGTTGCAATAAATGTTTAAAACATGTTAAACATGTCGGTGGACCCCATTTATTGACCGAAATTTTATTATAGCTTTGAAAATCGTCTGCTTGTGGATTTCGGTCAATTTCATTTGGAATTTGGAAAAACTTTCTTCTGCAAAGTTGTAGAGAATTGAATTTCCTATAAAAAGTCGCGAGATTCAATTTTTCTGATAAAAGGGCTATTTATTGTGAATTATTGAAGTTCAAAACTCAAAATAATTGATTTTTTGGAAGTTTAAAATAATTTAAATTAGAAAAACGTTTTTGATATGTTTGGTGGGCTTGGTTGGTTGTTGAAATGAGCTGATTTCAGTTTATAAGAGTGTGCGAGGGAAAATTTTATATATATTAATATTATATTAAATTTTCCACTTTGTTCTAAAGCATTTTCCTATAAATAGGTGCTTGGTTAGAATTGAAAATCACACCGTAAAATCAAGTTTTCTCTCTAT
Source organism: Panax quinquefolius (assembly GCA_020205615.1). NCBI lineage: Eukaryota > Viridiplantae > Streptophyta > Magnoliopsida > Apiales > Araliaceae > Panax > Panax quinquefolius. Next base: position 122,898,843 of record CM035161.1, on the reverse strand, counting down.
ATTATCGAGCGTATTCTTGTGAGTATTTTGAGTATACTTTGAGTATTGCTATACTGGTGCAAGTTCAAGTCATAGCCTATATCCTGTTTCAACTAAAATCTTGCCTTTTCGAGGTAAGGGGTGTTATTTTCTTCTCAAATGATATTATTTCTTCAATATCATTATCTTTGAAATATTGGTTGGAACTTTTATCAAATTTAGAACTTTTTCATGTCGAGGTTACTATTCATGAGTTACTATTCACGAAAGTTACTATTCACGAGTTACTTATTCACGAGTACTATTCATGAAGCGTGAAGATGTTTTTTTTGTGAAATTTCTATCTTTTGGTGTCTGAGTTACTATTCACGATACTCAAGACTATTCACGAATCTGACACTATTCAATAGAAAAAATGAAATTTCTTCTTTTTTCCAAAATATCTATTATGGATACTAGCTTTGATTGTATCTATGTTTTGATCATTCTTGAATTTTACTCCACTCGATTACTTATGAAGTATTTTTGAACTTGATTGTTTAAAATACGAATCCTTAATATTTGTTCTTTTGTTTCACTTTGGATTCGCTTTTCTTTAAAATATTTTTCATCATCCTCGGTCCTAAATGATGATATTCTCAATATCTTTGGCCCGTAGTGCAAAGATGAATGATTTCTTGATGAATATCTTTGGCCCGTGGTGCAAAGATGAACAGTGTTGAGATGAACACGACCGATCGATTAATATCTTTGGCCGTAGTGCAAAAGATGAACAGTGTTTAGATGAACATGACCAATCGATGAATATCTTTGGCTCAGTAGTGCAAAGATGAATATTTGATTCGAGATATATATTGATTGATGTTACGGGGATAAAATATCGACGATGAACTTTTAAATTCATATATAGAAGATAGTAGTTTGCATTCTCTACTTAACTCTTCTAATGAATTATTATTTCAATGCGAATATTGATTTAAAATTTGTTGTCTATTGTATTCTATTAGATTTTTCCCGTTGGAGACTAACGATAATTTGTTGTATATTATCTTAGTCATAATATTCTTTACCGGGCTAGTTGAGCTCACCCTTTTCCTTGTTGTTCAATTTTTTCTTCTCGTGAGGCGAGAATGTAGCGAGTACTAGTCGGGTATGGAATGAAGGTTCTAGAGAGAGTTGTTTAGTAGTCCTCACCATTTTTGTAAAATAATGTATCAATAATTATGATGGGGATTTATTTGCGTGTGGATATTGTCTAGATGGCAATATCTGTATTTAAACTCACAGTTTATATGTTGTAATAATAAAGTTGTAGTTATTTCTGTACCATGTATTTGGCGACTCAGAATGAGTTGGATGGAATGGACCTATTTTGGGGGCGTCACAAATACTGTTATTTACTTTTCTCCTTATAAACCCAAATTTCATGTATTTGAATATCAACATAGACTTATAGAGGATAACTAACAGATTTAGCAAGAGAATACATACATATAAACAACATCTTCTACAATAATTCAACCAAAACCTAATTTCCAAAGAATAGAAAATTATAAGACTACAAATTAGAGTTAGGGGTAGATTATACCTTAAACCCTTGATTGAATGCTAGAAAAAGATAGTATTATGGCTTAGAAATTCTCCTTCCTCCTGACAATCTTAGAAACTCACAATCACAATGTTTTCTCTCTTGCTTCCAAGTTCTCTCTATGCTCTTCACTGATAACTAGACTTAGGGGAAAAATAATACGCATAATATAACTGGCCTCCCACTAACCCACACATACTACAGTTATAAAAATAAAAAATTTGCGTCAGTTAAAATAAACCAAAAGCCATAAGGCTACGTTTGGTTACACACTAATTCCTCATACTAGATTATTTAAATAATATTTATATTATATAGTTACACTTGTCACACATGTAACCATTTTAATTGCTTATAATTTATAATTATAATAATTATATTCTTATTATAATTATGCTTATAATAAATAATTAAATAATTATATATCTAATTTAATTAATAAATTAGAAACATCACTTTGTTTAAATTATTTATTTCCTTTAAATTAAACAATTCATTTAATTTAATTATCTTCTTAAATATTAAGCAATTGATTTAATTTAATTATTTCTTTAAATTAAATCCTTCAAATAAAATTAACATTGTTCAATTTAATTTACATTAATCAATTTAGTTACTAAATTAATTCACCACAATTTTATCAACCATTTATTTATCTCAATAAATAAATAAGTTTAAAATATTTATTTAATTCAATAAATATTTAAAATTAATTATTAAATTCATTTAATTCCTTCAATAGTCAACTTAACTATTAAACCTCACTTTCCCAATATATGAATATATATTTCTCTTCACACCGCATCATATATTTCAACATATATAAAGACGTATATATACATACTCAAACTCAAAACATCTCATAATAAGAATTTTAACTATTAAATTCTTATTTTAATAACTTATAGAAATTGACTTGTCACAATAATGTAAGAATTTCACCATGTATGCTTGATTTTATGTATGCGAGTTATTCCAACATAATGATAAAGAATGGAATAATGTGTTCTCTTCATGAATATAAAAAATAATACCCCTTACGAAAGTCACAACAAATAATATCCTTTACCTGTAACAAACCTGGATATAGGAGTAGTGAAATAGCATAATACTTTTCTTCTTTCTCTCTATAGTTTCTCTCTAGAATTTTAGTGAATTAAGTAAGAAATAATGAAGAAATGAGCTTCTATTTATAGGAGAATGGATTTAATAGTAATTAATTCCAAACTATCTGAGATTGATTTACTTTTTAAACCAGACGGTCCAGATTGGTTTACTATAAAATATTTTAATAAAACAAAATCTTTTAAATAAAATATAATATATTCTATTTATAATCTAATAAAACGAATAACTTTATAAAAGTATTCATTTTATATAAAAATATTTTATGTCTGTAAACATTATACGAGCACTATGCAAACACTATGCATAATAAAATATAATATATTTTAATACAATCAATAAAACTGATCAAATTATAATTTCAAATTTTTCTAGAATTTTTGAAGGTTAGAAAAATTACGAAACTGAAAAACATAACAACCCTTAAAATCCCTTACTATCCCTTACCTCAAAAGAAATCTTTTAACCTGGATATCTGATATAACGTCAAGGAAACTTACAATCGATGAATAAAGAACTCACCAAGATCTAAATACTCACAAAATACACTCCGATAATCTGTAGAGAAAAAGAGAAAAACTTATGAATTCTGGTGTGATTTTCAATTCTAACTTAAAGGTTAACCTATTAGATTGAGGATCTACCGTCATTATTAACCCATCTACACTCTTGAATTTATCCAATGTGGGATTCATGTGAAATATCCCAACAGACACCAACCCTTAAATCCAAATCTTCAAAATTAAGTAAAGACAAACCCTAAAATTATATCTACAACAAAAAAAAAATAGAGAAACTAAAATGGAGATATAAAAATTTGTGAAACCCAATGATTACAGTAGATTCGATGACAAAAAATCAGAATCGTAATTCCAAATGAAGAAGATTAACACCAATGTCTCTTATATTTCCTTATGGGATACCAATTTGGATTGTTTTTATGTTGATTTTTTAGGTGAAGGTTGAAGATGGTGATGGGTGAGGAAGGTGGCGATAGTGATGAGTGAGCGAAGGTCGCAATGGAGATGAGCGAAGGTCGCAATGGAGATGAGAGATGACGGTTGGATTGCGTGGGAGAGAAGGACGTCATGAAAATGGTTACGGAGGAGGCGCGATAATGGCGATGAAGGGAAGATGATGATGAAGATGAAGTTTTTTTTTTTTTTGACTTTAAATTTGTATTTAAAAATATTTTAAAATTTGATAATTATCCACATGTATAATTTTAGTTATTTTTAATACAAAATCTGAAACAGGACGTCCATGTCATTTTAAAATGTTAGCCACGTAAGTTGAGCTGTTAATTATTTGGACCAAAAATTATAAAATCAGTTGTTTGAAATATTTTTTCAGTTTAGTAATGTAAATGTAACAAAAAATAATAATTTCAGGAAATACAATGAAAATCGAGTTTGAGTACAATGATCAAAGAGTCAATTAATCCAAATATTATGAGTACATATAATAATTAATATCAAAATTATGTATACATATATATATATATAAATAATTACTTTAATTACAAATTATATTACATATAGGAGATTTTTAGTTAATTAATATTACAAAACAATTATAACTTATATATTAGTTTTAAAATTTAGTTAGCTAGCTTTTAAAAATAAAAATCATAATGACAACTCATTATTTTAGAACAATTATATTTTTAAATAACTATATATTAAAAATATAAAAAAATATTATGAGTAAATAATAATTAATATAAATTTTTATAATATATATTACAAGATATGTTAACGATTAACATTTAGTAAACAACTTTATTTCATACATGAGACTTTAAGTTAATTAATGTTACAAAAATCCTAACTTATATATTACTAATTAAAATTTAATTATCTTTTAAAACTAAAATCATGATCGTAACTAATTATTTTACAATAATTTTATTTTTTATAGAATTTATTTATTTAATTAATTATCCAATAGAGTATGAATTAAACAAATTGTTTAGGTTTTTAGATTTTCACTCAACTTTGAATTCTAATTAAAAATGCATATAGAAAAAGATTGATTATAAAAATAAAATATTAAAATTTTAAGCTATATAAAACTTAATATTAAATTAAAGATAACAAAAAAACCATATTAGTAACACACAATATGAGATCTTTAATCATTCACTTTTAATCAAAATTTATAGTCATTCTTATAATAATAGTAAATCAATTTGAAATTAAATTAAAAATTAAAAAATAGTATTATTTAAAAAACAACCCGTGTTTGGTTCTAAAAGAGTAAACTTCCAAGAAGTCAGTCCACCTCTACCTGTTAAAAAAGGGTTTAAATATATTTTTCCTACTCTACTAAGGTTCAGTTTATAAATGCATCATCGAATTGATTTTTTTTACGGTCAACTCATTGAACTATATATTATTTACAAAAAGTGATTTTGCCGTCTATGTCCGTTAATCATTTAACAGAACAATAATGTGGCAATACGAGGTAGGAGAGAGAAGTTGAGTTGGATAACTATTAAATTAAATTATACTTAATTCTATAACAAATAGTTAAACAAAATATAAATCAAATTAATATACATAACAAATAATTAAATTAAATTAATTAATTAATAATAAAAATAATTTAATGAATAATTTTTACAAATGTATTTATATAAATTAACAAAATATAAATCAAATTAATATATATAATAAATAATTAAATTAAATTAATTAATTAATAATAAAATAAATTAATAAATAATTTTTACAAATATATTTATATAAATTAATTAATTCATATTTTTTAAAAATTTTAAAAAATTTTATTTTACTTTAAAAATATAAAATTATCTAATATTTTAAAATTGAGGGATTATTATTATTATTCTCCTTATTCATATTATTCTCTTCTTCTTCTTCTTCTTCTTCTTCGAACCCAAACTTCTCCCAACTCGTCGGCGACTTTTGTTTCAGTGGAGACGACGATGAGAGAGAAATTCCGGATCAATTATATATATCAGATCTATATCTACAAATTTCGGATCTATTTTTTCCTCCCTCTCTGGTTATGACGATGACTCTAGACCAGTTGTGGTAAGTTTTCTCTCTCCTAATTCCCCTGTTCATAGTTTTTCCTCAACAAGATGGTGAAAAAAGTTGTACTCTTTTTGTATTTTCCCACAGATTTTCCGAAGGGTTAAATGTTTTTGAAGTCACTCTACTATAGGTCAACTTACAAATGGTTCATTGAATTTTTTTTTTCTTACAAATGGGTCATTGAACTCTTATTTACTTACAAACCGTTAAAAAATCCGTTAACTTTAACCGGTTTGCCACGTAAGCAGCTAACTTGTGAAAAAAAGAAGCTTATGTGGCAAGAATTATCCCATGTGGCCTTGATGTAGATTTGAAAAATTTTATGGAGTAAATAAAAGAATTATTTTAAAGTAAAGTATAAATTAAAATAAATAAAAATATATTTAATAATAAAAATATATTAAAAATTAATAAAGTGTAGTTTTTTAATAAAAACGAAGTTTTTTATTTTTTTTAAAACTGCAGTTTTTTTAATAAAAAATGCAGTTTTTTTATTTTTATTAAAAAAGTGCAGCTTTTTTAATAAAAAACGCAATTTTTTTAATAATTTTTTTATTAAAAAATAAATAAAACGAAATTTTTTTAAAAAATAAAAAAATATATATTTTTTTAAAAATTTGTTTTTATTCTTATTAAAAAAAATTAAAACGCAATTTTTTTAATAAAATAATTGTTTTTTTATTTTTATTAAAAAATTTAAAATCAAGTTTTTTAATAAAAATAAATATTTTTAATAAAAATAAAAAAACTTCGTTTTTATTAAAAAAATAACTGCGTTTTCTTTATTTTTATAACTGCATTTTTTTATTTTTAATATTAAAACGTATTTTTTATTAAAAAAAAACTTCACTTTTTTTTTAATAAAATTAAAAAATGCACTCTTTTTATTAAAAATGTTGCACTTTTTTTATTAAAAAAACTGCACTTTTTAAAAAATAAAAAACTGCGTTTTTTATTAAAAAATGCACTTTTTTTTTAATGAAAATAAAAAAATCACTTTTTTTAATAAAAAATGCAGTTTTTTTTAATAAAAAAAATTAACAGATTACTTTTAAAATAATTAAATATATTTTTTATTTATTTTTAATTTATATTTTACTTTAAAATAATTCTTTTATTTACTCCAGAAATTTTTTCAAATTTACATCAAGGCCACATGGGATAATTCTTGCCACATAAGCTTCGTTTTTTCACAAGTCAACGTGGCAAACCGGTTAAAGTTAACAGATTTTTTAACGGTTTGTAAGTAAGTAAGAGTTCAATGACTAATGAGAAAAAAAAGTTCAATGAACCATTTGTAAGTTGACCTATAGTCCAGTGTCTTCAAAAGCATTTAACCCATTTTCCGAAAAAAGTAAGATTACCACAAGTTTCATTCTCAAAAACTGTAAGTTTATCACTACCCAAGTTCCAATTTTTGTTTACATGCTTGTTTGTAAACCGACCATTTAGTTTTGCTAATTTCTTCTGATTTTGGGTTTTTGAATTGAGTTTATCGCTTAATCTATTCTATTTTTTCTGCAGATCTAGTGCAAATTAGGGGAATTCCGAATTGTATCATCACAGACTCACAGTTTGAAAATTTGTATGGTTTCGTTCCGCTCTTTAAATTTTGTATTTATTTTTGAAAAAATGTTTGGGGTTTTGCCCAAAAGTGATTCGTTTCAAATTCGAGAGGTGTGGAATGACAATCTCGATGAGGAGTTTGCTTTAATTCGTGACATTGTTGATGAATTTCCTTATATTGTTGTCGGAATGTTTGGTGATTGTCTGGACTATTCTCCGGTGTTTCGCCAGTGGTAGTGTGACGCCCCCAAAATAGGTATACATCACCCATTCTGAGTCGTCAAATACATGATACAGAATACAAATACAATCTTAAAGCAAAAGGGTGAGCTCAACTAGTCTAGTAAGAAATATTATGACTAAGATAATGCAGAAAAAAATTATCATTAGCCTTCAACAGTGTTAAACTGATAAAATATAACAAACATCAAGTTTAACTACAGCGGAACAAATAATCCATTAAAAGAGTCAAGTAGAGAATAAAATCTACTATCTTTTATGATTTAAAAAGGTTTTTCATCACTTTTATCGCTAAGACTCAGCTTAATAAATAATCCACATCATGCCTGCACTACGGCTAAGGATATTCATTAGGATCACGACCACAAATTATCCATGCACTACGGGCCAAATATATTCATGTATTCATCAATGGTCATGATCATGCCAACAACTGTCCATCAATGCACTACGGTCCAATAAAGACTTTTATCACATCATTTGTAACATTACTATCATGATTACAATCAATAATCCCTAGTCATAATCATACCAAGTCCATCTATGCACTACAGGACACAGATGACTTTCAACATAATATAAACATGAGGATGATGACAATGATATAAGAATTCAATAAAATAAGTTCAAGAATTAATTTATCCAAGAACCAATAACGTCCAAATTGTCAACATGATACTGCTTTGTGGGGTAAAACTCAAGAATGCTCAGAAGAATATTTTCATGAAAAAATACTAGATGAAGCGCAAATATCAATGATATTCCACAAATTTTATGGAGTATAAAAGCCAAAATTTTAACCAACTGAGTATAATAAAGAATTGAATAAAAAAAAATCACTAGGCATGCGATAGACCGCACAGACAAGTTATTCCAACAGAATAATAAATAACGGAATCAGGTCATGCGTAAACGCACAGATATGATATTCCAACAAAATATTAAATAACGGAACCAGGTCAGGTGAAATTCGCACCGACAGGATGTTCCAATGGAATAATAAATAACGGAACCAATCGTGCGTAAGCACGCATGCATGGAAGTTCCAATGTAATAATAAAGAATGGAATAACGAGAAAAATTTCACCATGATGTGGTACTTAGCATGTATATGTTATTCCAACATAATAATAAAGAATGAAATAATGTAATAATTTCACTATGTGTATGCGGTGCTTGGCATGTATACGTTTATTCCAACATAATAAAGAATGGAATAATAGAAGAATTTCACCACATATAGTAGTCCATCAGATATCTGAGTTATTCCAATGTAATAATAAAGAATGGAATAACGTAAGAATTTCACCAAGTATAGGGTAGTCCACGATACGTGTTATTCCAATGAAATAATAAAGAATGGAATAATGTGTTCTCTTCATGAATATGAAAGAAATAATACCCCTTACGAGTACAACAAATAATATCACTTACCTTATAAAAAAGAGTACTCCGACGGGTAGGGCGAGGATATTCTTGAAGAAAACTTGCACTACGCTCAAAGCTTTTTAAAACTCTAAAGAAATACGATCAAGATTATAGAAGAGAATTCTCTGAATTTCTGGTGTGATTTCAATTCTAACTAAGCATCCTATTTATAGGAAAATAGAAAAGATACTATGCAATAAAATATAATATAATATATATATATATATATATTATTTAAAATCTAATAAAACAAATAACTTTATAAAAGTATTCTATTTTATATAAAAAGATTTTTCTATACAAAATAATATGCAGACACTATGCAATACTATGCATAATAAAATATAATATATTCTATTTATAGTCTAATAAAACAAATAACTTTATAAAAGTATTATGTTTTATATAAAAAGATTTTACTATGCATAATAGAATATAATATATTCTATTTATAGTCTAATAAAACAAATAACTTTATAAAAGTATTCATTTTATATAAAAAGATTTTACTATGCAAAACACTATGCATAATAGAATATAATATATTCTATTTATAGTCTAATAAAACAAATAACTTTATAAAAGTATTTTGTTTTATATAAAAAACTTTTCTGCTTTTATTACATTAATAATACTAATAAAACAAAATTTATATATATATATATATAAACATCTGTGACTTCATAAAAAGACACTTCAATTTATTTAACAACATTTATCATCATTATTATAATTCACAATATTAATCGACCGAAATTGTCGTTTCCGGAAAGATGGGCTTTCGATAAGGATTCCTCCTATCATGCATGATTAGGTGACCAAACCTCTCATCAAGCGTAACTTCAGACATCGTTAATATTTCAAATAATAATATTAATAACTATGTCATCTCAATTATTGATTTAATAATATATAAAATATCGACAATAATTGAATCAAATAACGTGAGATCTTATGCAATAATTCTTCAAGCAATAATTGAACAAAAGCGAGTGACTTCTCACGTAAGCATCAATAATCAATACCGGTAAGTGCTCTTATGCAACCACGCCAGACATCAGACTTTTACTACCGGGTAGTTCAACAGTATTAACGGTAAAACTTCCGTCGTTATTTTCGTAAAAATATTTCTGTCGTTTTCTCATTCCGACAATAATTTCGTTGTGGGATCCACCAATGATTGTGCCATCGTACTGATATTCCCCGACAAAAATAATATTCTCCAACCAATCGAATATAATACAACAACTTTCATACTTTGTAAAAATTATAAATACTACACACAACTATAACATTATCTCAAATCCACACCATAATTTTAAAAAAAATATTTCGAGAAAATTAAATCTTTATTCATAAAATTTGGGGTCTCACAATCTCCCCTCCTTATGAAATTTTGCCCTTGAAATTTACGTACGTACCTTGTATGATGAGGATACCTTGACTTCATTTCAGATTCTAACTCTTGAGGTATAACCTTTGAGTGTTTAATACGGTCCTTTTTATCCAAGATTTTAACAGGTACATCTTCATACGTTAAATTATCCGTTATCTCGTCCGGTTTTAAATCAATAATGTGGTTCGGGTCGTCCACATATTTACGTAACATCGATACGTTAAAAACGTTATGAACACGCGACATACTTGGCGGTAAAACGAGTCTATAAGCCACAGTTCCTACTTAATCGAGGATTTCAATTGGACCAATTAAATCGAGGGTTGAGATTTCCTCTCTTCATCAATTCTTGCTTCTAGAATAATGCCCTCTTGAACCTTCTTCTTCACATTCATCAGCTCTGAGTATGTATGTGACACCCCTAAAATGGGTATACATCACCCATTCTGAGTCGCCAGATATCACACTATAAAAATCAATTACAAACTTCATTTATACAACTGTTGAACTGTCGTACAGAATACGACCATAGTTAAACTGTAAGTTTTAATACAAATGTATGTAACTCTCATGATGCCTCGGCCACAACCTTACAATGGCACTTTACATAAAAGTACAGTTAAAAACGATTTTACAAATTAAAATCTTTGGGAAGTGCTCAAGAAAACCTTCGTATACATGGGAGGCCATGAATCTAAGTTATGATAGATATCATATGTCCGGAGAATTATCCTTGGTTGACCTAATAGACCCCAAAAGAAAAACGAGAAGATTACTATCATGTTCCTTCCAATGGCGAGTCTTCTCTTGACATATAACTATCTCCACTGCCTCCAAGTGAAAATTATATTTCAAATAAACTCCAAGATCATATAGGTAGTGCTTTCGTAGATATACTTTCGGCAAGTGGATGTGCACACCCTCGTCTTTATGATAACACGAGGTTGTATGTCATTTAGACATCTTGTATGATAGTGGCAAAACACCCTTCAAAGTTGGGCTCACCTCACCTTATTCTTGCTCACCAAAATTAAATATCAAATGACATATACAATACGACACACTTATCTAAAGTTCTCAATAAAATTATTTCCATACTATTTAGGGAGAACCTCAATGACTATAGACTCACCGCTCTATTCCCCATTATCCCCGCCGACTTTCTAAGAACACTCTTATTACACCGAAAGGAATTGTGAAGCAAAAGGATGAGCCTGACTAGCCCAAAGAAAGAATATCATAACTAAAGATAATTAAATTATCAATAGCTTTTCAATCGATAATAAATCAGAGATTTAGAACATATGGTAGATGATAAAACTTTTCAACCATAGTTGCAGCGGAACGAGCAATCCATTAAAAGAGTCAAATAGACCATCAAGTCTATTATCTTCTTCATGTTAAAAGTCCACCAATAATGTTTTATCCCTGTAACATCAATCAACAATTCATGTCCACAATCATATGAATAACTTATAATCATAATTGTGATTCTGAATTCCTTTTCGCACCCAGGACGAAAATAATTTTCATCACCTATCTTCACCTGAAACATCAAGAATCATGGTTATACCAAATCATAGTTCCTGTTTATAATCATACTTAATAAATTCATCTTTGCACTACGGCCAAAGATATTCATTATTATTTCATCTTTGCACTACAGGCCGAAGATATACAACTGTATAACCAATAACCAACAGTTCATCTTTGCACTACAGGCCAAAGATATACAACTGTAAAACCAATAACAAACAATCCATCTTTGCACTACAGGCCAAAGATATACAACTGTAAAACCAATAATGCTGAGACTCAGCTTAATAGTATCACAACCACGAATTATCCATGCATTACGGGCCAAAGATATTCGTGTTTTCAATTACGATCATGATTATACCGAATAATCCCTGGTCATAATCATACCAAGTCCATCTATGCACTACGGGTCAAAGATGACTTTTACCACATCATTTGTAACATTACGGTCATGATTATGCCGAATAATCCCTGGTCATAATCATACCAAGTTCATCTATGCACGCAAGTCACAGATGACTTTCAACACAATATAAACATGAAGATCATGACAACGATATAAAGAATCAATCAAATGAGATAAAGGATAAATATTAAACATTTATAATATAAATTATCCAGGGTTCAAGAATATCCCAATGTTATCAATCACTTAATAATCTCATAATCTAATATCATTAATATTATAACAATATCTTACTTATTTCTTAAACTTATAAATAATTTATTTTAATTGTTTACACTTTACCAAATAATGCATTTAATCATTCAAAAATGCCATACTCATAATATTTCATCACCAATGATCAAATCCCTTATCAAAAATCTGCATATACCCTATATAGAATTCCCAAGCCATAAAATCCTATTTACCAATTTTTAACTTCACATAACATATTTAACTCATATACTCATAACTAGTGCATTTTCATAAAAAATACCAAATCAGTCCCAAAAATATTTCTTTTCAGGGATTTAGCAGAAAATAGTCTCATATTGAACATATATTTTTCTTGAAATTTTTAAAATTCATTTACTATTTTTATTAAATCAATTTCTAATTAATTCCTTAAGAAATTAGCTACCTCAAGTTTAACTCCAGAAATTCTTAAATCTTGGCAGGATCTTACACATGTTAATGTGATCTTCCAGTTTAAATTTTATGGTCATCGAAGTTATAGAACTCCGGTTATAGCATTTTTCGTCGGAAAAACCTAAATATTGAAATGGTCATAACTTGCTCATTTTAAGTCGGAATGAGCTCATTTTTGGACAGGAGGTACTTTATACCATATATTTTCATGTCCCAAAAGGCTGGAATTTTTTTCACAAATCAAGTGGCCGAAACAGCCCTGTTAAACTTCTGGGTAGTAGCCTTTTTGGTATTTTACAGTTTTTGACTCCTTTACTAAAATCAGTCCACACGAAAATCTACAACACCTTTTCCATTGATTCCACTTGGATAAGTTAGAAAACTCGTAGATCTAACTCTAGAACTTGACCACACTCAAAAATTCAAAATATAATAGGAGATATGGTCAATTGAATTTCATATTCCATTTTCACCAAAATCTGATTTTCAACCCTTTGTGATTTCTAAGAAACTTTCATGTTTTCACATAATAACCAACATAACTTATCATAACACTTACTAATACTACATATACCCATGATTTTCATCAGTCCAATACTTTTATTATGACTTTCATCATAATCCACGTAAACAGATCATTTTCAAAATTTAATAAGGAATGGATACAAAGGATCATTCACCATGCATGTGGTAATCCCCATAGACAGGTTATTCCAACAGAATAATAAAGAATGGAATAACTGAAGAATTCACCATGCATGCGATAGAACATACATGACGTGTTATTCTCAATGTAATAATAAAGAACGGAACTAGGTCAAGCGTAATTACACCGGCTGGATATTCCAACGAATAATAAAGAATCGGAACCGGTCCAAGCGTAATTACTTGCAAGCGGGATATTCCAACGAATAATAAATAATGGAACCAGTCAAATGCGTAAACGCACGCATGATATATTCCGATGAGAATAATAAAGAATGAAATAATAGAAGAATTTCACCATGTATGCGATTACTTGGCATGATGAAGTTATTCCAACATAATAATAAGGAATGGAATAATAGAAGAATTTAACCATGTATAGGGTAGTCCGCGTATACAGGTTATTCCAACAGATTAATAAAGAATGGAATAACAGAAGTTCTCTTCATGAATACGAAAGAAATAATACCCCTTACGAGTACAACAAATAATATCCCTTACCTTAGAACAAACTGGATATAAGAGTAGTGAAGTAGCATAATACTTTTCTTCTTTCTCTCTATAGTTTCTCTCTGTAGTTTCAATTGAATTAAATGAAATAATGAAGGAATGAGCTTCATTTATAGGAGAATAGATTTGAATAAGTAACTAATTCTGAACGATCCAGATTAATTTACTTTTAAGCAGACGGTCCAGTTTCGTTTACTATAAAATATTCTAATAAAACAAAATCTTTTAAATAAAATATAATATATTCTATTTATAATCTAATAAAATCGAATAACTTTATAAAAATATTCTATTTTATATAAAAAGATTTTACTATCTGAAACACTATGCATAATAAAATATAATATATTCTATTTATAATTAATAAAACGAATAACTTTATAAAAGTATTCTATTTTATATAAAAGATTTTACTATGCAAAATATACTATGCATAATAGAATATAATATATTCTATTTATAGTCTAATAAAACGAATAACTTTATAAAAGTATTCGCATTTTATATAAAAAGATGTTCTGCTTATTACATTAATAATACTAATAAAACAAAACTTCATCATCATTATAATTCACACAATTAATCGACCAGGTCTTTCCTAGGAAAGAGGAGGCTTTCCAATAAGGATTTCTCCCCACTGGCGCGCAATTAGGTGACCAAACATCTCCTTAGCAGATCTTCTAGACATCGTTAATATTGCAAATAATAATATTAATAACTTTGTTATCTCAATTATTGATTTAATAATATATAAAATATCGACAATAATTTAATCAAACTGAGTGACTTCTCACATAAGCATTAATAATCAATACTGTGTGCTACTATGCAACCACGCGTATTTTACCACTGATTATTTTATGACAACTTGCTTACTTTGAAAAATTTTCAAATGTCGCCCTTAACTTTAAACTTTTATCAATTTAACTATTCACCAAAATAGAAAAATTAAATACTTTTATTTCATAAAATTCGGGGTCTCACAATGTAGCTTGCACGACTTTAACTTTATCGACTAAAGTCAGTTTTAATTATATATTCGTTATCTTCACGTAGGTTCGTTTATTCGCACTCGTAAAAGCATACGATCTTCTACTCAATGTGTCAGCTACCACGTTCGCTTTTCCACGATGGTATTGAATGGTACGATCGTAATCTTCAACAGCTCGAGTCAACGTCTTTGACGCATGTTACGTTCATTTTAGTTGAAGAAATATTTAAGGGTTTTAGAAATGGGGTTTTGTACTGGGGTCAATACAAAATTCGATTTCACGCTCTAGGGTTAGGCTAAGAAGTCTTCGAATCGCCAGAAATTTATTAACAATAGAAATATCATTCAAAATGTGACTCTCATCCAAGACTTGGATAAGACGTCACATTGATACTATCAACTTGTCATCGTCATTCACGGCGTCGCTTCTGAAAGTCCGGCTTCGGTGCATTCCACACAAGGAAGTCACCAGATAAAGACTTGGGGCTCTTTACTTATGGCTTGATATGACAGTGATTAACTTTAGTGGTTTGGTTGCTTGAATTCGCATAATAGGTTGGTTAGGAATATGAAAGCTAACAACCTTACGAAAAGCAAGATGAGTAGTTAACCAATCGATTCCTAAAATCACATCAAATGCAAGTATTTTCAAAGAGATAAGATCGACAGGTAACGTGAAAGTGTCGATTTGAATCAAATAAGATTTATAAACGATTGGAGAGGTAACGAAGGTTTCTCTAACGGAGTTTCAACAGATAAAGTCAAAGTCTAATTTCTCGAGTCAAATTTAAACGTTGGCGCAAAGCGAGAGATAAAAGAATGGGTAGAACCAGATCAAATAAGGTCTAGACTTAAAGGCGTTTATGATTAACTTACCCGTGATAACTTTGTTCGGGTTCCTCGACAAACGCTCTTACTTAAACTACCAGCTTTGACTTATCTGAGACATCCTTTGGCATCACTATCCCAGTTGGACTTGACTTCACTACATGACAAAATCGAGCTAGGTGACCTTCTCTTCCGCAATTGAAACACGCTTTGGATTGCTGCGTACAGTTTGGACGGATGTGTCCCTCTTGTCCGTATTTAAAACATACGACCGGTGGTCGTTCTTCTTCCTTTGAAACGGGTGCTGATGCTGCTGTCTTTCCATCATTATTGAACCTTCTCTTCTTGAAATTTCCACTTCTATTATCTTGGCCATGATTACCACCGAAGTGGTTACCATTCTTAGCATGATAATTTCCCCCATGATGGTTATCATTGTTCTGATGGCCGTTGCCAGCGGTACGATTATTATCGTGTTGTTGGTCGTTACCTTTTGGTTGTGCTGACTCATTATCGCGCTCTAATAACTGAGCCCTATTCACAACATCTGAATATAAACAAAGTTTATGAGAAATGAAGTATTGACGTATCTTGGGTTTCAAACCTCTTAGAAACATTCGCGTCATTCTTTCTTTATTATCAACTAAATGGGACGCAAACCGGGACAACTCAGCAAACTTGGCTTCGTACTGCGACACAGTCATGTTATTTTGCTCCAACTTGATAAACTCTACCTCTTCCATGTGACGAATACTTTTGGGAAAGTATTTGTCGTTGAACAATTCTTGGAACTTCTCCCAAGTCATCTTCATCTCACGGTAGGTTGAGTCGTTTCTGATTCCCACCAATGTCTGCGTCTTAACGCACATAAAGGTGGCAAAGGGAACCTTTTGCTCCTCGGAAGCATCCCAAGACATCAAATATCTTGGTGATCTGCTTTAACCATGTCTCCGCCTTAAGTGGTTCTAGCTTTCCCAAAACTCCCGGTGGTCCCAAGCTCCTTGAATCGCTTAGCGGTGACCAAGTAGTGGGTTGCCATTATTTCCACCTATATTTTGAACATGAGTCTCTCTTACACGATGTTGCATGAATTGCATAAAGCCTCCGAACATCCCATCGTTCATCATTTGATCGGTGTTTGTTATTTACTTGAGGATTATTGTCTTCTGTTGCACATTATCCTAGGTATTGATCGTTGGTGACTCAATCGGTCTCGTATGCTTCATTCTTCACGATCTCAACATTTTCGGATGCCATTTTGAAACAACATCACAAAACAAGGGTTAATTAACATATCACATATTATCCCTATACTCACGTGACCAATTAAATACCAAATAAACTTAGGTAGGTCATACTAAGCGAAGAATTCCTCGTCTCTCCCTCCTAGTTCTTGTCCCACATCTCGGCCGGGGATCATATCCTAAGCTTTGATACTGTTGAGACCCCCAAAAATAGGTATACATCACCCATTCCCGAGTGCCAAATACATGGTACAAGAATCTGAAATACAATCTTAATATACAACAAGAGTTTGTGAGTTTTAATACAAATATTATCTTCTGATAATATCCACTCTCGAATAAGTACTCATTACAATTATTATCACACTATTTCATAGAATAGTGAGGACTACTAATCTTATCATCCGGATAGTCACTCTGGTTCCCCCATTAGTCCCTCGCTACGTTCTCATTTCACGAAGAGAACAATGAAAGTATAAGGGTGAACGCGTAACTAGCCCAAGATGAAATAATATGACTAAGATAATGCGAGAAAAAAATTATCATTAGCCTTGAACGATGTTAAAGCGATAAAATATAACAAACATCAAGTTTAACTCTATAAATGAACAAAGCGATCCATTAAAAGAGCCAAGTAGAGAATAAAATCTATTATCTTTTATGATTTAAAAAGGTTTTCATCACTTTTATCATTTGAGACTCGACAATAAATAATCCACATCACCCCTACACTACTGACGAGGATATTCATTAGTATCACCACCATAAATTATCCATGCACTACTACGGGCGAGGATATTCGTGTATTCATCGATGGTCACGATCATGTCAACAATCGTCCATCAATGCACTACGCTGGCAAATGATGAGAACTTTTTACCACATCATTTGTAACATTACGGTCATGATTACAATACAATAATTCATGGTCATAAATCATACCAAGTTCATCTACACGCACTACGAAGCCACATATGACTTTCAACATAATATAAACATGAGGATGATGACAATGATATAAAGAATTCAATAAAACAAGTTCAAGAATTAATTTATCCAAGAACCAATAACGTCCAAATTGTCAACATGATACTGCTTTGTGGGGTAAAACTCAAGAATACTCAGAAGAATATTTCCATGAAAAGATACTAGATGAAGCGCAAATATCAAGGATATTCCACTAATTTAATGGAGTATAAAAGTCAAAACTTTAACCAACTGAGTATAATAAAGAATAGAATAACAAAAGAAATCACCGTATGCAATAAAACGCATGCATACGAGTTATCCCGACGTAATAATAAATAACGAAACCGAATCGAGGCAAAATTATGCACCGGCGGGATGTTCCAATGAGAATAATAAATAATCGGAACCAGTCATGCGTAAGCGCATGAGCGAGATGTTCCAATGAATAATAAAGAATGGAATGACGGAAGAATTTCACCGTAAATGCGGTACTTGGCATGAGCAGAGTTATTCAACATAATAATAAAGAATGGAATAACGAAAAAATTTCACCATGTATGCGGTGCTTGGCGTAGGCGAGTTATTCAACATAATAATAAAGAATGAAATAATGAAGAATTTCACCGTGTATGCGGTGCTTGGCGTAGACAGTTATTCAACATAATAAAGAATGAAATAACGAAAGAATTTCACCAAGTATAGGGTAGTCCACGTATCAGTTATTCCAATGAAATAATAAAAATGGAATAACGAAGAATTTCACCAAGTATAGGGTAGTCGGCATTATACTGAGTTATTCGATAGAATAATAAAGAATGGAATAACGAAGTTCTCTTCATGAATCGAAAAGAAATAATACCCCTTACAAGTCTGACAAATAATATCCCTTACATTATAAAAAGAGTACTTCAAGCGGGTAGAGGCGAGGATATTCTTGAAAAAACTTACCTTCACGCTTCAAAGCTTCTTAAAACTTTAAAGAAATACGATCAAGATTATAGAAGAGAATTCTCTGAACTTCAGTATGATTTCAATTCTAACTAAGCATCCTATTTATAGGAAAATAGAAAAGATACTATATCTTGATAAAATATAATATAATATAATATATATATATATATATATATTATTTAAAATCTAATAAAACAAATAACTTTATAAAAGTATTATGTTTTATATAAAAAGATTTACTATGCAAAACACTATTCAACACTATCGTAATAAAATATAATATATTCTATTTATAGTCTAATAAAATAAATAACTTTATAAAAGTATTACATTTTATATAAAAAAAGATTTTACTATGCAAAACACTATGTATAATAGAATATAATATATTCTATTTATAGTCTAATAAAACAAATAACTTTATAAAAGTATTACATTTTATATAAAAAGATTTTACTATACAAAAATACTATGCGTAATAGAATATAATATATTCTATTTATAGTATAATAAAATAAATAACTTTATAAAAGTATTTTGTTTTATATAAATAGCATTTCTGCTTTATTACATTAATAATACTAATAAAACAAAATTTATATATATATAATATATATATATATATATATATATATAAAACATTAAATGACTTCATAAAAGGACACCTCAATATATTTAACAACATTTAACATCATTATTATAATTCACAATATTAATCAACCAGGTCGTTCCCGGAAAAAGGGGCTTTCGATAAGTTCCTCCTATTGGCGTATTGATTAGGTGACCAAACCTCTCCTTGTGAACTTACAGACATCGTTAATATTACAAATATTAATATTAATAACTCTATCATCTCAATTATTGATTTAATAATATATAAAATATCGGCGATAATTGAATCGATTAACGTGAGATCTTATCACAACAATTCTTTGAAGCGATAATTGAACAAAAGCCGAGTGACTTCTCACGTAAGCATCAATAATCAATACCGTGTGCTACTATGCAACCACGTGTATTACTGTACTTTTACTATCAGATAGTTCAACAGTATTAACTTTAAGACCCCAATTTTTATGAATAAAGATGAATTTTCTATAATTATCATTTTTGAATATTATGGAATGAATTTGATATAATGTTATAGTTATGGATAATATTTATAAATTTTTGAATATTATGGAATGAATTTGATATAATGTTGTTATATAATATTCGATTGGTCGGGGAATATTCGTACGACGGCACAATCATTAGTGGACCCCACAATGAAATTATTGTCGGATTGAGAAAACAACAAAAATATTTTATGAAAATAATGGCGAAAATTTTATCGTTAACTGTTGAAACACCCGGTGTTAAAAGTACAGGAATACGCGTGGTTGCATAGTAGCACACGGTATTGATTATTGATGCTTACGTGAGAAGTCACTCAATTTTGTTCAATTATTGCTTCAGTAATTATTGCATAGTATCTCACGTTATTTGATTCAATTATTGTCGATATTTTATATATTATTAAATCAATATTTGAGACGACAAAGTTATTAATATTATTATTTGCAATATTAACGATGTCTAAAAGTTCTGCCAATGAGAGGTTTGGTCACCTAATTGCTCGCCAATAGGGAGAAATCCTTATTGGAAAGCCCCATCTTTCCTGGGAGCGACCTGGTCGATTAATAGTGTGAATTATAATAATGATGATGAAGTTTTGTTTTATTAGTATTATTAATGTAATAAAATGTAAAATCTTTTTATATAAAAATGTAATACTTTTATAAAGTTATTCGTTTTATTAGACTATAAATAGAATATATTATATTCTATTATATAAATAGTGTTTTACATAGTAAAATCTTTTTATATAAAAATGTAATACTTTTATAAAGTTATTCGTTTTATTAGACTATAAATAGAATATATTATATTTTATTATGCATAGTATTTGCATAAAATACTGCGTAGTGTTTTCAGAGTAAAAAATCTTTTTATATAAAATAGAATACTTTTATAAAGTTATTCGCTTTATTTGATTATAAATAGAATATATTATATTTTATTTAAAAAATTTATTTTATTAGAATATTTTATAGTAAACCAATCTGGATCGTCCGTTTAAAAGTAAATTAATCTAGACCGTTCAGGAATTAGTTACTATTCAGTCCATTCTGCTATAAATAGAAGCCCATTCCTTCATTATTTTTTACGAATTCACTGAAACTCTAAAGAGAGAAACTATAGAGAGAAAGAAGAAAAGTATTCTACTACTTCACTACTTTATTATCCAGCTTTCTTCTAAGGTAAGGGTATTATTTCTTTTGTATTCATGAAGAGAACTTCATTATTCCATTCTTTTTATTACATTGGAATAACTTTGATACGCTAAGTTACCCTATACTTGGTGAAATTCTTTTTTTATTCCATTCTTTATCATTATGTTGAATAACTCCGCCTCATCAATCCGCATACATGGTGAAATTCTTCATTATCCCATTCTTTATTATTCTCGTTGGAACTTCCCTTGCTCGGTGCAATTTACACTTTCCACCTCGCTTCCGTTATTTATTATTACGTTGGATTATCCCGTCTGCGTGCGTTTACGCATGACCGGTTCCGTTATTTATTATTCATTGGAATAACTTTCGTCTGCATGCGATTATATCGCATGCTCGGTGATTTCTTTTGCTATTCCATTCTTTATTATACTCAGTTGGTTAAAGTTTTGACTTTTATACTCCATAAAATTAGTGGAATATCCTTGATATTTGCGCTTCATCTAGTATCTTTTCATGAGAATATTCTTCTGAGTATTCTTGAGTTTTACCCCCACAAAGCAATATCATGTTGACAATTTGGACGTTATTGGTTCTTTGATAAATTAATTCTTGAACTTGTTTTATTGAATTCTTAATCATTGTCATCATCCTCATGTTTATATTATGTTGAAAGTCATCTCGTGGCTTTATAGTGCATAGATGGACTTGGTATGATTATGATAGGGATTATTCGGTGTAATCATGGCCGTAATGTTACAAATGATGTGGTAAAAGTCTTCATTGGCCGTAGTGCATTGATGGACAATTGTTGGCATGATCACGACCATTGATGAATACACGAATATCCTCGGCCGTAGTGCATGGATAATTTATGGTTGTGATACTAATGAATATCCTTGGTCGTAGTCTGCGGGGATGATGTGGATTATTTATTAAAAATCGAGTCCCAAATGATAAAAGTGATGAAAACCTTTTAAATCATAAAAGATAGTAGATTTTATTCTCTATTCGACTCTTTTAATGGATTGCTTATTTCGTTGCGCTTAAACTTAATGTTTGTTATATTGTATCGCTTTAACATCATTGAGGCTAACGATAATTTATTCTGCATTATCTTAGTCGTAATATTTTTTTACTAGGCTAGTTAAATGCACCCTTATACTTTCATTGTTCTCTTGAGAAATGAGAACGTAGCGAGACTAGTCGGGGAATGGAGTGACTGGTCCGTATATTAGCATTAATAGTCCTCACTATTCATTAAATAGTGTGATAATAAATGTAATGAGGACTCTATTGAGTGTGGATATTGTCTAGATGACAATATTTGTATTAAAACTCACAGCATATGTTTTGTCGTATTTTACACGACTGTTGTATAATTAAGTTGTATTTGAATTTTGTACCATGTATTTGGCGACTCAAGATGGGTGATGTATACCTATTTTGGGGGCGTCACATTAACGGTAAAACTTCTGCCGTTATTTTTATAAAAATATTCTCTCTTTTTCTCATTCCGACAATAATTCCGTTGTGGGGTCCACCAATGATTGTGTCGTCGTACGGATATTCTCCGACAAAAATAATATTCCCCGACCAATCGAATATAATACAACAACTTGCATACTTTGTAAAATTTATAAATATTATCCAAAACTATAACATTATCTCAAATCCACACCATAATTTTGAAAAAAAATATTTTAAAAAAATTAAATCTTTATTCATAAAATTTGGGGTCTCACAGGTAGGATCCAGTAGCTGGATATGGGCAGTGTGTTTCTTTCTAGTGGGCCCACATGGCTTTGTTGAGCTCCAGCTATCTTCGGGTCCAGCTTGATCAGGTTAATTGTTTGGGGGGAGAAAATGAGAAATTCAGATGAATTTGTTTGGGTTTGATTCTTTTTTATTAATTTAATAGATTTTGCGGATGTTTTCCTTGACAAATTAATTAATACTGTTTTCATTATGATTCCTTTGGTGTTGTAATTGTACTCTATTGGAATTTTAATAATTAAAATATGACAACATCAATTTTCGGACGGGTATAACATTGGTTTCACAAAATTAGAGATAATTTTAGGAAATTTAGTACTATAAAAATTATAATTTTATCTTTTAATTTTTTTAATTAATGAAAACTAGTGATTTTAAGGAAAATTAATGTATACAAATTATTAATTAATAGTAAAATATATTAATTAATAATAAAATATATTAATGTATAATTTTTACAAATGTATTTATATAAAATTAATGAATTCATATTTTTTATAAGTTTTAAATATTTTAGGTTCACTTTAAAAATATAAAATTATCTAATATTTTGAAATGGAGGATTATTATTATTATTATTATTATTATTATTATTATTATATTAACTTTTAAATTTAAATTTTTAGCAATATATATATATATATATATCACATTTAAGTTATTAATTTTTTGTATTTTATAATTGTGAAGTTAAAGATTTTAGTTGGTTGCTTTTTTTCTATTGTTTTATTTGGTTAACTTGTCTTAATTGTTGGCTTTTGAGTATTTTATTTATTTTTTTTCACCATGACATGCCACGTGTGTAAGACCCCAACTTTTATGAATAAAGATGAATTTTCTATAAATATCATTTTTGAATATTATGGAATGAATTTGATATAATGTTATAGTTGTGGATAATATTTATAAATTTTGCAAAGTACACAAGTTGTTATATAATACTTGATTGGTCGGGGAATATTCGTTTTAACAGGGAATATTTGTACGACGGCACAATCATTGGTGGACCCCATAACGGAATTATTGTCGTATTGAAAAAACGACAAAAATATTTTATGAAAATAATGGCGGAAGTTTTATCGTTAACTGTTGAAACACCCGGTGTTAAAAGTACAGGAATACGCGTGGTTGCATAGTAGCACACGGTATTGATTATTGATATTATGTGAGAAGTCACTCAATTTTGTTTAATTATTGCTTCAGTAATTGTTGCATAGTATCTCACGTTAATTGATTAAATTATTGTTGATATTTTATATATTATTAAATCAATAATTGAAACGACGAAGTTATTAATATTATTATTTGCAATATTAACGATGTCTAGAAGTTCTGCCAAGAAAAAGTTTGGTCACCTAATTGCGCGCCAATAGGGAGAAAACCTTATTGGAAAGCCCCCTCTTTCCTGGGAACGACCTGGTCGATTAATAGTGTGAATTATAATAATTATGATGAATCTTTGTTTTATTAGTATTATTAATGTAATAAAACAGAAAAACTTTTTATATGAAACAAAATATTTTTATAAAGTTATTCGTTTTATTAGACTATAAATATAATATATTATATTCTAGTACGCATAGTGTTTTGCATAGTAAAATTTTTTTATATAAAACAAAATACTTTTATAAAGTTATTCGTTTTATTAGACTATAAATAGAATATATTATATTTTATTATGCATAATGTTTGCATAGTACTGCATAGTATTTGCAGTAGTAAAATTTTTTTATATAAAATGTAATACTTTTATAAAGTTATTCGTTTTATTAGATTATAAATAGAATATATTATATTTTATTTAAAATATTTTGTTTTATTCGAATATTTTATAGTAAACCAATCTGGACCATCCGTTTAAAAGTAAATCAATCTGGACCGTTCAGGAATTAGTTATTATTCAGTCCATTCTCCTATAAATAAAAGTTCATTCCTTCATTATTTCTTATGAATTCACTGAAACTCTAGTGAGAAAAACTATAGAGAGAAAGAAGAAAAGTATTCTGCTACTTCACTACTCCTATATCCAGTTTGTTCTAAGGTAAGGTGTATTATTTCTTTCGTATTCATGAAGAGAACTTATGTTATTCCATTCTTTATTATTCTGTTGGAATAACATGTATACGCGAACTACCCTATACTTAGTGAAATTCTTCTGTTATTCCATTCTTTATTATTATGTTGAATAACTTGTCTATCTAAGCACCGCATACACGGTGAAATTCTTCATTATTCCATTCTTTATTCTTCATTGGAACATCCTCGCATGCATGCATTTACGCATGACCCGGTTTCGTTATTTATTATTCTGTTGGAACATCCCGCTTGGTGCAATTTACACCGACACGTTTCCGTTATTTATTATTCTGTTGGAATATCCCGTCATGCGTATGATTATCGCATGCACGGTGATTTCTTTTGTTATTCTATTCTTTATTATACTCAGTTGGTTAAAGTTTTGATTTTTATACTCCATGAAATTAGTGGAATATCCTTGATATTTGCGCTTCATCCAATATCTTTTCATGAAAATATTCTTCTGCGCATTCTTGAATTTTACTCTACAAAGAAGTATCATGTTGACAATTTGGACGTTATTAGTTCCTAGATAAATTAATTCTTGAACTTGTTTTATTGAATTCTTATATCATTGTCATAATCTTCATGTTTATATTATGTTGAAAGTCATATGTGGCCTGTAGTGCATAGATGGACTTGGTATTATTATTACCAGGGATTAATCGGTATAATCATGACCGTAATGTTACAAATAATGTGGTAAAAGTCCTCATTGGCCCATAGTGCATTGATGGACAGTTGTTGGCATGATCATGACAACTGATGAATATACAAATATCCTTGACCCGTAGTGCATAGATAATTTGTGGTTGTGATACTAATGAATATCCTTGGCCGTAGTGCAGGGATGATGTGAATTATTTATTAAGTTGAGTCCAGGCGATAAAAGTGATGAAAAATCTTTTAAATCATAAAAGATAGTAGATTTTATTCTCTACTTGACTCTTTTAATGGATTGTTTGTTCACCGTAGTTAAACTTGATGTTTGTTATATTGTATCGGTTTAACACTTTGTTGAAAGGCTAACGATAATTTATTCTCGCATTATCTTAGTCATAATATTTCTTCTTGGACTAGTTGAGCTCACCTTTTTACTTTCATTGTTCTCTTCAGAAATGAGAACGTGGCGAGGACTAGTCGGGGAACCAGAGTGACGGTCCGGATAATAGCATTAGTAGTCCTCACTATTCTGTTAAATAGTGTATAATAAATGTAAAGAGGACTCCATTGAGTGTGGATATTGTCTAGATGACAATATTTGTATTAAAACTCAAAGATATATTTTGTCGTATTTTACACGACTGTTGTATAATTCATTTGCATTTGAATTTTGTACCATATATTTGGCGACTCAAGATGGGTGATGTATACCTATTTTGAGAGCGTCACAACGTGGACATATATATATATATATGACATATACAAAGTCTATCTGCCATGTGTACTCAATCCGTTAAAATTCAAACAAGTTAACAGAATTTGTAATGGTTTGTAAACAAATTGTAGTTCAGTGAGTCGAATGAAAAAAATTTCAGTCCAATGATGCATTTGCAAACCGAGGTCGAGTAGAGTGGGAAAAAGTGTATTTAACCCGTTAAAAAAGATTTTTGTGTCAACAGATTACCTCTTTCATGGGAACTGAAGCTAGAAATATTGTTCAGTGGGTCAAAATTATTACTAAGTTATATATAATTTGACAGAATACGGAAGCAGTGTCTCTAAGCCATTTTTTTTATATATTTTTATATTTTTGGATCTCACACACATATATGTATGTGTGTGTGTGTATATATATATATATATATATATATATATATATTATATTACAATGAAAATATAATAAGTAATAATATGGTATATATACACTATATTAACTCATAATAGATTTTTTAATCACAACTATTTATAAGTCATTAATTCATTAATATTTTTAAAAATAATATAAATTAGATTATTATTTAGTTTAAAATATTATAATGAGTTATACATATATTGAGAAAATATGAGTCATATGTGCTTAAAATTTGATTGGCAAACTTATAAATTTTCAATTTATCCCCGTATAATAAAAAATTTATAAAATTTTAGTGAAGTCAATGGGGTTAAAATTTTTAATTAACCTTACATTATAAAGTAATTATTTTTTTTCAATGGGGTTAATTGACCCCACAATGATGTATGTAGCTTTGCCACTGCGAATGTCTGTCCATTCCTTCTGCTCTTATATTTGATGATCAAACAATATTTAATACTTTTATTCATACAAGAAAATTGCTAAAAAGATTCCTACAAGGAGAAAGAAAGAGGTGAAACAATTTTAGTATGCAAGTTAATCTAGCGAAAAAAAATAAAGTCTGTCTAAAAGATCTTTTTGAGAAATTGATTGTCATGATCGAGAGAAATTAGGTATTTTTTATGTATTACTTTTGGTTAGAAGTAGAAGCGAATTAAATTATTTCTTCATTGGATGCTCGTTGAATGATCTTTAATAAATGAAATTTTCTTATTTATTTTTAATCTTCTTCTTCTTTATTTTAATTAGTTCTTTTATTTTTATGTCTAATTAATTTATTTAATATAGGATAAAGATGACATTAAATAATTATTCATAATATTTTTATATCTTCCATTAATTATGCATTAACGTTTAATTGATTTTGTATTCATGTTTCGTTATTGAAATACCTTCATTTTATATTTTTTACGTGACTTTAAATTAATTAAAAGATTTTAATAGATTATTGTTAAAATATGAGTTTTTCATAATTCATGCTTGCTCGAAAATTTTTTAATGAATTATAATAAATCCTTAAATTTTCATAATCAAGATTACTCCATTACTAGGATGATTTCATGGAGACTTGAGTTTGTCGAGAAATCCTAAAAATATATTAGACAATTTTAATTATGTTTTGCACTTTTAAACTTCTTGTCTGGCTTGAAATATTTCTAATTGAAATGAAATGGTTTGGGCAATGTTTGTTGAAGCATTTATGAGCAACATATTTTTTAATTAAAGATTAATTTGATGTATTATTGTTAGGATAACATGTAATTATCAACTACAAATTCTACTATCTACAACGTTTTTAAGTCAGAAAAATCACACTATCTACAACGCTTTTGACAAATACGTAACGTTTTTTTAGAAAAAAAATAGTGTAATGTGCAAATACACGTTTTTTAGAAGAAAAAAAACGTTGTGTAATGTGCAAATTCACTCTAAAAAACGTTGTGTAATGTGCAAATACACAACGTTTTTTAGGAAAAAAATGTTGTGTAACGTGTCAATAGACAATGTTTTAAAAACGTTGTGTAAATGTGTCTAATAGATGACACTGCTAACCACGACGTTTCTGGAAGACCTATATTACAACATTTTTTAAGCATTATCTATTTACTTTTTTTTACTAGTGTCTGATTTCTCACAAGAAGAGATCTCCAAAAGAAATCTAAAGGTCACGACTGCAAGGATATTCTACCTAATCATAAAACTCAGAATAGATCGCATAGCAATCAGGACTTCGTATAGAAGCGGTCAGCACCTGAAAACAAAGAAGAACAATTCACTCAGAAAAGTGTTACTGACTTCGCAAGACAGCTACAGTATCAAGAGAACGAAGAAGAGTCTGCTAAATAAATCCATGCATTATCAAGAAATCAAAAAGAAAAAAAGGAGATAAAGATGCAGTAGTAGTGAGGATACATGATATAAGATTATGATATCCCTCACTATACTATCAACAGTTAAAAGGATTTAAGAACAGAAAAGTCAGAACAATCGTAAGACTCAATCCTGTAACTCTTGCAACAGTAGATTGTAATGTTTATGTCAGGTCTAACATTGAGACTGACAAATGAAACATTGCAAGAAGGATGATATCAAGGTATCAGAAGATATATTCTTAAAAGAAAATAAAGGTATATCTAACGGCTAGTTGACCGAGTCAAAAAAGCTAGAAATGATACTGATTGATGTGACAGGTCCTAAGTCAGAAAGTATGCTGACACAGAGACTCAAAAAGTCAATATCACATATATCAAAATATCCAAGCATTAAATGCTCCATCGAATACTTATCAACGAGAATATTTCAAAGGAGTATAAAAGACAACATTGTTAAGAAGAAGAGAATGATGATGATGAGCACTGAACATCAACATAAAAAGAAAGATCATCATCATAAATGAACATCGGGTTGAACAAGAGAAAAATTAGAGTAAGAAAAACTCTACGAACAGAGAAATGTTCAAAGTTGTTAAGCCAAAAGAGAAGGAGATTAAAAAGATAATCTTGAGAGCACCTCATCAGATCACAAGAGGCTGATATGTATATGAAAAGGTCAGAGCCACAGAGCTAAATACCAAAAGAACTAAGAAGTTCCACAGAAAATGAGCCAGAGCCAAAGTCGTAGAGCCAATAAAGTGGAGGACGCTGAACTGAAGATCCAAACATGAAGAAGCCATGCAATTAATGCTGATAAAGTGAAAGTGGCAGATTAGAAGAAAAACCTCAGAACACCACTATACACTTCATCATAAACACTCAGAATCAACAAGGTGAAGACGCAGAGCACAAGTCTACGATCCTGAGATTGTTCAATGCTGATAAGCACTAAAGATAAAGATCTCAAGTGAATAGCTTAACAACACATCAACTTTGATCATGAATAGTTGTTGATAATCATAAGAAATCAAGCTTCAACAACAGAGTTCAACAAACACCAAAAAGATGATCAACAATGCTGCTAAGTTACATAAGATGAAGTGCAATCAAGCCATCTTAGCAACACCTCAAACACACTTCTACAAAACAGGAAGAAAGGTTGGTGGATCCTGATCTATGTGACCGAAGTCGATGGATCCTGGTCTTGAGGACCGAATTGGGGTTAGTGGATCCTGGTCAGTAGTGACCGAATTACCGAGTCTAAATAACTCGATGCCGAGACTTTGGAATTTAGATGTAAATGATCTGTTAGACCTATATCCTTAGTGGATATCCTACTCGTTTAGTAGAAGAGTGGAGTATGAGTTGTTCAGTCTCCAAACCACTTAAAATCTCGTGTCTTTTACATTATGTCATTTATATTACGCATCTATAACGGCTAAAGCTGCTATGTTTTTTATCATTCATATAACTTGTGTTAAGAATAAATATATCTAAATAAATCTTTAAGGGGAGTTTTCAAACTTATATCCCGCTGCGTATAGACAATTTTGATTAATTAATTATTTGATAATTTTGTAATAAGTAATTATGAAAGAATTTTTAAAGATCTATTCAACCCCCTTCTAAATCTATAGTGTGCCCTTGAAAAATAACACATACATTTGAGAACAATGCATAATTTAGGAATAGGGGAGTTTGTATTATAATATTAGCTTTTTTTTCTTTTTAGGAAAAAAAATAAGATTTTTTTTTTAAAAAAATTAAAAAATTTGTTTTGACTTTTTATAAGTTGAATTAATTCTAATAAGTTTGAAACTCATAACTAAGATTGGAAGATTAAGACACTTGAACTTTTGATAATATATGAAATCTTAGTTTGAA
Organism: Panax quinquefolius; assembly: GCA_020205615.1. Lineage (NCBI taxonomy): Eukaryota > Viridiplantae > Streptophyta > Magnoliopsida > Apiales > Araliaceae > Panax > Panax quinquefolius. The sequence goes on along the minus strand of CM035161.1, from coordinate 122,867,948 downwards.
ACACCATCTGGAATAAAATTGATTAATATGTATTTTTGCACTAATTCTTAGTTGTGGGATATAAACCTATGAGTCAAGCAATTTCATATATTAAGGGGAAAAAAGACTTAAAATAAAATAAATAAATAATTACTTCAATGTCCATTAAATAAAATAATTGGGTATCGAAGCCTCGGTACGCATCAATATAAAGAGTTTGACTAGTCTAATTTTATGGGCTTTATTACTCGAGTAAGTAAGTCCTTAAGGGTTACTCTAAAGTTAACTGGTTTAAGAGGCATTGGTCCAACGTTTGTTATATGGGTAACGGAAAAACCTAAAAAACGAGACATTGCACAAGTTAAGGAGAATAAAAAGGAAAAAAAATTGATTTTGCTAGATTTTCATGATAAAACTCCTAGTAAGAGTTACATCACATACATAATGCATGCACCACATGAAATTAATTTAATGAAAGATGGTATCTAGAATAAAAATTGAGTATTTTTGATTATGTGAAAGTGTGCTTTTAATTTAATCTTGTTTATTTGTAATGCTCATAGATATTTAGTAGTTTCTTTCAATTTTATAATTTGTTGAACAAAAAAAATATTTTACTTAATTTTGAATTTTGTAAGTATATTTATGGTAAATTCTCACGAGACTCAATTCGTCCACTTGGGATAACCTTGGAATTCAAAGGTTTGTTGCACATGCTAAGTGCAATTGTGTTTCTTACGAAAATGAGGTAATATAGTTTTTATTTTATTTTTGTTTTACTCGAGGACGAGCAAAAAATATGTATGGCGGTATTTGATAGACTCATAATTTATACATTTTATTATCCCTAATTTTGTTTAACTAATACGTTTTATTTTATTTTATATTTTATAATATTTTATTACAATAAAGTCAATATCTTGCTTTTATTCATGCAAGAAAAATGCGAAGAAGATTCCTATAAGGAGAATGAAGGAGGTACAACAATCTTCGTATGTAAGTTAAATCCAATAAAGAAAAATGAAAGTCTATCTAAAAGATCTATTTGAAAAGTTGATTGTCACTAGAAAGTCGAACCTACATGAAAAGGAATTAAATTCTTACTCATATAAATAGAGGAGTATCAAAAGATGTTAGGAGGAGAGATATTATGTATTTTTTATGTATTAGTTTAGGTTAGAAATAAGATTAAATTATTTATTCATTGCATGCTCGTTGGATGATCGTTAATAAAAGAAATTTTCTTAGTTTATTTATTTTAACGTCTAGTTAATTTCTTTAATCTAGGATGAAGATGATATTAAATAATTATTCATGACAATATTTTTATTACTTCTATTATGCTTTAATGTTTAATTGATTTTATTTTCATGTTTCGTTATTGAAATACATTCGTTTTATATTTCTTATGTGATTTTAAATTAATTAAGAGGTATTGATAAATTATTGTTAAAATATGAAATTTTCATAATTCATGCTTGCTCGAAAAAAGTTTTGATGTATTATAGTTAATTCTTAAATTTTCTAATTTATGCTTACCCACTTTAATTGTAAACTTACTAAATTAAAAAAGAAAATAGATCAAGACCATAGTCAAGTTATAAAAATAGAAGAGATTGTATTACTTATTATGTTTATTATTTAATGGATTCGGATTCTTAGATTTTTTTTCCTCATTATTAGTTTTCATATTCTAATTAGTTTAATTATAGTTAATCAAATCTCCATTTTTATTTCTAATTCATCTAAATTAAATATTAAAGATATTTTAAAATTAATCTAGTCTCTATGGTACTTGTTAGTTTTTTCAATTTGACATAGTACACTTGCAATTACATATTTTTATCACATCAGTGTACGTGCATATTAAGTAGATCTTGCGGGTGTTAACTTCACATTTAGATTTACTATTTCTTGTTCTCCACCATGCCATACCTGAAATTTGAAAAATGGAAAACAAGACGCCGGGAAGAGCGAATCTTTTACATGAAAGTTAACAAACACAAAAAGCTATTTCTCTGCAATCTCGAATCATTTACATGAAAACAGATTTAGGCTCCCTTTACCAGTGACATGTTTTGCATTGTTTGAAGGGCAGTGTGTTACAGACCAAATGAGTAGAAGCGTTTAGGGATTGCTACCAATATATCCTAATTAAGTAGTGTGTTACAGACCAAATGAGTACAAGTGTTTAGGGATTGCTACCAATATATCCTAATTAACTAGCTTATGCTCTGTTGTAATGTTTGGTAAGATGGTTATGGTCTCCTATAAGTAGCTCTGCGGTCTTGTTCAGATTTCTCTCTTTGTGGATAAAGGGAGGGACATAAGCTATGCCCTTTACTTTGATATGATATTCGTGTATTATCCAAACTTATTGGAAAAAAGGAAAATTATGTTAGTTTTCACTTTTCACTAATTTATTGACATAAAAGTAATTGGCAGCATTAGATCTCAATAATAGTGTTTTGAGTGTATCCTATATTTACAAATATCCTCTCTCCATCCTATTATAATTAAAGAGAGCCATTTTTGTTAAATACAAAGGATAAAGTATTCCTGTTTCAGGGAAGAGGGAGCAAAGCATATGATACGATCAACGATCATATTTCCATCTTAATATCCTCTATAAACGATCAATGATCACATTTCCATCTTAATATCCTCTATAAACAACCTCGCACTACAACACACTTCAATCCTAGAGGTTCAACCAACTGACCAAGTTAAGAGTAAAATGCTTAGAAGCTTATAGTATATTGCAGGCGCACATAGCATAAATGAAGACATTGAAGAGTGACAATAGATCACCTATCTTTAGATCACACGCACATCTCTAACAATATCATGTTGCTAGTAACAGGCACACGAGACAACTTACACTAAAGTTCTCAAGCTAAAGAAAGATGCGTCTGTTTCTCATGTTTGCTTGGCACAAACTGTTAGAAACTTATGGCAAATGATTATTTTTCAAGTTAGAAAACATGGTTTGGAGAGAAATAAACAAAAATAAAAGCATAACTATAGAAAAACTAATCATTCCCAATTCCACTAAATTTTCTTTGTCTACTACTTTATTTAGTCACCACTATAACTTTCTTTGACTAATATATTTAATTAACCAGTTAAATAAAGGTCTGATGATTGCAGACTTACATACCCGTTACCTATAACAATGAGTTATAAGAATTCATCATTCGATGATTAAATCAATATTCTAAAAGGCGCTAGGCGGGAGGCGGGAGGCCAAGCGCCTAGGGGGCCTTGGCAGGATTTTTTATTTTAAACTAATTTTAATATTTTATCTTATATTTATCAAAACAAAATAATAATATAAAGCAAAACAATCTACAATAAAAATAATAAAGGCTTTTGCTAAAAGTTCAAACACATATCTATATTGCTAATGTCAAAGTTCAAACACAAACACGCAATTGTTCAAAATTCAAATATATTTTTAACGTATTAGTTTTATTCATAAACAAGATTGGTATTAAATAATAAAATTTAAAATTTCAAGAATTTAATTCAATATTAAAACTTAAGAAACTAAACATAAATTTAAGAATTATATTGAATTAAATTAAATATTTCAAATGCATTATCATTTATATAATTTGAAGTTGGTATAAGTTCAAAAAATTACAACTATAATAAAATTATCCATTTTGACCTAATATTGTTCACTTCTTGTTGTGATTTGATATGCTACAACCTTTATTATGAATATGGTAAATCATTAGAAAAATAAATATATCAAGATCTGGTTAGGGTAGTTATTAAAATAAAAAAAATCTCTCCGCCTAGACTACACCTTGGCTCCGCCTAACTTTTTGGAGGGATTTTTTTCCCCTTAGACCTAGGTGAGGCGCCAGGGGGCTTAGCGCCTAGGCGGGGTGCTAAAGGGGGCCTAACGCCTAGACAGGGTCTAGGCGGGGATTTTTAGAAAACCGGATTAAATTCAAAATTGCTAAGACAGATCAATGTTCGAAATAGCGCTAGAGGCGTACGCCTCGGGCGCCACCAGAATGTGAGGCGAGGGAAAGGCTTCATGAGGCAACGCTCACTGGACTCGTATAAACTCACCGCTTTATCGATCGAGGCTTATACTCGTGGCGTCATGGCGACGCATGAGTTAACAAAAAAAACTAAAATCAGATTTGCTTGGGTCGACTTACCATAACCTAAAATCAGATTTGCTTGGGTCGACTGCTCGTCGCGATACTCCTCGTCTTGGGTCGACTCCTCCTTCGTCACGATACTCCTCCTTCATCGCGAGACTGTTTGGGTTGAGACTGCTTGGGGCTTGGGTCGCGAGATTTGGCTTGATCGAGACTGCTCGGCTTCTCCTTCTCCTTCGAATTTCGATCGCGACTTTCGTGAGGCCGATTAGGTTCGATCGCGACTTTCCAGGTTCGATCGCGAGACTGATAAACTTCTTTTCTATTTTCTCCTTCTGCTTGAGGGTTGTGACTGCTAGGGGGTTGTGAGTTGTGACTGTAAATTGGTTTAAGATTTTTATTTGCTTGGGGTTGTGGATTGTAAATTGGGTTAATCAAGATTAACTCGCGGTTTAATTGTATATTTGTATTGTTTTGTTATTATTTTATTGTTTTATTGTTATTGTGTTAGCAATTATAGTTTCTGATGTATCCTGAATATCAATTTTTGTGTACATGAATTTCTATTTGCTAATGTAAATAACAATATCAATTTTTGTGTATATGAATTGCTATTTGCTAATGTAAATATGTAATAACAATTTCTTTTATTATTACAGTGAATTAAGATTATGGGTAAGAAAGATCCTGCATGAAAATATGGCACCGTAGCCCCTGGAGTTAATAAAGCTTATTTATATGTAGAATGCAATTTTTGTAAGAAAATTTGCAAATGAGGGATTACAAGATTAAAAAATCATCTTGTGGGAGATCACAGTAACGTCGAGGCTTGCCAAAAAGTACCAAGCGAAGTGAAGGAAGAGATTGCTTCATATATGAAGAAAATTTGGACTCGAGGAGGAAAGACAAAGAGATGAAGTTTCTAAAAAATACAAAGTGGGTCTTATTATGGTAGTCATCCATCCTTGGGAATGGGAGGTTCAAGCGTGGGTAGTGCCTCCAGAGGGGAGTTCGGGGACCCATGGATAGATTTGTTGTGGATGTTGATCTTTGGTGATGATGATGCTACTACTGAGGCGTCTTGTATTTTCAAAGGAGGCTCAGTAATGCGATCTGTCTTGATATAGGTCGATTCTTCTTTGAAAATGGGATTCCTTGATGTTCTTGATAGTCCTTCATTTATAAATATGTGTCGATCTATTGGGAACTATGGTGGTGCTTTGAAACCCCTACTCCATACGAGCTTAGCTCTTGGATATTGAAGGAGGAAGAGAAGACTACAAAGGCCTTTGTTGAGGAGGTCAAAAAGACTTGGGCACATACGGGGGTGTCAATCTTGTCGGATGGTTGGAAAGATATTAGGGAAGGCAACTAATAAATTTTCTTGTAAACAACCCCCATGGGCTATATTTTTAAAATCATTGATGCATCCGATGCAATTAAAGATGTTACTTTGATGTTTAAACTACTAGATGAGGTTGTTGAGGAAGTGGGAGAAGACCTTGTCATTCAAGTAGTCACGGACAATGCATCAAATTATAAGGCGGCGGAAAGGATGTTAATGGAGAAGAGGCCACATATGTGGTGGACACCGTGTGCCGCGCATTGCATTGATTTGATGCTTGAGAAGCTTAGAGAGTTGCCTCAACATAAAAATGCTTTGACAAAGGCAAAGAAGGTAATTACTATTATTATTATTTGGATCTAATTTTTTTATTCAATGAATACTTGAATTATTATTATTTTTATTCATTATGTAGGTAAGCAACTTCATATATAATCATGGATGGGTCTTGGCATTGATGAGGGCAAACACTAATAAAGACCTTGTTCGGCCAGCTGCCACTAGATTTGCCACTGCTTATTTAACTTTGCAGAGTATGCATAGTTTGAGACAGCCTTTGGAGACTATGTTTACATCTAGGGAGTGGGCAAATTGTGCTTGGGCAAAAAAACCTGAAGGTAAGGAGGCGAGAAAAATCATACTAACTGATAGGACTTTTTGGGGTAGTGTGGGATATGCAATTAAGACCACAAAACCTCTAGTAGGTGTATTGAGGATGGCGATTCGGAGAAGGTCTTAGGAATGGGATTTTATATGGTGCCATAGACAATGCAAAAAAGAGATTGCAAAAATCGGATAATGAGGAGGGGCCTATAAAGAGATATGGAGCATAATAGATGCTAAGTGGGATAATCGATTACATCGGCATTTTCAGCTCACGCATATTATTTGAATCCTCGGTTTCAATATGAAGATAATTTCTATGCCAATGCGGAAGTTAAAGTGGGATTGTACTCTATGTATGGACAAGCTTATTCCTAATCTTTGTGGAAGAGAAAGCTAATTTGCAATTTGATGCATTCCGATTGAGGCGAGGTTATTTAGCTACCTAAATGCGAAACACGTGTAAGAAAGCGTGCTCCGTGTAAATCTTGTTGATTAATGTCTGGTTATGCTTTCATTTTGATTAAACGTGTACCAGTAAGATTGACATATGTTTTAATATTGATCCAACTGATTGGTGGATCGCATATGGAGATGAAGCTCCAGAATTAAGAAACTTTGCAGAAAGATTACGAGTTTAACTTGCTCATCTTCGGGGTGTGAGCGTAATTGAAGTACTTTCAGTCAGGTATTTATTAGATATAATCATATAAATCATTTATTAAGATTTTATGAGATCTGGCATTGTCACTAATGCTAAATTACTTGTAATATAGATACATACAAAGAGAAGGAATCGACTTTCTGCATCCAGACTTAACTCATTGGCTTACATTATGTACAATAAAAAATTGAAAGATCGGCATCTCAAGAAAAAGGCATTAACGGAAGAAGAAGATCCATTGGTTGTTGAAAATGTGTCATCTGATAGTGAGTGGATTGCGGGGGGAAATGATGAAAATATATCGAGACTGAATTCTGGGAATGATGATATGGAGGAGGGTGAAAGGACTCGTGGGAATGAGAAGACAGTTGGGGGAGAAGAGACGAGAGAGATTACACTTTGAGGGCAAGGGACTCGGGGAACAAGTAGTAAACAAGGAAGTTAAAAGAGAAAGAGAAACACTTTGCCATCAAAAACTATGTCAAAAGGTTAGTGTCATTACTTAAGTTGCCTTTAAAGTGTTCTTTAAAAAAAAATATTCATTTCGATTAAATATATATTCACTTGTTTATTTATAGATAAAGGGAAGAGATTGCAATTGGTTGATGAAGAACCTGAGTTTGAAGATCTTAGCACTGACAATGAGGAGGATGATAGAGCAATTAGATACGATGATGATTCCATAGAGGATCCTCTTAGTGATGATAGTGATGATGGTGATGGGGATGATGATCTAGGATTTGATCTATTATTCAAGCCGCTAGATACAAATGATACATTACTTACATAGTGATGGATGATCACTATATAAGTACCTGATGATATTATGTTGTTTTGATGTTTTGTAATGATACATTACTATGACGTTGGTTATTTATGTCTCCTATGACCTTAATTGTAATGATGAATTATTTTATGATTTTATTAGTATTTTTTCATAATTTTTTGGGGACTTTTATGTCTTTAAATCAAGGCTTCCGCCTCGCTCCGCTTCAAGGCTTACGCCTCGCATAGCCCAGAGAAAAACGCCTCGTACCGATTTTAGCTTTTTCGAACATTGAGACAGATATCACATTTTTAACAAGGAAAATATCAGTATTATTCATTCGTGGAAAATGTAAAAAAATAGGGGAACCACAAGAACTTCCCTGGGTTCCCATTATAAGTTTCAGGAGCCTCTTTCTCCCTCACATTTTATGCAACAAATCATACAAATCTATCCAACATCATAATTCAACTAGCAACATCCTAAAAACAAGTAATACCTGATCAACTTGTCAGCACAATCAGCAAGACAACCAATTCTTGTGAGTACTAATAAGTGCAGACAAAAGCCCGGCAGATGATAACAAAACCGGCCCGGAAAACTGCCCTTTCCCATCCCGAATATCCGCCAATGCCATCAACCCATCAGCCAAATCCTGCACAACAGAAAGCCTCTTAATCAACTTCTTCTGTCTCAATTTCCAAAGCTTCTCCTTTTCCTCACCACATTTAACCCCTCTCATCTCTGAAACTTCAATAGTCGATACCAAACAAGCCTCGTCCTCACCAATTCTACTCAAATCCCTAATTTTCAAACTAATACTCCCAATATACCCAATAACCTCAGCACAAGAACTAATCTTTTGCAAATTACGCGAATGCTTACTATCAATTAACCCCGATTTAGCCAACCAAATAAACTGCTCAACAAAATAATACAAACCCTCGCCTCCATAAGCAATGCAAGAGAGAATTAAGTCTTCCTTCGAATCAAATGATGAACTTCTAAGAGCATTCACATCCTGAACGAATTTCCCGAGCCGGAAAGCTTTCCGGCTCACGCCGACGCTCGATTCGAAGCTTTTCAATCTCGCAGTCAAGGTTAGGGTTTCGGGGAGAACAGAGGATGCGAGGATGATTTTGGTGGCGTATCGTGAGATTTTGAGGAGCTTATCAACTCCATCCCGCTTGGCGAGATAAGCTTCGAGATGAATTAAAAAGTCCCTGTCTTTCGGGTTTGGTTTTGCTATTGTGGAGTTTTTAGGGTTTTCTGAAAACGGAGGATTCGAAGGTTTAGCTTCCATGTAGTTAACTGTCTGTTTTTGTGTGTGAGAGAGAAAATTTGCGCTGCCTAATTGCGACTTGAAAAACAAGGAATACTTTGTTTTTTAATCTATATATAGTAGACTTTTCCAATCTGCATTGATTTGTGTGCCAGTGACGTAAGCGTGGGAGGGATTGGGAGCAAATGACAACTTGTCATATACTAGTAGTAGTAATTCATTAGGTCCAAGATAATCTAAAGCACAGCATCCAAACCCAATCATCATGCTTCAAAGTATCCTCCAGCTTCAATTGGGCTAGATAGCCCAAAATTGATGGGTTTATTTTGTTTTAAAATTGGGTTCTTTACATAAATATATAACAATTAGAAAATAATTACACTATTAGTATATCAACAAAATAATTACAAAAAGAGTATAATTAGGATTCATATTACAAAAATAGTACAATTCACATTAATAAGAAAACTTAAAATCAAAGAGAAATAACTGCCATAATTAATAATTCAAATTCAAATATTTGGAATCTAACAACAAAAATAAATTCAAATTCAAAATACTCACTAACTCTAAGTCAGAAAGTCCAATAACCAAACAAAACAAATTACTTGTACATCCGAAATCATAAAAATAAAACCCGATATATTACAAACTTTTTCCTTTCTTAATGAAGAGAGAACAGAGCATTGGCCGCCATTGTAATCTGGTGCGAGCCACCTCAAATAGAAACCTTCATCATCGAATAATACAGTGGACTCGCAGTGAAAATATTAGTCAAGCTTCAGCAACTGGATAGAGAAGCATGGCTATTTGATTTTTCACAATTTATTCATGTCCAGAAATTCCAATTCCAATTTCATGTTCAAAAGAAAATAAGAACACTGCATAGAAAAGAGAGAGATAAGAGACTGATGTGTAATGTAATATTAATAATCAAACCTTCGTACCAAGGTAACCAAACATTTATACCAAGATAACCAAACCTTTATACCAAGGTAACCAATCTACCTCCACAACTGCACTATGAATTGGTTACCTTGATCTGAAAGTTTGGCAACCAACTGCATGAAGGTTTGGCTACCAACTGCATTACATTCAAAAAAAATTGGTAACTTAATAAAACTGAATTGGTTACCTTGATATGAAGGTTTGGTTACCAACTGCACTATAAAAAAAACTGCAGCTGTGGATGTGGATTGGTTACCTTAATACGAACGTTTTGTTACCTTAGTATGAAGGATTGGTTACCTTGGTGTAAGGTTTGATTACCAACTACACTATGATAAAAATGCACCTGGATAGAGTAATTAATAAATGTCATACACTTTTTTTTTAGTAAGTGGGCATGCACCTAGCTTAAACCCAAACATATATATATATATATATATATATATAGTTGTAGATCCATGACAGCACAGACGGCCACACCGAATCCTCCAGAAACCAAAAAGCCAGATAGCAGCAAAAACGTGGTTATCGCCGCAGGAACCAAAATCGTAATGCAAAGGAACATCACAGGGGTGGCTAGGGTCAATGCGATCATTGTTCTGGCGAGGGTCAAGCCTGAGAGGACAAGAAGGGACCCACCGGAACGGTGTTGTGCCGCGATCGAAAATCCGCCAAATGGGGACAATCAGTTGGAAGTTGTTGATCTTGATTACGAGGATTCTGATGAGAGATGGACAAATGGGGGTCATTTTCTGTAATAGACATTGCTTTACTTTCAATTAGAGATATTGTGTGTTGATGGAAGAATCGATGGATGAGCTAGATCTGTAAACATTTTTGTCTTATTTTGATTTGGGAGAGACAGGTAAAGGGATAATAAATATATTAATTTTGTAAATAAAATATTTAAATGCATTAATTGTGTAAATATTTTAGAAGTGCACTATTGTTGTAATTATTTTTTAAAATGTAATATAAAATGTAATTGTCTTTATGTTTTTAGACCGAAAAGTCCGATTTCAACTCTAATGTTTTGCCCAAAATTCACCCTATAATTTTTTGGGTTATTTATATTTTCTAGTACATTTTTAAAAAAAATTATAATAAAAATGCATTCAGAAAATATTTATAGAATTAATATTTTTTTAATATTTTTTTTACAAAATTAATGCATTTGGTATCCCTTTAATTTAGATGGGTGTTTTAATGGGTTGCTGATGTGACAAATCAGTTTTGTAATTATGTAACTGTTTCCGGTTGTTTCTCTCCGATGTGATAATTTGAATTGCATGCCAAACTCGAGTAGTCGTGCATTCTATATATGATGCAGTTGGTAACCAAACTTTCATACAAAGGTAACCATTTTAGTTTATGTGGGTAACCAAATAGTCAAAAAAAAATCAGAACAGTTACTAAGTGTTACAGTTATTTATTTTCTTTATCATGTTAAACCATGATGAAAACAGAGAGTAGTCGTGATTCAATATTGTGTAACAAAATCTCAATTACCTTACATCAATAAAAAGGTGCAGTTGGTAGCCAAACATTCATACAAAGATAACTATTTTAGTTTTTGTGGGTAACCAAATAGTCATAAAAAAAATTCAGAACAATTATCAAGTGTTATATGTATTTGTTTTCTTTATTTTGTTAAATCATGATGGAATCAGAGAGTAGTCGTGTGGTTTTCCTCTTACTTAATGTAAGAAAAAAATATGCAAAATATTATTAATATTGTGTAACACAATCTCGGTTACTTTACATTAATAAAAAGGTGTAGTTGGTAGCTAAACCTTCACACAAAGGTAACCATTTTAGTTTTTATGGGTAACACAATCTCGATTACCTTACATCAATAAAAAGGTCTTACGCTTCTTCTCATCCTGCTTGTTCCCGTGAAACTTCCGGTGCTTACTTTCTTGTATAATTTCAACCCTCATTACTTCTCTCTTAATCCTATTTAGAAGCTTCTCTTCTAACTCGTTTGTAAGACCCCAACTTTTATGAATAAAATGAAATTTTCTGTGACGCCCCCAAAATAGGTATACGTCACTCATCTTAAGTCGCCAAATACATGGTAAATAAAATTCAAATACAATTTAATTATACAACAGTCGTGTAAAATACGACAAAACATAGCTGAGAGTTTTAATATGAATATTGCCTTCCAGACAATATCCACTCTCAATGGAGTCCTCATTATAATTATTATCACACTATTTTATAAAAATAGTGAGGACTACTATAGCCACCATCTCGGTCGTCCCAGTTATATTCTCATTTCCTGAAGAGAACGGTGAAAGAAAAGGGTGAGCTCAACTAGCCCAGTAAGAAATATTATGACTAAGATAATGCAGAATAAATTATCGTTAGCCTTCAACAGTGTTAAACTGATAGAATATAATAGACAACAAGTTTAACTGCAGCGGAACAAGCAATCCATTAGAAAAGTCAAGTAGAGAATAAAATCTACTATCTTCTATGATTTAAAAGTTTTTCATCACTTTTATCGGCGAGACTCGACAATAAATAATCAGATCATCAAATCATCCATGCACTACTGGGCCAAGGATATTATTTAGTATCACGACCACGAATTATCCATACACTTCTGAGGCCAAAGATAATCGTGTTTTCATCAACTAGTCTGATCATGCCATAAAACAATTCATCTTTGCTCCTCGGCAAGAAGAGAATCCATAGCCACGATCATACCAAAAATTATCCATCAATGCACTTATGGGCCAATGAGGACTTTTTCCACATCATTTGTAACATTACGATTAAATGATTATACTTAGAATAATTCACAGTCATAATCATACCAAGTTCATCTATGCTGCGTAAGCCAAAGATGACTTTTACCACATCATTCGTCACATTACTGTCCATGATTATCTTAAATAATCCCTCGTCATAATCACACCAAGTCCATCTATGCATCGTAAGCCAAAGATAACTTTTATCACAATATAAACATGAGAATGATGACAATAATATAAGCATTAATTAAACAAAAATAAGGATAAATATTAAATACTTTAAATTTATCCAAATATTATCATTCACTCATAATCTAATATTATTAATATTATAACAATATTTTAATCACTTAAAACTTATAAACAATTTATTTCAATTGTTTATACTTTACCAAATAATGCATTTAATCATTCAAAATGCCATACTCATAAGATTTCATCACCAATGATTAAATCCTCATCAAAAATCAGATATACCTTATATAGGATTTCCAAGCCATAAAATCCTATTTTCCAACTTTGTTACTTCACATAACATATTTAACTCATATATGTTCAGAATTAAACTATTTTCATAAAAATACCAAATCAGTCCTAAAATATTTCTTTTCTGGGATTTAGCATAATATAATCCCATAATGAACATATATTTTTCTCGGAATTTTTAAAATTTATTTACTATTTTTCAAAAATCAATTTTTAATTAATTCCTTAAGAAATTAGCTACCTCAAGTTTAACTTCAGAAATTCCCAAATCTTGGAAGGATTTTACACATGTTAATGTGAGCTTCCAGTTTAAATTTCATGATCATCAGAGATATAGAACTCCGATTATAGCGTTTTTCGTCGAAAAAACCTAAATATTAAAATGGTCATAACTTACTCATTTTAAGTCGAAATGAGCTCATTTTTAGACAGGAGGTACTTTATCATATACTCTCATAGATCTAACTCTAGGACTTGACCACACTCAAAAATTCGAAATATAATAGGACATATGGTCAATTGAATTTCACGTTTCATTTTCACCAAAATCTGATTTTCAACTCTTTGTGATTTCTAAGAAACTTTCATGTTTTCACATAATAACCAACATAACTCATCATGACAATGACATAATAATTCAATAAAACAAGTTCAAGAATAAATTTTAAAGACTTATAAGTTAATTTATCCTGAACTCAATAATGTCCAAATTGTCAACATGATACTTCTTTGTAGAGTAAAATTCAAGAATGCTCGTAAGAATATTTTCATGAAAAGATCTTTGGATGAAAGCGCATATATCAAGGATATTCTACTAATTTCATGGAGTATAGAAGTCAAAGCTTTAACCAACCGAGTATAAGAGAATATATGAAGCTATGAATGGATTTTACTTTGCGCCATGCGGTAATCAATCGTGTAGCGGATCATTTCCACAATTTAATAAGGAATGAATACGAAGGATCATTCACCATGCATGTGGTAATCCACATGAGGCAAAAGTTATTCCAATGTAATAATAAAGAATGGAATAACGAAAAAATTCACCATGCATGCGATAGAGACCTCACGAGATGTTATTCCCAACCGTAATAATAAAGATTTTAACCCGGTCCGCGTAAAAACGCATGATGTGATATTCCAACGAATAATAAAGACGGAACCAGTCCAACGTAAAATGCACAGACATGTGATATTCCAAATGAATAATAAAGACGGAGGCATAAACGCATGCATGTGATATTCCAAATGAATAATAAAGAATGGAATAACGAAAGAATTTCACCACGATATGCGATGATTAGCATAAACAGGTTATTCCAACATAATAATGAAGAATTGAATAACAGAAGAATTTCACTATGTATGCGGTACTTCGCATAAACAGGTTATTCCAACAGAATAATAAGGAATGGAATAACAATAGCTCTCTTCATGAATACGAAAGAAATAATACCCCTTACCTTAGAATAAAGTTGCATACTAGAATAGAGAGGTAGCAGACTTCTCTTCTTCTTTCTCTCTATAATTTATCTCTATAATAAATGCTCCATAGCTTTAGTGAATTGGTGAGAAATGGAGGAAGAATGAGCTTCTATTTATAGGAAAATATAGTTTTGATAATTGCACATTTTAGGGCTCGAAATATTACAGTACAATACCTTCCTCTTTTTCTTCATTTTTAATTTAGTCCTGCAAGTAATATCAATCTTGCACCAACTCCCCTAATAGTAAATCATGTGAATCAATAGTAAAATCATGTGACTCAATAGTAAATCACGTGACTCAATAGTTCTAAACATGTGAAAAAATTAATTATAGTATAGTACCTTCAACTATACCTCCATTTTTAACTTAGTCATGCAAGTATTATCAATTTTGCACCACCTCCCCTAATAGTACCAGAATGTGAATCAATACTACACACATGTGAACAAATAGTTAATAGCATATGAATTAATAGCAATTAATTACTCATTTACCCGATTAATTACCCGATTTATCAATATAACCCCCAAACATCAATTCCACTAACACAAATAATCCCAACACAATGGAAATATTTTTCTCAATAATTTCATTTTTAAAATTTTGAAGTTTGCCTTTTTCCGAAAAAGTCAACTGTTGACGTTTTGACCAAAAAGTCAACCCTAGAAAATTTTGTGTTTATAGTCTATTCTTACTAATTTCATCGCTCCGGACTCAAATATCACGTCCGTGTCTCCAAATTCAACTCCGAACTCAAATTTCATTTTTAATAACATTTATTCACTATTATTATAACTCGCAATATTAACAACCAGTTCGTTCCCAGGAAAGAGGGGGCTTTTCAATAAAGATTTCTCCTTATTGGCACGCAATTAGGTGACCAAACCTCTCCTTGACAGAACTTCTAGACATTGTTAATTATGCAAATAATAATATGAATAACTGTATCATCTCAATTATTGATTTAATAATATATAAAATATCGACAATAATTGAATCAAACTGAGTGACTTCTTACGTAAGCATTAATAATCAATACCATATGCTACTATGCAACCACACGTATTTTACCACCGATTATTTTATAACAACTTGCTTACTTTGAAATTTTTTCAAATGTCACTCTTAACTTTAAACTTTTATCAATTTAACTATTTATCAAAATAGAAAAATTGAATACTTTTATTTCATAAAATTTGAGGTCTCACATTTTCTCTATTTATTATTTTGAAATAGTAAGGGGTTGATTCGATTAATGTGGTTAGTTATGGGTAAAATGTACAAATATTTTAAATAAGTAAGTGGTTATAAAATATTCATTGTTGTCGGGGAATATTCGTTTGGTCGTGGAATATTATTGCTGTCGGGGAATATTCGTACGATGGCACAACCATTTGTGGGCCCCATAACAAAAAATTATCGGATGAAGAAAACGACAAGTATTAGTTTTTTTATAAATAACGGCGTAGTTGTTACCGTTAACACTGTTGAAATACCCGGTAGTTAAAATATAATAATACGCAGTATTGCACAGTAGCACACGGTATTGCACAAATTATTGATTCTTACGTAAGAAGTCACTACTCAAAAATTGTTACAGTAGTTACTGTTCAATATTTTATTAATTCAATAATTGCTACGTTGATATTTTATTATTGATTCAATAATTGTCACTGTACAGTATTTCTCATTATCAGATCAATAATTCATATTATTTGAATAATATTATTAGATAGTATTATTGGCAATGTCTAAGGAAGTTCTGTCTAGGAAAAGGGTTTGATCACCTAATTGCTACCGCCAAGAGGAGAAATCCTTATCGTAAATCTCACTCTTTCACGGAACGACACATTTATCATTATTGTGATTACAGAATATTATTTGTGAATAATTAATTATTGATTTATATGATAAAAAAATACTTATTTTATGTGGATATAAATGAAGAAATTAATGCTGATCAAGGTGTTTTATCAGTATTTTGTCGGAATGAAGGTGTTGAAAATCATCCGTATGTGGATTTCGGGCATTTTCCGTTTAGAATTTGGAAAACTTTTCTTCTACAAAGTTGTAGAGAATTAAATTTCCCATGAAATGAACATAAGATTTGTATTTTTTTTGATAAAAGGGCTATTTATTATAAATTATTGACGTTCCAGAATAATTGATTTTTGGAGTTATAAATGTTTTTTAAAAGAAAAATGTTTTTTGTGCAGTGGGCCCCACTTGTGTGGGCTGATGAATTCGTCAAGGAGGTGTGCAATTTTTTTTTATAAATATTAATATTTTATTAAATTTTTTACTTTGGTGTTCTAAGCATTTTTCTATAAATAGGGTGCTTAAGTTAGAATTGAAAATCACACCGAATCAAGTTTTCTCTCTATTATATCGAGCGTATTTTGTGAGTATTTAGATATCTTGAGTGTTGCTATATCTGATTGCAAGTTTCCTTCAGAGATTATATCCGATATTTCAAATTTAAAAGTACTTATTCTTTTGAGGTAAGGGATCTTTATTTTTTTCGTAAATGATATTATTTCTTTCAATATCATTATACCGAAATATTGGAATGAATTTTGTCATGAAATTTTTACCTTTTTATGTCAAGGTTACTATTCACGTATATGGTACTATTCACCAATACGGTACTATTCACGAAGTATGATTTTTTTTGTGAAATTTTTGCCTTTACGTGTCAAGATTACTATTCACGTATACGACACTATTCATAGAAAAATTAAATTTTCTTTTCTTTGTCCAAGTTGTCTGTTATGGTTACTATCTTTGATTGTATCCATGTTTTGATCTTCATTTTTGAATTTTGTTCCACAATTGATTATTATGGAGTATTTTTAAACTTGAATAAACTAAAGTACGAATCCCTAATCTTTGTCCTTTTATCTCTCTGGATTCATTTTTTTGAAAGTATTTTTATCATCCTCAGTCTTAAATGGTGTTATAACTGAATATCTTTGGCCTGTAGTGCAAAGATGAATGATTACCTGATGAATATCTTTGGTCCGTGGTGCAAAGATGGACAGGTGTTGAGATGAACATGACCAACTGGTGATACGAATGAATATCTTTAGTCCGCAGTGCAAAGATGAATATTTGATTCAAGATGTATATTGATTGATGTTCCAGGGATAAAATATTGATGATGGACTTTTAAATCAGAGAAGGTAGTAGACTTTATTCTCTACTTAACTCTTTTAATGAATTGTTATCTCCGCTGCGAATATTGTTCTAAAACTTGTTATTCATTATATTTTATTTGATTTATTGAATGCTAGCGATAATTTGTTTTTCATTATCTTAGTCATAATATTCTTTACTGCGCTAGTTGAGCTCACCCTTTTCTTTTTTGTTCAATTTTTCTTCTCAAGAGGCGAGAATATAGCGGGAACTAGTCGGGGTGTAGAGTAATGGGTCAAGACAGTTGTTTTAGCAGTACTCACTATTTTGTAAAATAGTGTATCTGTAAGACCTCGAATTTTATGAAATAAAAGAATTCAATTTTTTCTTATAATTATTATTCAGTAAATGGCTAAATTGATAAAAGTTAAAGTTAAGGGTGATATATGTAATTTTTTTTCAAAATAAGCAAGTGGTTATAAAATATTTATTGTTGTCGGGGAATATTCGTTTGGTCGTAGAATATTCTTTTTGTCGGAGAATATTCGTACGACGACGCAACCATTTGTGGGCCCCGTAACAAAAAATTATCGGATGAAGAAAATAACAAGAATGAGTTTTCTATAAATAACGACGTAGTTGTTACCGTTAAAACTGTTGGAATACCGGGTGGTTAAAAAAGAAGAATGTCTGGCGTGGTTGCAAGATGATACCAGTGATTGCACAATATTTTTGGATTATTGATTCTTACGTAAGAAGGCACTACTCAATATTTGTTACAGTAATTACTGTTCAATATTTTATTTTATTGATTCAATAATTATTACGTTGATATTTTGTTAGAAGAATGCATATGGTGATTTGATGTTTAATGTAAATACTCTTGATTGTGTGTAAAGTCCTTCAAGAAATATATGTACAAGGACTTAGTGATAGATCAAAAATGTTAGGTTGATCTATGACTAGAAAGAAATAAATAGGCTAGTAGTTTATCCGTCTGATCAACAAAATGTGGAAGCTAAGGAAAGATCGTAGTGCTGATCTGCAGTGAGGGCTTCTTAAGGAATCGTAGAGTGATCCAGACGTCTGCCGAGCTAACTCAAAGATCGTAGTGTGCTCTCGAAAACGCAGAATCGGCAAGTCGAGCAAGTACTGATCGTAGTGTTAAAGGATCGTAGTGTGGATAGTCTTGAAAGAAATCGCAGTGTTCTATTCGATGTATGACAAGACACCACGATATGGATCGTAGAGTGTCATCTCTCCTATATCAGCGAGATCGAAATCTACCTTCTGTTTGAAGATTTATTCCAACAATTGAGGAATGGGTTTTAAAGGTTACATCTCTCACCAGTCCCAACGGTACAAAAATATCCTTAGTATTGAACAATAGAAACGTAGTCAAGAAGCTAAGAAAAGGACCATGGGGCAGAAGAAAACACCTTTTCAGGTGTTAGGTGAGAAAGTAGTCTGCCGTATCAGTGGGCCAGAAGGCAGATCAGAAGATATGCAGAAATTTCTCATTCAAAGCTCAAAAATGTCAAACGCATTTAATGCTTCATCAAAGGACTTCAACGGATAGATTTTAAGGATCTCATATATACAGGATTCAGACTCATAGGAGAAATAAACAAGTATAATACAAAACAAACAAGAACACAAAGTGCAGAACTCTATGATCTAAGAAAAAGGAAAAAGCTTGCTCAGCTACTCAGTTCTTTCAAACAAGTGCTTAACTGCAACTGAGTAGCCTCCATCACAACTCAACAACTGTAAATCTACTGAAGTGTGAAGTTCCAAGTTAGAAGAACTTGAAGAGTTCTAAGTGAACTGTGAAGAGCCAAGTCTGCTGGACTTGAAGAGTTCAAGAGTGAATTTAGAAGTGCTTGAGATCGCTAGTCTGTATGGAATCATGAGATTCGTAAAGTGTAAAAGACATCCTTAGTGGATTTCCTACTCAAGGAGTAGAAGAGTGGACTAGGAGCTTTTGAGTGCTCCGAACCACTTAAAAACAATTGTGTCCTTATAACTGCTATAACTGTCTCTCTCTCTTTAACCTGGTATCCAAAAGATATTCAAAGCATCAATTATTACTACAGTCTTAAAAGATTTATCAAAACATTCTTTAACAAAGAAAAGTTTTAATTATCTATTCAACCCCCCCTTCTAGATAACTACATGTGCTTTTGAACTAACAATTGGTATCGAGGCGCGGTGTTCTATAATACAACTACAAAGCTTAAGTAGATCCAATGGCACACTTACCAAGCGAATCAAAGACAGGAGGAGGCAGCAAGCCACCAATGTGCAACAAAGATAAATTTGCTAACTGGAAGGTTAGGATGCAAGCTTACATGGACTCAATAGATGAAGATCTATTTGACACCGTTCAAAATGGGCCCTACGTTCCTACAAAGCTTGCACCAACTACGGATGATCCAAATAGAGTACAGATCAAGGTCAAAGAAGAATGGATGAGAGAATGAGAAGAGATCCGACTTTGATAAAAAGGCCAAGAATATCTTATTTCAATCATTAGAAGATGACCTATTTGAAAACGTGGTCAACTGCAAGACAGCTAAGGAGGTTTGGGAAGCACTACTCATTATGCATGAAGGAACAGAAGAAGTTAGAGAAAATAAACAATCTCTCCTGACTCAACAATATGAGATGTTTGCTCATGTTCAAGGAGAAAATGTTACTGCTACATACGAGAGATTCAACATTCTGTTCAACTCTCTACGAGCTTATGGAAAGATCTATCCAAACAAGGATCTGATCATAAAGTTCATAAAAGCTTTACCAAGTAAGTGGGACGCCAAAACCACAGCCATTAGAGAATCAAATAATCTGCATGAAATGACTGTTCAACAGTTATATGGTAATCTCCTCACATACGAGCTGGAGCTGACACAACGACCAGAAACATTGTCTGAAAGAAGAAAGAAAGACAAAGGTGTTGCCCTCAAAGTAACTGAAAACACATCCAAAATCAACACTGAAGTTGACTCTGACTACGATGAAGATGATGATGAGGATCTTGCAATGCTAGTTAAAAGACTAAGAAGATTCATGAGACAAGGTAGGACTAGTAAGCCAAAGAAGGTTGGAAACTACAACAGCCAGGAACAAATGAATGATCTATGCTACAACTGCAAGAAACCTGGCCACTTCATCGCCAACTGCAACAAACCTCTCAGGGAAGAACTCAAAAAGAAATCAAATGCGAAGAAGAAATACAAAGGCAACAAGAGACCAGCAAAGAAAGACAAAGGCCTTGTAGCTGGAGGATCGTGGAGTGACTCTGATAATGATTCAACTCCAGAATCTGGAGACGATGAAGATCCCCAAATGGCTAACCTCTGCCTGATGGCCAAAAGTGCAAGAGACAAACAGAACTCCAACATACATGAAATAAGTATCGACAAGGTATTTGACTTTAACTCTCCTGATGTAGATATTAATGATCTTAGAACTGCATTACATGGCATAACATCAGATCTACACCAATATATGAAGTGGTTTAGAGTTCTGTCTAAGGATTATTCATTTCTTTAAAAGGAGAAAGAAAAGGTTCAAAAAGAACTGGAAACTGCTCTTCTCAGCACTAACTCTTTCTCTGAACTCGAAGCTGAGAATAAGCTCTTGAGGCAATCAAGTGAGCTCAACGCCAAACGAGAGTCTAGTCTAGCCTCAAAAATTGAGAATCTAGAAAAGACCATCTCAACATGGAATAAATCCTCTTCATCCATGGACTCTTTAATCTCTAATCAGAGAAATATCTCTGATAAGACAGGACTAGGCTTTGAGGGATCTATCCCAGGGTCAAGTGTGGAAAAACCAAAGGATGTTAACACTAGTAATGCCTCAGGCTTTAGTAGAGGCATTATATTTGTGAAATCCTCACAGAATGATGAGCCTGTCAAACCCTGCCCGGCTAACTCAATTCATATTCCCAGAAGTAAGGGATCTCATGCTGGTATAGGTTTTAGAAAAGAGAAAAGTAATCTATCTACTACTCATCAACCTCGAAGGATCGTAGAGTCAAATAAAATCAACTCTACGAACCAACCAGGAAGACACAGTAGAAGTAAGATATACTCTCCCAAATTAATGAAACAAGAGAACACATGGAAAAGGGAATATCAGCCTAGCAGGTGGATTATCAGTAACCCACAAAAGTCCAAATGGAGGAAGACCTTTCACACACACACCTACATGCATCATATCAAATGCTTTGAGTGCCACAAAGTTGGTCACAAGGCTGCTAGTTGTCATTATAACTCCATGCACGAAAGACCCAAAATCAAACAGATTTGGGTCCCCAAGGGTACTAACATAGTAGGACCCATGCAAATATGGGTACCAAAATGAAGGTTCAATATTACCTCAGGAAAGGAGCTCTCTGTGTGTGTGGATGTTCAAGGCACATGACTGGAAACAAAGCTCTTCTAACTAACTTCATAGAGAAAGAGGGTCCCTCGGTCATTTTTGGAGATAATGGCACTGGCAAGACAAGAGGCTATGGTTCAGCCGAAAATGGTGCAATATCATTTAGTAAAGTGGCATATGTGGAAGGACTATAGCACAACCTTCTAAGAATTAGCCAACTCTGTGACAAGGGGCATCAAGTAACATTCATCAACAATCAATGTCAAGTTCAAGACCTGAAGACATCTGCAGTAAAGCTAACCGGAACAAGAGAAGGAAATGTCTACACAGTAAATCTTGGACATCTAAGCTCGGACGAGACAACATGCTTTCTGGCTAAAGCATCTGAAGAAATGAGCTGGCTATGGCATCGAAGATTATCTCATCTCAACTTCAAAAGTATGTCCAAATTGGCATCAAAAGATCTAGTTGCAGGACTACCAAAGTTCAACTTCGTTAAAGAAAGGCCTTGCAATGCCTGTCAACTTGGGAAGCAGACCAGAAGTACATTAAAGAGAAAAACTGTCAACTCAATTGACAAACCGTTACAGCTATTACACATGGATCTTTTTGGGCCAATTCCAACAACAAGCCTTGGAGGAAAGAGATACTCCCTGATCGTAGTCGATGACTTCACCAGATTCACATGGGTATTCTTTCTAACCTCAAAAGATGAGACAAGCTCCCAGCTGATCAAAATGTTCAAACTTGTGATGAACGAGAAAGGAGAGAAGATCAAGGTTATAAGGAGTGATCATGGTAGAGAATTTGACTTCTCAGAGATGGACCAGTTCTGTTCTGACAATGGCATTAGTCACAACTTCTCAGCTCCACGAACTCCTCAACAAAACGGAGTTGCTAAAAGAAAGAACAGAACATTAATAGAGGCTGGAAGAACTCTACTAGCAGCAGCTCATCTGCCGGAGTACTTCTGGGCAGAAGCAGTTAACACTGCATGCTATACTCAGAACAGATCACTCATACACTCTACGATTAAGAAGACTCCCTATGAACTGTGGAAAGGAAGAAAACCTAATGTTAGCTATTTCCATATTTTTGGGTGTACATACTACATTCTCAACAATGGAAAACAATACCTGACAAAGTTTCAACCAAAATCGATTTAAGGAATCTTCCTCGGATATGCCACGATATAGCAAGGCCTACAGAGTGTTCAACAAGAAGACATCGAGTGTTAAAGTCTCGATTCACATCATCTTTGATGAAACAGACTCGCATAAAAAATAAAGTGCTCCAAGACACTACGACTAGCGATTCGTATAATTACTGAACGAGATCGTCGAACCCAACCGTGGACGCCCCAAAATAGGTATACATCACCCATTCCGAGTTGTCAATACATGGTACGTAAACAACTACAACTTTATTATTACAACATATAAACTGTGAGTTTAAATACGATATATTTTCATCTGATAATATCCACACGCAAATAAATCCCCATCATAATTATTGATACATTATTTTACAAAAATGGTGAGGACTACTAAACAACTCTCTCTAGAACCTTCATTCCATACCCCTTTGCTAGTACTCGCCACATTCACGCCTCCTAAGAAGAAAAAAAATGGAACAACAAGGAAAAGGGTGAGCTCAACTAGCCCAAGAAGAATATTATGACTAAGATAATGTACAACAAATTATCGTTAGTCTTCAACAGAAAAAAAATCTAATAGAATACAATAGACAACAAGTTTTTAAATCAATATTCGCAGCGGAAATAATAATTCATTAGAAGAGTTAAGTAGAGAATGCAAACTACTATCTTCTATGTATGAATTTAAAAGTTCACCGCCTATCTTTTATCCCTGTAATATCAATCAATATATATCTGAATCAAATATTCATCTTTGCACTACAGTGCCAAAGATATTCATCACCGTCATGTTCATCTAAACACTGCTCATCTTTGCACTACGGGCCAAAGATATTCATCGAAATCATTCATCTTTGCACTACAGTGCCAAAGATATTCAATAATATCATCATTTAAGACCGAGGATGATGAAAAATATTTTAAAGAAACGAATCCAAAGAAACAAAATGACAAGGATTAAGGATTAAGGATTCGTACTTTGTTTTATCCACGCCCAAAAATACCTCAAAAAATAATCATAGTGGTGTAAAATTCAAGAATGATCAAAACATGGATACAATCAAAGCTAGTATCCGTAATAGATATTTTGACGAAAAGAAAATTTTTATTTTTCGATGAATAGTCTTGTGATTCGCAAGCATAAAGATCAGATATCGTGAATAAAGGTCGATACGTGAATAAGAACTCTCACACCAAAAGTTCCAAATTTGATAAAAAACTTCAGATCAATATTTCAACATAATAATATTGAAGAAATAATATCATTACTGAAAAAAAATAATATCCCTTACCTCGAAAGATCAAGATTTACAAATTGAAACACTGGATATAAAGCATGGCTTGAACTTGCAATCAGATAGCAATACTCAAAGTATACTCAAAATACTCACAAGAATACGCCGATAATATAGAGAGAAAAACTTCAGCTTCGTGTGATTTTCAATTCTAACCTAAGCACCCTATTTATAGGAAATCGCTAGAACACCAAAGCGTAAAATTTAATAAAATATTAATAAATTTATATAAATCATAAGCAAACTTGGAAATTCGATTTCAAAGATATTTTGCAACACACATGTGCCCACCAACCAACCACAAAAATGTTTTTGTTATTTTAAACAATTAAAACTTCCAAAATCAATTATTTCTAACTCTAGAACTTCAATAATTCACAATAAATAGTCCTTTTGTCGAAAAATTGAAACTCGCGACTTTTTATAGGAAATTCAATTCTCTACAACTTTGCGTAAGAAAGTTTTCCAAATTCCAAACGAAGCGATTTTACGGTGCTATAATCAAATTTCACCAATAAATGGGGTCCAATTTACATGTTTAACATGTTTTAAATATTTATTGCAACAAAAAAAATACTCTTCCTCCTTGTATACTCATATATCCCACATTCGTTGTAAAAAATATCACCATTCTTATATTATTAAAATAATATATTTAAATGAATTATTTTATCGTAAAAAGAAAAATATTAATTTTCAACAATTGTCATTTTAAAAATTTTTCTCCATCTATATCCACATAAAATCAATATTTTCCTCATCATATAAATCAATAATTAATTATTCACAAATAATATTACAAGATCACAAAGATCGGCGCAACCAGTGCCGCTCTTGTGAAAGAGGGGCTTTCCAATAAGAATTTCTCCTTATCAAGGCAATTGATTAGGTGACCAAACCTCTCCTTAGATGTAACTTTCTAGACATTGCCAATAATGTTATCTAATAATATTATTCAGATAATATGAATTATTGCTTCGATAATGAAAAATACTCGTGTAATGACAATTATCAAACAACAAAGAATATAAAATATCAACGCAAAGAATTATTAAATCAATAAAACATCGAACAAGAATTACCGTAAACCATTATTGAGTAGTGCCTTCTTCACGTAAGTAAGAATCAATAATTGGTGCAATACCGCAGTGTTACTTGTGTTTTAACCACCGAGTATTTTAACAAGATTAATTGTGAATAACTACGTACAAGTATTTTTAAACAACTTATATTTGTCGCTTTCTTCATCCAATCGCTTTTTTCGTTATGGGGCCATAAAAAGATGCATACCGTCGCATTTAATATTCCCCTGACAAAGAAAGAATATTCCACGACCAAACGAATATTCCCCGGACAACAATGAATATTTTATAACCACTTCGCTTATTTTAAAATATTTGCGTATTTTACCCCCTAACTATCCACATTAATTAAATCATCCTTACTATTTCAAAATAATAAATAGAGAAAATTAAATTTCATTAATAATAAGTTGGGGTCTTACAACCTCCCTCCTTATGAAATTTCGTCCTCGAAATTGACGACGCACTTCTGGTGTTTCAAAAGTGAGGATACCTCGCTTTCATTTCCGCTTCCAATTCCCTGTGTCATTTCCTCTATAAAGCATGATTCCTCCACGTAACTTTAATTGTGGTATGACCTTTCATAGCGTAGGACATGCTCCTTCCTATCCAAGATCTTGACAGTACCTCCTCATACGCTAAGTCTTGGCTATCTCTTCCTGCTCTAACTCTATAACGTGGTTTGGGTCTTTCACATATTTACGAAGTACGATATGTGAAACACATTATGAACACGAGACATACTCTGAGGTAACGCAAGTCTATAGGCTACATTTCCTACTTCCTTCGAAGAATTTGAAATGGACCAATAAATCATGGATTGAGTTTTCCTCTCTTCCCAAATCTTGTAACTCCCTTCCATGGAGCAACTCGCAACAATACATGATCCCCTATACTAAATTCCACGCCCTTTCGATGAAGATCCGCATAACTCTTTTGTCGATCTTGTGCCGCTTTCTATACGCTTGTCGAATCATTTGGATCTTTTCTAGGTGAGTCATATCGTGATTTAACTCGGGTCCCAACAATGTTGCTTCACCCACCTCATCCCAACATATCGAGAAACGACATTTTCGTCCATATAATGCTTCGAATGGAGCCACACCTATACTTGCCTGATAACTGTTGTTGTAGGAGAATTCCACCAATGGTAAATACTTATCCCAACTGCCCTTGAAGTCTAGGACACAGAGTCTTAATAGATCTTCAAGAACTTAAATAGTCCTCTCTGATTGTCCATCCGTTTGGGGATGGTATGACGAACTAAATCGCAAATCCGTGCCCATAGCTTTTTGCAAGTTAACCCAAAATCTTGAAGTGAATCTTGGGTCACGATCT
The DNA here is from genome assembly GCA_020205615.1 of Panax quinquefolius. Classification (NCBI taxonomy): domain Eukaryota; kingdom Viridiplantae; phylum Streptophyta; class Magnoliopsida; order Apiales; family Araliaceae; genus Panax; species Panax quinquefolius. The sequence continues at coordinate 122,841,109 of CM035161.1, read as the reverse complement.
GAAACTATGGATACTGGCATGCCATGCAACCTCACAATCTCATTCACGTACATACTAGCAAGACGCTCAAGGAATAAGTCTCCGTGATCGCAAGAAATGAGCGCACTTGGTTAATCTATCAACAATAACCCAAATAGCATTGATGCCTTGAGAAACCGTAGGAAGACCCGTAGAACGAAATCCATGGTAATGTGTTCCCACTTCCATTTCGTAATCTCAAGTGGTTGCAACGGACCCTTAGGTACTAGATGCTCCGCTTTTACACGCTAACAAGTTAAACACATCGAGATAAACTTTGCAATCTCTCTCTTCATATTGTTCCACCAAAATGTATGTCAAGATCACGATACATTTTAGTACTTCCGTGATGGATTGCAAATGGTGTATTGTGTGCCTCCATCATAATCTTGTAATTCAAATCGTAGTCGTTAGAACACAAAGTTTAGAGTGGACTCAAGTATTCCTTCTTCATCAATTCTCGCCTGCATAATAGCTCCTTCTTGTACTTTTCTTCTTCATACGCATCATTCCGCCCTGCGTGGCTCGAGCAACCTTAACTTTTTCTATTAAAGTCGGCTCTACGCGTATACTTGACATCATCGCACTCGCTCCAAAGATATGATCTTCTACTCAACGCGTACCACCACGCTCGCTTTTCGTGATGGTATCAATAGTGTGGTCGTAGTCTTTCAATAGCTCGAGCCAACGTCGTTGCCGCATGTTGAGTTCTTTTTAAGTGAAGAAATATTTAAGGCTTTTTATGGTCCGAATATATCTCCACTTTCTCCCCATATAGATAGTGCCTCCATATCTTTAATATGAACGATCGGGCTTTGCTAACTCTAGATCATGAGTAGGATAATTCCTCTCATACTCTTTAAGTTGTCGCGAGGCATAAAGCTATGACTTTCCCACGCTGCATGAGAACACATCCTAACCCTTTGCACAAGCATCGTTTGAGATAACAAATCCAATTCGAACCGATGGTATTGTTAGAACAAAATAAAAATAAGTCTCCTCTTAAGCTCTTGGAAACTCTTCTCGCATTCTTCACTCCAAACGAATTTTGTATCCTTTCGAAGTTAGCTGAGTTAATGGAGTAGCGATTCGAGAAAACCTTCCACCTAATCTCCGATAATAACCAAATAAGCCCAAAAAGCTACGTGATTCATCCACCAACTTAATTTTTGCTGCTCTAACTTTGTATTGCTTCAATCTTCACGGATCAACAGATACTCCATGTTTCGACACCACGTATCGCCTCAAGGAATGCTACTTCCTCAAGCCCGAACTCGCATTTTCTTCAATTTGGCATATAGTTTATTTTCACGAAGCCTTTGGAGTACCAAATTTTCAATGGTGCTCATGATCTTCACGACTTTTGGAATATATGAGGATGTCATCAATAAAACAACAACGAACGATCCAAATATTCCTTGAATACTCGGTTCATCATATCCATGAAAGTCAAGAGAGCATTAGTCATCCGAAAGACATGACTAAGAATTCATAATGCCCGCATCGAGTTCTAAAGGCGCTCTTTGAATATCCTCGCCTAAATCTTCACCGATGATATCCGTAACGAAGATCGATCTTTGAAAAAATTGTGCCCTCTTGCAATCGGGTCAAACAAGTCATCAATACGAGGTAGAGGATACCTATTCTCGATGGTGACATGGTTCAATTCTCGATAGTCAATACAAAGTCGCATACTCCCTTTCTTTCTTCTTTACGAATAAAATAGAGCACCCCAAGGAGATGTACTAGATTTAATGAAATCGATGTCCAACAATTCCCAGTAGTTGGACCTTTAACTCCTCAAGTTCAATAGAGCCATTCGATATGGGGTTTTAGAAATGGGCTTTATACCAGTGTTCAAGATCAATAAAGAATTCAACTTCACGCTCGGGGTAGATCGGAAGTTCTTCGTGAAATACGTCGGAAAGTCAATAACAACAGAATATTATTCAAATTTGACGTGTCTTTATTCAAATCCATAACATGGGCTAAGAAAGCTTGACATCCGCTTTTTCAATAAACGAATAGCTTTATGATTAGATATGATGGTGATTGATTTTAATGGTTTAGTTGCTTGAATTGCATAACAAAGTTGTTTAGAATATGAAAGCTAACAACCTTACAAAAACAATCAATTTTGGCATGATGTGTAGTTAACCAATCAATCCCTAAAATCACATCAAAAGCAAGTATCTTTAAAGAGATAAGGTCAATGGTAAGGTGATGGTGCCAACTTGAATCAAACAAGATTTATAAACAAAGGATGTGATGAAAGTTTCTCCTAACGGAGTTTCCACAGATAGGTCAAAGTCTAATTTCTCCCGAGTCAAGTTTAAACGCTGAGCACAAGCAGGAGAGAGATAAATGAATGAGTAAAGACCCAGATCAAGTAAGGTATAAACTTCGCAAGAATTTATAAATAGCTTACCCGTGATCACCTCGTTTGGTTCCTCGATTTTGACCAATCACAACAAACGCTTCTTCCCTAACCGCTGACTTTGACTTTTCTTCGGGACAATCTTTTGAGTCACCGTCCCTCATTGAACTAGGTTTCGCTCTGATCAATCTCGAGCGATATGTCCTTCCTTTCCACAATTATAGCATACCTTGAACTGCTGTGGGGACAGCTTTGGATGATATGTCCCTCTTTCCGCATTTATAAGATACGACCGGTGGTCGTTTCTCCTCCCTTAGAACCAAGCATCGCCAGCATCGCTGCCTTCACACGGTCGTTGTTAAATCTCCTCTTTTAAAATCTCCTCCCACTCGCTTCTTCTATTTTCACGGCCATGATTAACACCGTAGTGGTTACCATTTTTGTCCGTCTTTTTCTTTCTCCGCCGGTTATCGTTGTTTTGTTGACTACCATCTCCTAGATGATCCTCGTTGTGGTTCCTCGAATGACCGCACTCTCGTTATCTCGCTTAAATAATTGAGCCCTCATTACAACATCCGAATAGAGAGAAAATTTATGAGAAATGAGATATCGACGTATGCCGTGTTTCAAACCTCTAAGAAACATCCGCTATCATCGCTCTTCATTCTCCACCAAATGAGGTGCAAACTCGATAACTCGCAAAACTTTGCCTCGCATCGAGACACCGCCATGTTGTTCTCGCTTCCGATCCTAATAAACTCCACTTCTTCATATGACAAACACTTTCGTGAAAGTATTTGTCATTAAATAGTTTCAAAAACGCTCCCAAGACATCGCCGAAAAGTACCGATGGGTACGCTTCACGCATCTCCCACCAATGAGTCCGCCTCGCCACGGAACATAAAGGTGGCGAATGGAACCTTCGTTCTCCGCATCCCAAGACATCGAATATCTTGGTAATTTGCTTGACCCATGTTTCCGCCATGATCGGATCCGCTTTCCTTAAATTCGTGGTCCCAACTTTCAAATCGCTCAATGTGTGACAACCCGTGAATTGCTATCATTTCCTCCTCGTATTTTGAACACAAGTCTCCTCGCTTGATTTTGCATGAATCGCAAAAAGCTTCTAAACATCCCCTCGCTCATCATCTACTCAAGGTGGTGTTCACAGGGAGGAACATTGCCACTGTTGCACGCTCTCCTCATTGGTGAGTACAGCATCTCCACTGGTCTCATTTCCATTGTTAATATTCTCACGACATTCTCAAATCACCGCCATAAAACAAGGGTTAATTAAGGAAATCAATATATCACATAATATCCCTATATACTCGACCAACTAACAAATAAGCTTAGGTAGGACACACTAGCGAAGGATTTACTCGCCTCTCCTCCTAGTTCTATTCCCCGATCTCCGCCAGAGATCATATCCCTAAGCTCGATACCAACCGTGACGCCCCCAAAATAGGTATACATCACCCATTCGAAATTGTCAATACATGGTATGTAAACAACTACAACTTTATTATTACAACATATAAACCGTGAGTTTAAATACGTATATTTCCATCTAGTCAATATCCACACGCAAATAAATCCCCATCATAATTATTGATACATTATTTTACAAAAATGGTGAGGACTACTAAACAACTCTCTCTAGAACCTTCATTCCATACCCCGACTAAGACTCGCTACATTCACGCCTCCTAAGAAGAAAAAATGGAACAACAAGGAAAAGGGTGAGCTCAACTAGCCTTAGTAAAAGAATATTATGACTAAGATAATGTATAACAAATTATCGTTAGTCTTCAACAGAAAAAAATCTAATAGAATACAATAGACAACAAGTTTTTAAATCAATATTCGCAATGGAAATAATAATTCATTAGAAGAGTTAAGTAGAATGCAAACTACTATCTTCTATGTATGAATTTAAAAGTTCATCGCCTATCTTTTATCCCCGTAATATCAATCAATATATATCCGAATCAAATATTCATCTTTGCACTACAGCCAAAGATATTCATCACCGGGTCATGTTCATCTAAACACTGCTCATCTTTGCACTACGGCCAAAGATATTCATCGAATCATTCATCTTTTGCACTACAGCCAAAGATATTCAATAATATCATCATTTAAGACCGAGGATGATGAAAATATTTTTAAAGAAACGAATCCAAAGTGAAACAAAATGACAAGGATTAAGGATTAAGGATTCGTACTTTGTTTTATCCACGCCCAAAAATACCTCAAAAATAATCATAGTGGTGTAAAATTCAAGAATGATCAAAACATGGATACAATCAAAGCTAGTATCCGAATAGATATTTTGACGAAAAAGAAAATTTTTATTTTTCGATGAATAGTCTTGCCAGATTCGCAGTATAAGATCAGATACGTGAATAAAGGTCGATATACGTGAATAGTAACTCAGACACCAAAAGTTCCAAATTTGATAAAAAACTTCAGATCAATATTTCAACATAATAATATTGAAGAAATAATATCATTACAAAAAAAATAATATCCCTTACCTCGAAAGATCAAGATTTAAATTAAAACACCTTTGGATATAAAGCATGGCTCGAACTTGCACCGTATAGCAATACTCAAAGTATACTCAAAATACTCACAAGAATACGCCGATAATATAGAGAGAAAACTTCAGCTTCGTGTGATTTTCAATTCTAACCTAAGACCTTATTTATAGAAATCGCTTAGAACACCAAAGCGTTGTAAAATTTAATAAAATATTAATAAATTTATATAAATCATAAGCAAACTTGGAAATTCTGATTTCAGCATATTTTGCAACACATGTGCCCACCAACCAACCACAAAAACGTTTTTGTTATTTTAAACAATTAAAACTTCCAAAAATCAATTATTTCGGAACTCTGGAACTTCAATAATTCACAATAAATAGCCCTTTTGTCAGAAAATTCAAAACTCGCGACTTTTTATAGGAAATTCAATTCTCTACAACTTTGCAGAAGAAAGTTTTTCCAAATTCCTAACAAAAATTGACCGAAATCCACAAACGGGCGATTTTACAAGCTATAATCAAATTTCAGTCAATAAATGGGGTCCACCGACATGTTTAACATGTTTTAAATATTTATTGCAACAAAAATACTCTTCCTCCTCGTATACTCATATATCCCACATTCGTTGTAAAAAATATCACCATTCTTATATTATTAAAATAATATATTTAAATGAATTATTTTATCAGAAAAAGATAAAATATTAATTTTCAATAATTGTCATTTTAAAAATTTTCAACATCTATATCCACATAAAATCAATATTTTCCTCATCATATAAATCAATAATTAATTATTCACAAAGGTATGAGTTTCTGACCGATATTGTTGGAAAATGCATATGCTGTAAAAGCCCAGGCCATGACTCTGTAAATGAGGTACAACTAAAACTCATGACTGCCATATGCTATAAAACAAAACTAAACTATGGGGCTATATTACTTGAATGGATTGGGAAATGGATGAGCAACTTAAAGAAAACCAAGAGCTCACAGAAGATGCTCTACGGACGATTCATTAGTATTATCCTGCAGGCTGCTCTTGGTGACCTAATTGAAGATGATGAAGGTGAAACCATAAATCCAAATAGATTTAATGACCCAAAGAATTTGCTTGAAAACTGAAAAAGAAATCCAGCTGAAAATGTGAAGATGGCATCTGAATCCAGTGGTCGAACTGGTGAGGTAAAAGGAATGGGAACTGCAGGGAATATGTCTGTTGTCAAAGAGTCTAAGGAAGAAGAAGAATCAAACAAGGGAGAACCCATTGCGTTAATCAAAAAAAGCAAAGGGAAAAGGAAAGTCAAATCAATAGAAGAGCCACAAGGATCCTCCACCAACAAACATGCAGAGTCCTCAGAAATTGAGACTCTCAGAATCTTAAGAAGAAAGGAACAACAAGCTGAGGCTGCAGAAGACAGAGCAACCATATCACAACTGCTAAAGATGAGTAAGACCAGCCAAAAGGGCAAGAAGCCATCAGTGTAAGACCCCAGCTTTTATAAATAAAGATGAATTTTTCTATAAATATTATTTTTGAATATTATGGAATAAATTTGATATAATGTTATAGTTGTGGGTAATATTTATAAATTTTTCAAAGTATGCAAGTTGTTATAAAATATTCGTTTGGTCAGGGAATATTCTTTTGTTAGGGAATATGTGACGCCCCAAAATAGGTATATCATCACCCATTCCGAGTTGTCAATACATGGTACGTAAACAACTACAACTTTATTATTACAACAAGAAATCGTGAGTTTAAATACAAATATTATCTTCTGATAATATTTATACTCACATAAATCCTCATCACATTTATCGATACATTATTTTACAAAAATGGTGAGGACTACTAAACAATCCTTTTCTAAAACCTTCATTCCATACCCCGACTTGCACTCGCTATATTCTCGCCTCCCGAGAAGAATGGAACAAAAGGAAAAGGGTGAGCTCAACTAGCTCAAGAAAGAATATTATGACTAAGATAATATACAACAAATTATCGTTAGTCTTCAACAGGAAAAATTTAATAGAATACAATAGACAACAAATTTTCAATCAATATTCGCAGCTGAAATAATAATTCATTAGAAGAGTTAAGTAGAGAATGCAAACTACTATCTTCTATGTATGAATTTAAAAGTTCATCGCTCATCTTTTATCCCCGTAACAACAATCAATATACATCCGAATCAAATATTCATCTTTGCACTACAGCCAAAGATATTCATCACTTGGTCATGTTCATTTAAACACTGCTCATCTTTGCACTACTGTGCCAAAGATATTAATCTCCTCATCATGTTCATCTCAACACTGCTCATCTTTGCACTACAGTGCCAAAGATATTCTTCAGAAATCATTCATCTTTGCACTACTGCCAAAGATATTCAATAATATCATCATTTAAGACCGAGGATGATGAAAATATTTTTAAAGAACGAATCCAAAGGAAACAAAATGACAAGGATTAAGGATTAAGGATTCGTACTTTGTTTTATCCATGTCCAACAATACCCCAAAAATAATCACAGTGGTGTAAAATTCAAGAATGATCAAAACATGGATACAATCAAAGCTAGTATCCAAAATAGATGTTTTGGACAAAAAAGAAATTTTATTTTTTTTTGAATAATAGTCAGATATATCGTGAATAGTGCCAGATATCGTGAATAAAGCCGATATAAATAGTCAGATACGTGAATAAGACCGATACATGAATAGTAAATCCGACACCAAAAGATAGAAATTCCACAAAAAAACATCTTCACGCTTCATGAATAGTACTCGTGAATAAGAACTCGTGAATAAGTAACTCATGAATAGTAACTCGTGAATAAGAACTCATGAATAGTAACCCCGATACATGAAAAAGTTCCAAATTTGATAAAAACTTCGATCAATATTTCAAAGATAATGATATCAAGAAATAATATCATTACGAAAAAAATAATATCCCTTACCTCAAAGAATCAAGATTTCTAAGGAAAGGCTCAAGTGATGTCGAATGAAACTTGTAATTTAATAAAGAACTCTCAAAGTATCTAAATACTCACAAAATACGCCAATAATATAGAGAGAGAAAGAGAGAAAACTTTGTTTCTCGTGTGATTTTCAATTCTAACTTAGCCTTCTATTTATAGAAAATGTTAGCCCGTACCAAGGCAGACTTCGACTCGCCACCGATGGCTTTACTCGCTACTACTATTGCCACCCACCACATTTGAAATAAAATTCAGCACATTTCTTCACCAACCACAAGTGGGGCCCACTCAATTCTAGAATTTTCCACCAAAATCAATTATAACCCTAATTTCCTAATCGACACCTCTTAAAATTCATAACAAATCATTCGTGTATTTTTAATCGGCTCAAAATTTGTGGACATATACTCAACTTATATATGTATAACATACCCAAAATTACTATTAATCCAACTATTTGATTAAAAATTATAATCCCCAAGCAATATATCTCAAAACCCCGATTTAATTTTTAATACCTCCAACTGCAAAATACCGATAAAACACCTCAACAATAATTTCTTCATTTATAACCACATAAATAAATCCATCATTTATATCCACATAAAATAAATATTTCTTTATCATATGAATCAATAATTAATTATTCACAAATAATATTACGTAATCACAATTATGACAACCAGCCGCTCCAGAAAGAGGGGGCTTCCGATAAGGATTTCTCCTCATCGGGCGCCGCAATTAGGTGACCAAACCTCTCCTCGATGTAACTTTCTAGACATCGCCAATAATGCTATCTAATAATATTATTCAAATAATATGAATTATTGATCCGATAATGGAGATAATGTGCAAAGACAATTATCGAACAACAATAATATAAAATATCAACGCAAAGAATTATCAATCAATAAAATAAAATATCGAATAAGAATTCATCGTGAAAATTATCGAGTAGTGCCTTCTTCACGTAAGGATCAATAATTCAACAATACTGCGCAATACCGCAAAGTGCTATCGCAACCAACCACGCCAGACATCGTATTTTAACCACCGGGTATTCCAATGCCTTTAATTCTGTAATAACTACGCCGTTATTTTTAACCAACTTATATTTGTCGCTTTCTTCATCCCAATCGCTTTCCGTTATGGGGCCCACATACGGTCACTACTGTCAGCATTTAATATTCCCCGACAAAGATTTAATATTCCACGACCAAACGAATATTCCCCACAAAAAATGAATATTTTATAACCACTTGCTTATTTTGAAATATTTATGATTTAACCCTTAACTATCCACATTAATCAAATCAACCCTTACTATTTCAAAATAATAAATAAAGGAAATTCCTTTTTATTTAAAAAATTTCGGGTCTTACAACCTCCCTCCTTATGAAATTTCGTCCTCGAAATCGACGACGCACTCGTGTGTTTCAAAAGGTGAGGATACCTCGCTTTCATTTCCGCTTTCCAATTCCCGTGTCATTTCCTCTATAGCATGATTCCTCCACAAAACTTTAACTTGTGGTATGACCTTTCATGCCAGTAGGACATGCTCCTTCCTATCCAAGATCTTGATAGTACCTCCTCACACGCTAAGTCTTCTATATCTCTCGTCCTGCTCTAACTCAATAACGTGGTTCGGTCTTTCACATATTTACGGCACGATGATATGTGAAACACATTATGAACACGAGACATACTTTGAGGTAACGCAAGTCTATAGGCTACATTTCCTACTCGGCCAAGAATTTGAAATGGACCAATAAATCGTGGATCGAGCTTTCCTCTCTTCCCAAATCTTGTAACTCCTTCCATGGAGCAACTCGCAACAATACACGATCCCCTACATTAAATTCCACGCCCTTCGATGAAGATCCGCATAACTCTTTTGTCGATCTTGAGCCGCTTTGTATACGCTTGTCGAATTATTTGGATCTTTTCGGTAGTCATACGTATTAACTCTGGGTCCCAACAATGTTGCTTCACCCACCTCATCCCAACATATCGAGAACGACATTTTCGGCCCATATAATGCTTCAATGGAGCCACACCTATACTTGCTCGATAACCGTTGTTGTAGGAGAATTCCACCAATGGTAAATACTTATCCTAACCGCCTTTGAAGTCTAGGACACAGTAGTCTTAATAAATCTTCAAGAGTTTGAATAGTCCTCTCGATTGTCCATCCGCTTGGGGATGGTATGTCAACTAAATCGCAAACTGCGCTCCATAGCTTTTTGCAAGCTAACCCAAAATCTTGAAGTGAATCTTGGGTCACGATCCGAAACTATGGATACAGCATGCCATGCAACCTCACAATCTCATTTACGCATATACTAGCAAGACGCTCAAGGAATAAGTCTCCGATCGGCAAGAAAAATGAGCGGACTTGGTTAATCTATCAACAATAACCCAAATAGCATTGATGCCTTGAGAAACCGTAGGAAGACCCGTAATCGAAATCCATGGTAATGTGTTCCCACTTCCATTCCGGAATCTCAAGTGGTTGCAACGGACCCTTAGGTACTAGATGCTCCGCCTTTACACGCTGGCAAGTTAAACACATCGAGATAAACTTTGCAATCTCTCTCTTCATATTATTCCACCAAAATGTATGTCAAGATCACGATACATTTTAGTACTTCCAGATGGATTGCAAATGGTGTATTGTGTGCCTCCATCATAATCTTGTACTTCAAATCGTAGTCGTTAGAACACAAAGTCTAGAGTGGACTCAAGTATTCCTTCTTCATCAATTCTCGCTCCTAATAGCTCCTTCTTGTACTTTCTTCTTCATACGACGTTCTCCTGCCTGGGGGGCTCGAGCAACCTTAACTTTTTCTATTAAAGTCGGCTCTATGCGTATACTTGACATCATCGCACTCGCTCCCCGCATATATGATCTTCTACTCAATGCGCCACCACCACGCTCGCTTTTTACCGTGATGGTATCAAATAGTGTGGTCGTAGTCTTCAATAGCTCGAGCCAACGTCACGCCGCATGTTGAGTTCTTTTTTTGAGTGAAGAAATATTTAAGGCTTTTATGATCTGAATATATCTCCACTTTCTCCCCATATAGATAGTGCCTCCATATCTTTAACGCTGAAACGATCACCGCTAACTCTAGATCATGAGTAGGATAATTCCTCTCATACTCTTTTAAGTTGTCGCGAGGCATAGGCTATGACTTTCCCACGCTGCATGAGAACACATCCTAACCCTTTGCCAAAGCATCATCAGAGATAACAAATCCATCCGAACCAGATGGTATTGTTAGAACAGTGCCAAATAAGTCTCCTCTAAGCTCTTGAAACTTTTCTCGATTCTTCGCCCCAAAACGAATTTCAGATCCTTCGAAAGTTAGTGAAGAATGGAGTAGCGATTCGAGAAAACCTTCCACGAATCTCCGATAATAACCAAATTTAAGCCCAAAAAGCTACGTGATTTCAACACCGACTTTTGCTGTTCTAACTTTGTATTGCTTCAATCTTCACGGATCAACAGATACTCCATGTTTTGACACCACATGCCCAAGAAAGGCTACTTCCTCAAGCCGTAACTCGTGATTTCTTCAATTTGGCATATAGTTGGTTTTCACGGGTTTTGGAGTACCAAATTTCAAATGGTGCTCATGATCTTCACGACTTTTGGAATATATAAGGATGTCATCAATAAAGACAACAAACGAATCCGATCCAAATATTCCTTGAATACTTGGCTCATCATATCCATGAAAGTCAGCAGGAGCATTAGTTAGTCCGAAAGACACGACTAAGAATTCATAATGCCCATACCGAAGTTCTCAAGGCGCCTTTGAATATCCTCGCCTAAATTTTCAAATTGATGATATCCGTAATCTAAGATCGATTTTTGAAAAAATTGTGCCCTCTTGAATCGGGTCAAACAAGTCATCAATACGAGGTAGAGGATACCTATTCTTGATGGTGACATGGTTCAATTCCCGATAGTCAATACAAAGTCGCATACTCCCGCTCTTTCTTTTTTACAAATAAAACAGAGCACCCCAAGGAGATGTACTAGATTTAATGAAACCGATGTCCAACAATTCCCGTAGTTGACCTTTTAACTCCTCAAGTTCAATAGAGCCATTCGATATGGGGTTTTAGAAATGGGCTTTGTACCAAGTTCAAGATCAATAAAGAATTCAACTTCACGCTCGGGGTAGACCGGAAGTTCTTCGAAATACGCCAGAAAGTCAATAACAACAGAATATTATTCAAATTTGACGTGTCTTTATTCAAATCCATAACATGGGCTAAGAAAGCTTGACATCCGCTTTTCAATAAACGAATAGCTTTATGATTAGATATGATAAGATTGATTTTAATGGTTTAGTTGCTTGAATTGCATAACAAAGTTGGTTAGAATATGAAAACTAACAACCTTACGAAAAAAATCAATTTTGGTACGATGAGTAGTTAACCAATCAATCCCTAAAATCACATCAAAAGCAAGTATCTTTAAAGAGATAAGGTCAATGTAAGGTGATGGTGCCAACTTGAATCAAACAAGATTTATAAACAAAGGATGTGATGAAAGTTTCTCCTAACTGAGTTTCCACAGATAGTCAAAGTCTAATTTCTCCTGAGTCAAGTTTAAACGCTGAGCACACGCAGAGAGATAAATGAATGGGTAGACACCAGATCAAGTAAGGTATAAACTTCGCAAGAATTTATAAATAGCTTACCCGTGATCACCTCGCTTGGGTTCCTCGATTATGACCAAATACAACAAACGCCTTCCCTAATCGCTGACTTTGACTTTTCTCGGGATGATGTTTTTTGAGTCACCGTCCCACTGAACTAGGTTTCGCTATCGCATAATCTCGAAGCGATATGTCCTTCCCTTTCCACAACTATAGCATACCTTGAACTGTTAGGGGCGCTTGACCGATATGTCCTCTTTTCCGCATTTGTAGATATACGACGGTGGTCGCTCTCCTCCCTTAGAACCAGCTTCTTTGTCACGCAAGACCGCTGCCTTCACATAGTCGTTGTTAAATCTCCTCTTTTTAAAATCTCCTCCCGACTCGCTTCTTCGCTTTTCACGACTACATGATTACCACCAGAGTGGTTACCATTTCGTCCCGGCCTGCTTTTTTTCTCCGCAGTTATCATTATTCTGCTGATCGCCATCTCCGGCACGATCCTCGTTATGGTCCTCAACGACCGCATGTACTCAAGTATCTCGCCTAATAATTGAGCCCTGCTTAAACATCCGAATAAAGAGAAAGTTTATGAGAAATGAGATATCGACGATGCCGGTTTCAAACCTCTAAGAAACATCCGCGCATACGCGCTCTCATTCTCCACCAAATGAGGTGCAAACCTCGATAACTCGCAAACTTTGCCTCGCATCGAGACACCGCCATGTTGTTTTGCTCTAATCTGATGAACTCCACTTCCTTCATACGACGAACACTTTCGTGAAAGTATTTGTCATTAAATAGTCTCAAACGCCTCCCAAGACATATGCCGAAAAGGCTCGATGGGTACGCTTCACGCACTCCCACCAAGAGTCTCGCTTCCGCCGCCACTAACATAAAGGTGGCGAATGGAACCTTCGTTTCTCCGCATCCCAAGACATCGAATATCTTGGTAATTTGTTTGACCCATGTTTCCGCCATGATCGGATCCGCTTTCCTTAAATTCGTGGTCCCAACTTTTGAATCGCTTGGTCGGACAACCCGTGAATTGCTATCATTTCCTCCTCAGATTTTGAACACGAAGTCTCCTCGTCTCGATTTTGCATGAACCGCAAAAAACTTCTAAACATCCCCTCGCTCATCATCTCGCTTCCACAGGTGTTGTTCACAGAGGAACATTGCCACTGTAGACGCTCTCCTCGCTGGTAAAGACAGCATCTCCACTGGCCTCATTTACTCCATCATTAATATTCTCACGACATTCTCAAATACCGCCATAAAACAAGGGTTAATTAAGGAAATCAATATATCACATAATATCCCTATATACCGACCAACTAACAAATAAGCTTAGTAGGACACACTAGCAAGGATTTACTCGCCTCCCTCCTAGTTCTATTCCCCGATCTCCGCCAGAGATCATATCCCTAAGCTCGATACCAACCGTGACGCCCCCAAAATAGGTATACATCACCCATTCCGAGTCACAATACATGGTATGTAAACAACTACAACTTTATTATTACAACAAGAAATCGTGAGTTTAAATACAAATATTATCTTCTGATAATATTTATACTCACATAAATCCTCATCACATTTATCGATACATTATTTTACAAAAATGGTGAGGACTACTAAACAATCCTTTCTAAAACCTTCATTCCATACCCCGACTCGTCGCTATATTCTCGCCTCCCGAGAAGAATGGAACAAAAGGAAAAGGGTGAGCTCAACTAGCTCAAGAAAGAATATTATGACTAAGATAATATACAACAAATTATCGTTAGTCTTCAACAGGAAAAATTTAATAGAATACAATAGACAACAAATTTTCAATCAATATTCGCAATGAAATAATAATTCATTAGAAGAGTTAAGTAGAGAATGCAAACTACTATCTTCTATGTATGAATTTAAAAGTTCATCGCTCATCTTTTATCCCCGTAATAACAATCAATATACATCTCGAATCAAATATTCATCTTTGCACTACAGTGCCAAAGATATTCATCACCGGTCATGTTCATTTAAACACTGCTCATCTTTGCACTACAGCCAAAGATATTAATCACTCATTCATGTTCATCTCAACACTGCTCATCTTTGCACTACAGCCAAAGATATTCTTCAGAAATCATTCATCTTTGACCACTGTGCCAAAGATATTCAATAATATCATCATTTAAGACCGAGGATGATGAAAAATATTTTTAAAGAACTAATCCAAAGGAAACAAAATGACAAGGATTAAGGATTAAGGATTCGTACTTTGTTTTATCCATGTCCAACAATACCCCAAAAATAATCACAAAGGGTGTAAAATTCAAGAATGATCAAAACATGGATACAATCAAAGCTAGTATCCAAAATAGATGTTTTGGACAAAAGAAGAAATTTTATTTTTTTTGGTGAATAGTGCCAGATATCGTGAATAGTGCGATATCGTGAATAGTGCCAGATACGTGAATAAAGGCCGATCACGTGAATAAGACCGTATACATGAATAGTAAATCCGACACCAAAAGATAGAAATTCCACAAAAAACATCTTCACGCTTCATTAATAGTACTGTGAATAAGAACTCGTGAATAAGAACTCATGAATAGTAACTCGTGAATAAGAATAACTCATGAATAGTAACCCCACATGAAAAAAAGTTCCAAATTTGATAAAACTTCGATCAATATTTCAAAGATAATGATATCAAGAAATAATATCATTACGAAAAAAAAATAATATCCCTTACCTCAAAGAATCAAGATTTCTAAGGAAAGGCTCAAGTGATGTCGAATGAAACTTGTACCGAATAAAGAACTCTCAAAGTATCTAAATACTCACAAAATACGCCAATAATATAGAGAGAGAAAGAGAGAAAACTTTGTTTCGTGTGATTTTCAATTCTAACTTAGCCCTCTATTTATAGAAAATGTTAGCCCGCCAAGGCAGACTTCGACCAAGCACCGATGGCTTTACCTCGCTACTATTGCCACCCACCACATTTGAAATAAAATTCAGCACATTTCTTCACCAACCACAAGTGGGGCCCACTCAATTCTAGAATTTTCCACCAAAATCAATTATAACCCTAATTTCCTAATCGACACCTCTTAAAATTCATAACAAATCATTCGTGCATTTTTAATCTGCTCAAAATTTGTGGACATATACTCAACTTATATATGTATAACATATCCAAAAATTACCATTAATCCAACGGCTCGGATTAAAAATTATAATCCCCGCAATATATCTCAAAACCCCGATTTAATTTTTTAATACCTCCAACTGTAAAATACCGATAAAACACCTCAACAATAATTTCTTCATTTATAACCACATAAATAAATCCATCATTTATATCCACATAAAATAAATATTTCTTTATCATATGAATCAATAATTAATTATTCACAAATAATATTACGTAATCACAATTATGACAACCAGCCGCTCCTCAGAAAGAGGGGCTTTCCGATAAGGATTTCTCCTCATCGGCGCCGCAATTAGGTGACCAAACCTCTCCTCGATGTAACTTTCTAGACATTGCCAATAATGCTATCTAATAATATTATTCAAATAATATGAATTATTGATCCGATAATGGAGATAATGTGCAAAGGACAATTATCGAACAACAAATAATATAAAATATCAACGCAAAGAATTATCAATCAATAAAATAAAATATCGAATAAGAATTCATCGTGAAAATTATCGAGTAGTGCCTTCACGTAAGGATCAATAATTCAACAATACTGCAGGTAATACCGTAAAGCATCTCGCAACCACGCCAGACATCGTATTTTAACCACCGGGTATTCCAACAAATTTTAATTCAGAATAACTACGCCTGCTATTTTTAACCAACTTATATTTGTCGCTTTCTTCATCCAATCGCTTTCCGCATGGGGCCCACACATGGTCATACCGTCGCATTTAATATTCCCCGACAAGATTTAATATTCCACGACCAAACGAATATTCCCCGACAAAAATGAATATTTTATAACCACTTGCTTATTTTGAAATATTTATGATTTAACCCTTAACTATCCACATTAATCAAATCAACCCTTACTATTTCAAAATAATAAATAAAGGAAATTCCTTTTTATTTAAAAAATTTCTCGGTCTTACAACCTCCTCGAAATTGACGTGACGATACTGTGTTTTCAAAAGGTGAGGATACCTCGCTTTCATTTCCGCTTCCAATTCCCGTGTCATTTCTCTATAGCATGATTCCTCCACAAAACTTTAACTTGTGGTATGACCTTTGCGCGTAGGACATGCTCCTTCCTATCCAAGATCTTGATAGGTACCTCCTCATACGTTAAGTCTTCGGCTATCTCGTCCGGTTTTAACTCAATAACGTGGTTCGGGTCTTTCACATATTTACGAAGTACAGATATGTGAAACACATTATGAACACGAGACATACTCGGTGGTAACGCAAGTCTATAGGCTACATTTCCTACTCGGTCAAGAATTTGAAATGGACCAATAAATCGTGGATTGAGCTTTCCTCTCTTCCCAAATCTTGTAACTCCCTTCCATGGAGCAACTCGCAACAATACATGATCCCCTACATTAAATTCCACGTCCTTTCGATGAAGATCCGCATAACTCTTTTGTCGATCTTGAGCCGTTTGTATACGTTGTCGAATTATTTGGATCTTTTCGGTGAGTCATACGTCTTTAACTTCGGGTCCCAACAATGTTGCTTCACCCACCTCATCCCAACATATCGGAGAACGACATTTTCGTCCATATAATGCTTCAATGGAGCCACACCTATACTTGCTTCGATAACTTTTGTTGTAGGAGAATTCCACCAATGGTAAATACTTATCCCAACCGCCTTTGAAGTCTAGGACACAGAGTCTTAATAAATCTTCAAGAGTTTGAATAGTCCTCTCGATTGTCCATCCGTTTGGGGATGGTATCTTAAACTAAATCGCAAACTGCGCTCCCATAGCTTTTTGCAAGCTAACCCAAAATCTTGAAGTGAATCTTGGGTCACGATCCGAAACTATGGATACTGGCATGCCATGCAACCTCACAATCTCATTTACGTATATACTAGCAAGACGCTCAAGGAATAAGTCTCCGTGTCGGCAAGAAATGAGCGAGACTTGGTTAATCTATCAACAATAACCCAAATAGCATTGATGCCTTGAAAGCGTGGGAGTAGGAAGACCCGTAATCTAAATCCATGGTAATGTGTTCCCACTTCCATTCCGGAATCTCAAGTGGTTGCAACGGACCCTTAGGTACTAGATGCTCGCCTTTACACGTTAGGTGTTAAACACATCGAGATAAACTTTGCAATCTCTCTCTTCATATTATTCCACCAAAATGTATGTCAAGATCACGATACATTTTAGTACTTCCAGATGGATTGCAAATGGTGTATTGTGTGCCTCCATCATAATCTTGTACTTCAAATCGTAGTCGTTAGGAACACAAAGCCTAGAGTGGACTCAAGTATTCCTTCTTCATCAATTCTCGCTTAGGAATAGCTCCTTCTTGTACTTTCTTCTTCATACGCATCATTTCCGGCCTGGTGGCTTGAGCAACCTTAACTTTTTCTATTAAAGTTGGCTCTACGCGATACTTGACATCATCGCACTTTTCGTTCCGCGATATGATCTTCTACTCAATGCGCCACCTACCACGCTCGCTTTTACCGTGGTGGTATTGAATAGTGTGGTCGTAGTCTTTCAATAGCTCGAGCCAACGTCACGCCGCATGTTGAGTTCTTTTTGAGTGAAGAAATATTTAAGGCTTTTTATGATCCGAATATATCTCCACTTTCTCCCCATATAGATAGTGCCTCCATATCTTTAAGCTGAAAACGATTTGCCGCTAACTCTAGATCATGAGTAGGATAGTTCCTCTCATACTCTTTAAGTTGTCGCGAGGCATAGGCTATGACTTTCCCACGTTGCATGAGAACACATCCTAACCCTTTGCACAAAGCATCGTTGTAGATAACAAATCCATCCAACCAGATGGTATTGTTAGAAAAGTCTTAAAATAAGTCTCCTCTTAAGCTCTTGGAAACTTTTCTCGCATTCTTCGCCTAAACGAATTTCTCAGATCCTTCGAGTTAATTGAGTTAATGGAGTAGCGATTCGAGAAAACCCTTCCACGAATCTCCGATAATAACCAAATTAAGCCCAAAAGCTACGTACTTCAATCACCGACTTCTGGTTGCTCCCAACTTTGTATTGCTTCAATCTTCACGGATCAACAGATACTCCATGTTTTGACACCACATGCCCAAGAAAGGCTACTTCCTCGCCGAACTCGCATTTCTTCAATTTGGCATATAGTTGGTTTTCAGCGAAGCCTTTGAGTACCAAATTTTCAAATGGTGCTCATGATCTTCACGACTTTTGGAATATATAAGGATGTCATCAATAAAGACAACAACGAATCCGATCCAAATATTCCTTGAATACTTTCGCTTCATCATATCCATGAAAGCATAGGAGCATTAGTTAGTCCGAAAGACATGACTAAGAATTCATAATGCCCATACCGAAGTTCTCGAAGGCGGTCTTTGGAATATCCTCGCCTAATTTTCAAATGATGATATCCGAGCGAAGATCGATTTTTGAAAAGAATTGTGTGCCCTTTGCAATCGGTCAAACAAGTCATCAATACGAGGTGAGGATACCTATTCTTGATGGTGACATGGTTCAATTCCCGATAGTCAATACAAAGTCGCATACTCCCGCCTTTCTTTTTTACAAATAAAACAGGAGCACCCCAAGGAGATGTACTTGGGACGAATGAAACCGATGTCCAACAATTCTCGTAGTTGGACCTTTAACTCCTCAAGTTCAATAGGAGCCATTCGATATGGGGTTTTAGAAATGGGCTTTATGCGGTTCAAGATCAATAAAGAATTCAACTTCACGCCTGGGGGTGAATCGGGGAAGTTCTTCTGAAATACGTCGTGAAAGTCAATAACAACAGGGAATATTATTCAAATTTGACGTGTCTTTATTCAAATCCATAACATGGGCTAAGAAAGCTTGACATCCGCTTTTCAATAAACGAATAGCTTTATGATTAGATATGATGATGATTGATTTTAATGGTTTAGTTGCTTGAATTAAATACACAAAGTTGGTTAGGAATATGAAAACTAACAACCTTACGAAAACAATCAATTTTGGCATGATGAGTAGTTAACCAATCAATCCCTAAAATCACATCAAAAGCAAGTATCTTTAAAGAGATAAGGTCAATGGTAAGGTGATGGTGCCAACTTGAATCAAACAAGATTTATAAACAATGGATGTGATGAAAGTTTCTCCTAACGGAGTTTCCACGAGATAGATCAAAGTCTAATTTCTCCGAGTCAAGTTTAAACGTTGAGCACATGCAGGAGAGATAAATGAATGGGTAAGACCGGTTGTCAAGTAAGGTATAAACTTCGCAAGAATTTATAAATAGCTTACCCGTGATCACCTCGTTTGGTTTCTCGCATTATGACCAATCCACAACAAACGCTTCTTCCGGAATCGTTGACTTTGACTTTTCGGGGACGATCTTTTGAGTCACCGTCCCATTGAACTAGGTTTCGCTATCGTCTGATCTCGAGCGATATGTCCTTCCTTTCCACAACTATAGCATACCTTGAATCTGTTGTAGGCGCTTTGATCGATATGTCCCTCTTTTCCGCATTTGTAGCATATGACCGGGTGGTCGATCTCCTCCCTTAGAACCGATTCTTCTTAAGACCGCTGCCTTCACATAGTCGTTGTTAAATCTCCTCTTTTAAATCTCCTCCCGACTCGCTTCTTCATTTTTCATGACCATGATTACCACCGGTGGTTACCATTTCATCCGTCTGCTTTCTTTCTCCGCAGTTATCATTATTCGCTGATCGCTATCTCGCAGTACGATCCTGGTTATGGTCCTCGAGTTGACCGTACTCGTTATCTCGCTTACTAATAATTGAGCCCCTGCTTACAACATCTGAATAAAGAGAAAGTTTATGAGAAATGAGATCTTGACGTATCTTGGGTTTCAAACCTCTAAGAAACATCCGTCATACGTTCCTCATTCTCCACCAAATGAGGTGCAAACTGGATAACTCGCAAACTTTGCCTCGTATTGAGACACCGCCATGTTATTTTGCTCTAATCGATGAACTCCACTTCCTTCATATGACGAACACTTTCGTGAAAGTATTTGTCATTAAATAGTCTCTGAAACGCCTCCCAAGACATCTTTGAGTGCGTCTGGATGGGTACGCTTCACGAGACTCCCACCAATGAATGCCTTCGCCACTTAACATAAAGGTGGCGAATGGAACCTTCTGTTCCTCCGTGCATCCCAAGACATCGAATATCTTGGTAATTTGTTTTGACCCATGTTTCCGCCATGATCGGATCCGGCTTTCCCTTAAATTCGTGGTCCCAACTCTTTGAATCGCTTGGGCCGTGACAACCCGTGAATTGCTATCATTTCCTCCTCAGATTTTGAACACGAGTCTCCTCGTCTCGATTTTTGCATGAATCTGCAAAAACTTCTAAACATCCCTCGTTCATCATCTGCTCCATGGTGTTGTTCACGGGAGGAACATTGCCACACTGTTGCGTTCTCCTCGTTGGTAAAGTACATGCATCTCCACGGTCTCATTTACTCCAATCATTAATATTCTCACGACATTCTCAAATCATCGCCAAAACAAGAGGGTTAATTAAGGAAATCAATATATCACATAATATCCCTATATCTTGACCAACTAACAAATAAGCTTAGGTAGGACACACTAGCGAAGGATTTACTCGTCTCTCCCCTCCTAGTTCTATTCCCGATCTCCGCCAGAGATCATATCCTAAGCTCGATACCAACCGCGACGCCCCCAAAATAGGTATACATCACCCATTCCGAGTTGTCAATACATGGTGCGAAACAACTACAACTTTATTATTACAACAAGAAAATCGTGAGTTTAAATACAAATATTATCTTCTGACAATATTTATACTCACATAAATCCTCATCACATTTATTGATACATTATTTTACAAAATGGTGAGGACTACTAAACAATCCTTTCTAAAACCTTCATTCCATACCCAGAGCTATTTACTCGCTATATTCTCGCCTCCCGAGAAGAATGGAACAAAAAGGAAAAGGGTGAGCTCAACTAGCTCAAGAAGAATATTATGACTAAGATAATACACAACAAATTATCTTTAGTCTTCAACAGAGGAAAAATTTAATAGAATACAATAGACAACAAATTTTCAATCAATATTCGCAGCTGAAATAATAATTCATTAGAAGAGTTAAGTAGAGAATGCAAACTACTATCTTCTATGTATGAATTTAAAAGTTCATCGCCTATCTTTTATCCCCTCAGAACAACAATCAATATACATCCGGAATCAAATATTCATCTTTGCACTACAGCCAAAGATATTCATCACCGGTCATGTTCATTTAAACACTGCTCATCTTTGCACTACTGAGCCAAAGATATTAATCGATCGTCATGTTCATCTCAACACTGTTCATCTTTTGCACTTCACAGGCCAAAGATATTCTTCAGAAATCATTCATCTTTGCACTACTGGGCCAAAGATATTCAATAATATCATCATTTAAGATCGAGGATGATGAAAAATATTTTAAAAGAACGAATCCAAAGAAACAAAATGACAAGGATTAAGGATTAAGGATTCGTACTTTGTTTTATCCATGTCCAACAATACCCCAAAAATAATCACAAAGTGGTGTAAAATTCAAGAATGATCAAAACATGGATACAATCAAAGCTAGTATCCAAAATAGAGCGTTTTGACAAAAAAGAAGAAATTTTATTTTTTTTTGGTGAATAGTGCCAGATATATCGTGAATAGTGCCAGATATCGTGAATAATCCGTATCATGAATAAGAAATCCGACACCAAAAGATAGAAATTCCACAAAAACATCTTCACGCTTCATGAATAGTACTTTCGTGAATAAGAACTCGTGAATAGTAACTCATGAATAGTAACTCGTGAATAGTAACTCATGAATAAGTAACCCCATATGAAAAAGTTCCAAATTTGATAAAAACATCGGATCAACATTTCAAAGATAATGATATTGAAGAAATAATATCATTACTGAAAAAATAATATCCCTTACCTCAAAGAATTAGTACTTGGAAGGAAAGGCTCGGAGTGATCTTTGAATGAAACTTGTCTTTGAGCAAGAAACTCTCAAAGTATCTAAATACTCACAAAATACGCTCAACAATATAGAGAGAGAAAGAGAGAAAACTTTGTTTACGGTGTGATTTTCAATTCTAACTTAGCCTCTATTTATAGGAAAATGTTAGCCGTCAAAAGCGAGACTTGACTTTTGCTACCGATGGCTTTACACCGCTACTATTGCCACCCACCACATTTGAAATAAAATTCAGCACATTTCTTCACCAACCACAAGTGGGGCCCACTCAATTCTAGAATTTTCCACCAAAATCAATTATAACCCTAATTTCCTAATCGAGACACCTCTTAAAATTCATAACAAATCATTCGTACATTTTTAACGGTTCAAAATTTATGGACATATACTCAACTTATATATGTATAACATATCCAAAAATTACCACAATCCAGCGGTCGGATTAAAAATTATAATCCCATGAATATATCTCAAAACCCGATTTAATTTTTAATACCTCGAACTGTAAAATCTTGATAAAACACCTCAACAATAATTTCTTCATTTATAACCACATAAATAAATCCATCATTTATATCCACATAAAATAAATATTTCTTTATCATATGAATCAATAATTAATTATTCACAAATAATATTACGTAATCACAATTATGACAACCAGTAGTTCCCGGAAAGAGGGGCTTTTCAGATAAGGATTTCTCCTCATTCTTGGCGCCGCAATTAGGTGACCAAACCTCTCCTTGATGTAACTTTCTAGACATTGCCAATAATGCTATCTAATAATATTATTCAAATAATATGAATTATTGATCCGATAATGGAGATAATGTGCGGTGTGACAATTATTGAACAATGAATAATATAAAATATCAACGCAAAGAATTATTGAATCAATAAAATAAAATATTGAATAAAGAATTACCGTGAAAATTATTGAGTAAAGCCTTCTTTCCGTAAGGATCAATAATTCAACAATACTGCAATACCGGTGTCTATCTTTATGCGAACCACGCCGTATTCGTATTTTAACCATAGGGTATTCCAACGGTCTTAATGAATAATAACTACGCCGTTATTTTTAACTAACTTATATTTGTCGTTTTCTTCATCCAATCGCTTTTTCAGTTATGGGGCCCACACATTATGTCGCTACCGTCGCATTTAATATTCCCAACAAGATTTAATATTCCACCACCAAACGAATATTCCCTACAAAAATGAATATTTTATAACCACTTGTTTATTTTGAAATATTTGCGTATTTAACCCTTAACTATCCACATTAATCAAATCAACCCTTACTATTTCAAAATAATAAATAAAGGAAATTCCTTTTTATTTAAAAAATTTCGGTCTTACATCATATCTCTTATATTATTGATTCAATTATTGTCACAAAGATCATCTCAGATAATATGTTATAGTATTAAATCAATAATTGAGACGACAAGTTATAAATGATTAATAATTGTTGAAAGATTAAATATGTGTTGATGAAAAAAAAATGATTTGTGGTAAGTTTGATTATTTTATGGGGGCTCGTATGTCATCATCTAAGAGTCTCTTCGTCGATAGTATTTACCTTCGTCAATAGTAATTACCTTCGTCGATAGTAATTACCCTTGTGAATAGTATTTACCTTCGTCGATAGTAATTACCTTCGCCAATAAGAATTACCCTTGTGAATAGTATTTACCTTCGTCAATAGTATTTACCTTCATTAATAGTAATTACCTTTACCGACGTCCGAACCACTTGTCGTTTCACATTACAAAGCGCCGAACCACTTGTCATTTCACATTACAAAGCGCCAAACCACTTTCTTTTCACATCATTAGTCGTCAAGCCACTTGCCTTTTTACCGGCGGTCTTAAGCTAGAAATCTTTTATAAATAGAGGCCTAGGGCTTCATTATTTTTCACTTAATTCATTCAAGCTATAGAGAGAGAAAGTATAGAGAGAATAGAGAGAAAGAAGAAGAGTATTTTGTTACTACACCGCCGCAAAGATTCAATCTCCTACCAAATGTAAGGGGTGTTATTCTTTCTTATTCATGAAGAGAATCATGTTGTTATTCCATTGCTTATTATTCATTGGAATAACTTTGTATACGCCATTTTACCTATACTTGGTGACATTCTTCTATTATTCTCATTGGAACATCCTGTCATGTGTTTTTACACCGACACAGTTCCGCCTTTTTATTATTATTATGTTGGAACATCCTCATGCATGTGTTTTACACGGACCGGTTAAAATCTTTATTATTATTACATTGGAACATCCATGCATGCATGTGTTTTACGCCGGACTGGTTCCATTCTTTATTATTCTGTTGGAACATCCATGCATGCGTTTTTACGCCGGGACTGGTTCCGTTATTTATTATTCATTGGAATAACTTTTTGTGTGCGGTCTATCGCATGCATGGTGATTTCTTTTGTTATTCTATTCTTTATTATACCCAAATTGGTTAAAACTTTGACTTATACTCCATGAAATTAGTGGAATATCCTTGATATTTGCGTTTTCATCCAAAGATCTTTTCATGGAAATATTCTTCCGATCATTCTTGAATTTTACTCTACAAAACGATGATCATGTTGATAATTTGGGCGTTAATAATTCTGGATAAAATAATTCTTGAACTTGTTTTATTGAATTCTTATATCATTGTCATCATCCTCATGTTTATATTATGTTGAAAGTCATCATGGCTTTTGTAGTGCATAGATGGACTTGGTATGATTATGACCGAAACTATTCGGTGTAATCATGGCCGTAATGTTACAAATGATGTGATAAAAATCCTCGATGGTCAGTAGTGCATTGGTGGACGCTTGTTGGCATGATCATGACCATTAATGAATACACAAATATTCTTAGCATGTAATGCATGAATAATTGTGGTCGTGATACTAAAGAATATCCTTGGCAGTAGTGCGAAGTGATTCGATGATGTGGAATATTTATTAAAGTCGAGTCTCAAATTTATAACGATGATGAAAAACCTTTTAAAACCTAAAAGATAGTAGACTTTATTTTCTACTTGACTCTTTTAATGGATTGCTTATTCCACTGCAGTTTAAACGGGTTGTCTATTGTATTTTATCGGTTTAACATTGTTGAAGACTATTGATATTTATTCTGCATTATCTTAGTCATAATATTTCTTACTGGGCTAGTTGAGCTCACCCTTTCTTTCACCGTTCTCTTGAAAATGAGAATATAAATTTGGGACGAGTCGGGAAACAGTGATGGTCCTGAAGATAGCATTAGTAGTCCTCACTATTATTCGTGAAATAGTGTGATAATAATTGTAATGAGGACTTTTTTTGAGTTTGTATAATATCTAGTAGACGATATTTGTATTTAAACTCACGCTTTATGTTGTATTGTACCACGGCGCTTATGTTAATAAGTTGTATTTAAATTACATGCCATGTAAGTGGCGACCCAAGATGGGTGATGTATACCTAATTTTGGGGCGCCACACGGTTGAGTATCGAGCTTAGGGATATGATCCTGGCTAAGATGTGAGAATAGTACTAGGAGGGAGAGACGGGGAATACCTTCGCTAGTATGACCTACCTAAGTTTATGTGCTATTTTATTGGTTGGTCGAAGATAGGGATAATTTGTTACATGTCAATTAACCTTTTGTTTTGTGGCGATGTCTGAAAATGACATCCGAGAATGTTGAGAATAGCAATGGAGCGCAGCGATCGTTGATTCACCACATATCAATAATCGGATAATGTGCATCGAGAAGGCGACAAATCCTCATGCAAACAACAACACTAACCAAATGATGAATGATCAAATGTTCGGAGGCTTTATGCAATTTATGCAACAAAGAAAGTAGAGCGACTCTCGTCCAAAACGTAGGTGGAAACACGGAAAACTCTCGGCGGTCACCGCTAAACAATTCAAGGAGCCGGGACCACCGGAGTTTAAGGGTGAGCAAAACCACTTCCGGGCGGAAGCATGGATAAAGCAGTTACCAAGATATTTGATGTCTTGGGATGCTCCGAGGAGCAAAAGGTTCTCTTTGCCACCTTTATGTTGCGCGGAGAGGCGATTCTTTGGTGGGAATCGGTAAAAGCGTACTCAACTTTCTTTGTCAGATCAAGATATCCCGGGAGAAGTTCCAGAGAGGCATTTCAACGACAAATACTTTCCCGAAAGTATTCGCCACATGAAGGAGGTGGAGTTTATCAAGTTGGAACAAAAATAATATAACCGTGTCGCAATACGAGGCAAAATTTGCGAGTTATCACGGTTTACGTCCCCACTGGTGGATAATGAAGAGAGAATGGCGCGAATGTTTTTAAGAGGTTTGAAGTCGAGATATACGTCAACATCTTATTTCTCATAAACCGTGTTTGTATTTCGATGTTGTAAATAGGGCTCGATTAGTGGAACGCGATAATGAGTCAACACAACTAAAAGAGAGCGGTAAGCAAAATTATAATACCGGCGAGAGTAGTCATCGAAGCGGTGACAACAAACGTGGAGGAATCAACAAAGGCGGATATGGTAACCACTTCGGTGGTAATCGTACATAAAACAATAAGAATGGACATTTTAAGAAACGGAGATTCAACAATGATGGAAAGACGTCGGCACCAAAGACCCATTGTTAAGGAAGGAGAAAGACCACCTATCATATGCTTCAAATACGGAGGAGAGGACACATCGGTCAAATCAAGTCATCTTTGTCCAAAGCATGTTATAATTGTGGAAGAGAAGGTCACTTAGCTCGATTTTGTCGCCATCAAGAAGACAAATTCAGCTAGGATGGAGGCACCAAAGGCCGTCCCAGAAAATTCAAAACCGGTAGTGCGAGGGAGAGCGTTTGTTGTGACCTCCCAAAGAGCAAGGAATCCGAATGAGGTCATCACGGGTAAGCTTATCATAAACTCTAATGAAGTCTATACTTTATTTGATACCGGTTCTACCCATTCTTTTATTTCTCCTACTTGCGCTCATCGATTAAATTTGACTCCGGAGAAATTAGACTTTGACTTATCTGTGGAAACTTCGTTGGGAGAAACCTTCATTACATCCACTGTTTATAAGTCTTGTTTGGTTCAAATCGGTACCCTCACATTACCTCGTCGATCTTATTTCATTAAAAATACTTGCATTTGACGTGATTCTGTGGATTGATTGGTTAACTACTTATCATGCAAAAATTGATTGTTTTAAGTAAGGTTGTTAGCTTTCATATTCCTAATCAACCTATTATCTTGAATACAAACGACCAAACCATTAAAATCAATCACGGTCATCTCAAGCCATAAAGCTATTCGTTTATTGAAAAAGCAGAATGTCAAGCTTTCTTAGCTCATGTCACGCATTTAAACAAAAATACGCCGCTTTTGAGCGATATTTCTATTGTTAATAAATTTCTGACATATTCCCGAAGAACTTCCCCGCCTACCCCGGGCGTGAAATTGAATGTTGTATCGACCTTGAACCCGAGACAAAAAACCTATTTCCAAAGCCCATATCGAATGGCTCTATTGAACTTCGAGTTAAAGACCCAATCGCAGGAATTGTTAGACATTGGCTTTATTCGTCCTAAGTACTTCTCCTTGGGGTGCTCCTGTTACTATTCGTGAAGAAGAAAGATGGGAGTATCGCGACTTTGTATTGATTATCGGGAGTTGAATCATGTCACCATCAAAATAGGTATCCATTGCCACGTATTGATGACTGTTTGACCAATTGCAAGGAGCCAAATTCTTTTCAAAGATTGATCTTCGTTCCGGATATCACCAATTGAAGATTAGAACCGTGACATTCCAAAGACGGCTTTCGAAACTTCCCATGCGGGCATTATGAATTCTAGTCATGTCCTTTGGATTGACTAATGCTCCTTTGCCTTCATGGATATGATGAACCGAGTATTCAAGGAATATTTAGATCACTTTGTGGTCGTCTTTATTGATGACATCTTTATTTATTCCAAAAGCCGTGAAGATCATGAGTAACACTTGAGGTCGACACTCCAAAAGCTTCGTGAATATAAGCTTTATGCCAAGTTGAAGAAATGTGAGTTACGGCGAAGAAGTAGCATTCCTTGGGCACGTGGTATCAAGTCATGGAATATCTGCTTGACCCAAAGAAAGATTGAAGCTATTCAAAGTCGGGAACAACCTAAATCGATGGATCAAAGTATGTAGCTTTCTCGGTTTAGTTGGTTATTATCGGAGATTCGTGGAAGGATTTTCTCGAATCGCTACTCCATTGACTCAAATTGACTCGGAAGATACAAAGTTCGGTTGGAGCGAAGAATGTGAGAAGAGTTTACAAGAACTCAAGAGGAGACTTATTTCAAGACATGTTCGGCAATACCATCCGGCTCGGAGGATTTGTCATCTATAGTGATGCTTGAGCGCAAAGGGTTGGGATGTGTTCTTATCTTTGTGGCGCCCCCAAATTAGGTATACATCACCCATCTTGGGTCGCCACTTACATGGTATGTAATTTAAATACAACTTATTAACATAACTGTAAATTACAATACGATGACATAAAGCGTGAGTTTAAATACAAATATCGCCTACTAGATATTATACAAACTCAAACAAAAGTCCTCATTACAATTATTATCACACTATTTCACGAAATAGTGAGGACTACTAATGCTATCTTCAGGACCATCACTGCGTTTCCCAGACTCGTCCCAAATTATATTCTCATTTCACAGAGAATAAAGTGAAAGAAAGGGTGAGCTCAACTAGCCCAAGAAGAAATATTATGACTAAGATAATGCGAATAAATTATCAATAGTCTTCAACAATGTTAAACCGATAAAATACAATAGATAACCGGTTTAATCTGCGGTGGAATATCGAATCCATTAAAAGAGTCAAGTAGAAAATAAAGTCTACTATCTTTTAGGTTTTAAAGGTTTTTTTCATCATTTGTTATAAATTTGAGACTCGGCTTTAATAAATATTCCACATCATCGAATCACCCCGCACTACTGCCAAGGATATTCTTTAGTATCACGACCACAATTATTCATGCACTACTGGCCAAGAATATTTGTGTATTCATTAATAATCATGATCATGCCAACAACTGTCCATCAATGCACTACTACGCAATCGAGGATTTTTACCACATCATTTGTAACATTACGGTCATGATTACACCGAATAGTCTCTCGTCATAATCATACCAAGTCCATCTATGCACTTCACAGGCCACGTAGATGACTTTAAAAAATATAAACATGAGGATGATGACAATGATATAAGAATTCAATAAAACAAGTTCAAGAATTATTTTATCCGGGAATTATTAACGTCCAAATTATCAACATGATCTTCGTTTTGTAGAGTAAAATTCAAGAATGATCGGGAAGAATATGAAAAGATATCTTTGGATGAAACGCAAATATCAAGGATATTCCACTAATTTCATGGAGTATAGAAGTCAAAGTTTTAACCAATTGGGTATAATAAAGAATGGAATAACAAAAGAAATCACCATGCATGCGATGAGATCTTGCATGCATGTTATTCCAATGTAATAATAAATAATTAACCAGTCGTGTGAAATTCACACCAAGCAGGATGTTCCAACAGAATGATAAAGATGGAACTGGATCCGTGTAAAACACACGAGATAGGATATTCCAACAGAATGATAAAGATTTTAACCAGTCCTGTGTAAAAACACACGCATGTGATGTTCCAATGAATAATAAAGACTTTTAACCGTGTCCTAAAAAAAGCATGCATGTGATGTTCCAAATGAATAATAATAAAGATTTTAACCAGTCCTGTAAAACACACGAGCAGGATGTTCCAACGGTAATAATAATAAAGATTTTAACCAGTCCTGTAAAACACACGCATGTGATGTTCCAATGAGAATAATAGAAGAATGTCACCAAGTATAGGGTAAACCACTTATACGAAGTTATTCTAACGTAATAATAAGCAATGGAATAACAACAGCTTCTCTTCATGAATAAGAAAGAATAACACCCCTTACATTTGGTAGGAGATTGAATCTTCGCGGCGGTGTAGTAACAAAATACTCTTCTTCTTTCTCTTATTCTCTCTATACTTTCTCTCTCTATAGCTTGAATGAATTAAGTGAAAAATAATGAAGCCCTAGGCCTCTATTTATAGAAGATTTCTAGCTTAGCACTTTCCGCCGTGTGAAAAAAGGCTGGCTT
Source organism: Panax quinquefolius (assembly GCA_020205615.1). NCBI lineage: Eukaryota > Viridiplantae > Streptophyta > Magnoliopsida > Apiales > Araliaceae > Panax > Panax quinquefolius. The sequence continues at coordinate 122,810,093 of CM035161.1, read as the reverse complement.
GACATTTGGTTTGGCGCTTTGTAATGTGAAACGCGACAAGTGGTTCGACGCTTTGTAATGTGAAACGACAAGTGGTTCGACGTCTGTAAAGGTAATTACTATTAACGAAGGTAAATACTATTGACGAAGGTAAATACTATTCACAAGGATAATTACTATTGACAAAGGTAATTACTATTGATTTAAGGTAAATACTATTCACAAGGGTAATTACTATTGACGAAGAGACTCTTAGATGATGACATATGAGCCCCCATAAAATAATCAAACTTACCACAAATCATTTTTTTCATCAACACATATTTAATCTTTCAACAATTATTAATTTAATACTATAACATATTATACGATGATCTTTGTGACAATAATTGAATCAATAATATAAGAGATATGATCGTGAATTCTCAGTAGTAATAATTGAGCATAAATGAGTGACTTCTCACGTAAGCATCAATAATCAATCTGTGTGTCTACTATGCAACTACGCCAGATTCTTCGTACTTTTACCAACCGGGTAGTTCAACAGCTTTAACGGTAACACCTCCGTAGTTATTTTTATAAAATATTTTTATCGTTTTCTCAATCCGACAATAATTACATTTATGGGGTCCACCAATGATTGAGCCATTATGCGAATATTCCTAACAAAAGAATATTCCCACACCAAACGAATATTTTATAACAACTTGCATACTTTGCAAAATTTATAAATATTACCCACAACTATAACATTATATCAAATTTATTCCATAATATTCAAAAATAATATTTATAGAAAAATTCATCTTTATTTATAAAAGCTGGGGTCTTACATATGCAACATGGAAAAGTTATAGCCTATGCCTCGCGACAACTCAAAGAATATGAGAGGAATTATCCTACTCATGATCTAGAGTTGGCAGCTGTTGTCTTTGCACTTAAAATTTGGAGGCATTACTTGTATGGGGAGAAAGTGGAGATCTTTACGGATCATAAAAGCCTCAAATATTTCTTCACTCAAAAGGAACTCAACATGCGACAACGACGTTGGCTTGAATCTGCTTGAAAGATTATGATCATACCATCCAATACCATCCTCGAAAAGCGAACGTGGTAGGTGACGCGTTGAGTAGAAAATCATATGCAAGCTGAGTGCGATATTGTCAACGCAAAGGCCCATTTTGTGTGACTTGCAAAGGATGGAGATAGAGTTAAAGACTCTGTGGACGCGTGTGATGATAAGCGAGTATACTGAGTAGAACCGACTTTAATCGATAAAGTTAAAGCCGCCAAGCTACGCACTGAGCCGATGCGTTATGAGGAAAAAAAGTGCAAGAAGGTGCTATGCTGGGAAGCAAGAATCGATGAAGAAGGAATACTTGAGTCAACTCCACTTTGTGTTCCTAACGACCACGATTTAAAGTATAATATCATGATGGAGGCGCACAACACACCATTTGCAATCCATCTCGGGAGTACCAAAATGTATCATGATATTCGCCATACATTTTGGTGGAAGCAATATGAAGAGAGAGAGCCATTTATTTATCTCAAGGTGTCTAACTTGTCAACGAGTTAAAGCGAGCATCAAGTACCAAAAGGTCCATTGCAACCACTTGAAATTCCGAATGGAAGTGGGAGCACATTACCATGGATTTCGTTCTGGGCCTTCCTAAGGTTTCTCAAGGCATTGATGCGATTTGGGTCATTGTTGATAGATTGACCAAGTCTCGCTCATTTCTTACCGATACGAGAAACTTATACACTTGAACGTCTTACTCAGTATATGTACATAAACGAGATTGTAAGATCGCATGGTATGCCGGTATCCATAGTTTCGATCGAGACCCAAGATTCACTTCACGATTTTGGGTTAGTTTGCAAAAAAGCTATGGGCACAGGACTTACGATTTAGCTTTCGGCATATCATCCTCGAGACGGACGGACGACAATGGAGAGGACTATTCAAACTCTTGAAGATCTATTAAGACTCTGTGTCCTTGATTTCAAGGGAGTTGGATGTTCTTACCATTGGTGGAGTTTTCCTATAACAACAGCTTATCAAGCAAGTATTAGCATGGCTCCATTCAAGCATTGTATGGAAGAAAGTGTCGCTTCTCGGTATCTTTGGGATGAGGTGGGTGAAGCAACGTTGTTGGGACCGGAGTTGGTACGTATGACTACGGAAAAAGATTCAAACGATCCGACAACGTATAAAAACCTCACAAAATCGACAAAAGAGTTATCTTGATCTTCATCGAAAGGGACGTGGAATTCGATATAGGAGATCATGTGTTGTTAAGAGTTGCTCCATGGAAAGGAGTTACAAGATTTGGAAAGAGAGGAAAACCTCACAAAATCGACAAAAGAGTTACGTTGATCTTCATCGAAAGGACGTGGAATTCGATATAGGAGATCATGTGTTGTTAACAGTATCATGTTGATAATTTGGACGTTAATAATTCCTGGATAAAATAATTCTTGAACTTGTTTTATTGAATTCTTATATCATTGTCATCATCCTCATGTTTATATTATGTTGAAAGTCATCTCGTGGCACATAGTGCATAGATGGACTTGGTATGATTATGACGAGAGACTATTCGGTGTAATCATGGCCGTAATGTTACAAATGATGTGATAAAAATCCTCGATGGTAGTAGTGTGCATTGGTGGACGATTGTTGGCATGATCATGACCATTAATGAATACACAAATATTCTTGGCCCGTAGATGCATGAATAATTGTGGTCGTGATACTAAAGAATATCCTTGGCAGAAGTAGTGCGGGGGTGATTCGATGATGTGGAATATTTATTAAAGTCGAGTCTCAAATATAACAAATGATGAAAAACCTTTTAAAACCTAAAAGATAGTAGACTTTATTTTCTACTTGACTCTTTTAATGGATTGCTTATTCACCGCAGCTTAAACCGGTTGTCTATTGTATTTTATCGGTTTAACATTGTTGAAGACTATTGATAATTTATTCGCATTATCTTAGTCATAATATTTCTTCTTGGGCTAGTTGAGCTCACCCTTTCTTTCATTTGTTCTTCTGTGAAATGAGAATATAAATTTGGGACGAGTCGGGGAAACGATTGATGGTCCTGAAGATAGCATTAGTAGTCCTCACTATTACGTAAAATAGTGTGATAATAATTGTAATGAGGACTTTTTTTTTTGAGTTTGTATAATATCTAGTAGACGATGTTTGTATTTAAACTCACGCTTATGTCAGATTGCATACCTACAGCTTATGTTAATAAGTTGTATTTAAATTCTGTACCATGTAAGTGGCGACCCAAGATGGGTGATGTATACCTAATTTTGAGGGCGTCACAATCAGCCTCTTCGATCGTCGAGTCTCCTCCGATCGTAGAGCATAGACCAAACAAGGAAGCTTTTGTCTTGGTCAGTCTGAAGGATACAACTGAAGAAATCCCTGAGGCTATAGCACAGGCTAAAAAGCCAAGGAGGAAACTTGTCAAGAAGTATATTCTTGCCAATAAAGAAGTGCTAAGAAGGGAAGCAAAAGAACTGAATGCCAAAAAGGAACCAACTAGTGAATGTCAAGAAGTCATGGCTCATGCTAAAGATAATGTCCTTGAAGATCTCATGATAGAAGATACACCCACTAAGGGGGAGATGCCCAAAGATCTTCCACTATAGAATGCTCCAGTTGAGGGGGAGCTATTGACATTTCAACAAAATGATCAAGCTGAGGGGGAGGATTATGATACCTCAATTGCTGAAAAAGAATTTCCTGGAAGAGTTAATGAAGAACCAGTGCAAGCACATCCTGAAGCAATTGATATAATGGAATCCTCAACCGAGAGTAGAGAAGAGAATGAAGAAGATGAAGTCGAAATCATTGCAGAAGGCATAGATGGATACAGAAGATACAACTATGAGCAACTTTTTGCATATCTTCCTATGATGTCCTTCCACCGGGCCCAGATTCTGAACTCTTGGGATCATATGTTCCAGAGTTTCAAAGAATACCCAGCTATCTCTGTACTGGCCAATGGATTTCTAGGAAAACTCAAATTCGCCAAGAAGCTTCTCACCAACAATTCCTCATCACCAGACAAACTTGAGGTACTATCAATTCCAACTATCTTCAGAACCAATCATTTGCCATCAGCCTCATTCACTCAATTCTATGAAATCCCACAATGGTTGCAAGTGATTCTCCATCCCCAAAACCAATTTCCAGTTACAAGGTCCCAAAATCCTGTAACTGAGGAACCAAATACAGTCAACCCTGTAATACTACCAAGTTCTATCCTCTCTACGATTACTAACTCTAGCCCTTTGGTAGAGTGTACACCTCCAATCGTAGAGTCACCAAGTTTCACCATCCAAAACCAGGCCCCTCCATCAGATATCCCTTCCTCATCCAGAAATGAATCTTGAACTTTCTTTCTACTCACTGCAAGATCGATTAAAGAGCACCTTAACTCCTCCACAAATTCCAAATTTGAATGAGATCCTGTCCGAACTATCAACAAAAGCTGACTTGTCAGCAATGTCTGCGAAGGTTATTAAAGAACTCGACGAGAGCCTTGAAGATCATACTGCACTTGTACAGATGAGATTGACATCTATAATCAATGCCGCGAATAATCTTCCAAGCATCCTGAGCTCCGAACTGTCCCAAACACTCAAAGAGATTATCAAAGAAATGTTACAAAGCATAAAGGACAAAGATGATATTCACTTCCTTGCAGCCAAACGACATAGGGACGCTGTCATGATCCTACATTAAACTCAAGAATCTCAGAACCAACTGATGATAAAAAGCATACAAAATCTTCAGACTGCTGTCAAAGAGTTTCAACAATTTTATGTCGGCGAAGGCGTGAAACGATTAACATCCTCTCCGTCCTTCAGCAATGAGAAGCCAGGTCTGAAGCTCTAATAGAAGAAAATAGAGAAGACATTGCCCAGACCAAGAGTTAGCTCAACGAGCTTATCCAAGGAGTTGCTCACCTCTCCGAAGACATTCGAACCCTTGATGCTGACATAAAGGGGGAGAATAAAGGCAAAGGAGATCGGGGAAGTCAGGGAGGCAAGGGAAGAGGCAGAGGACAATTCCAACGATTCCAAGCTCAAGGTATGAGGAACCCTCCTGCAAAGCAAATCTCTCAGCAGACTCCACGATCAAGCTATCAGACTCAGCAGGAAGTATTGGTAGCTCAACCCTTAAGGAGTCTAGGGCCGACTACTAGCTCGCATGAAGTAACTGCAACAGGCCTAAGAATTCCAATTGGATATCCAGCATTCATGAATAGGCACGACCACAATCCAAGATTAAGCCCTAGTGAGCTCGAAGATTTGGCCAGGAGAGATGAAGCAAGCAGAAAAAGGAGAGCAGAGGAAAAGGCAAACCCCCCAAGGAGCAAAAGGCCAAGGAAATAGAGATAAGTTGAATTTCAATTCTTATTGATGTATTTAATCTCAAGTGTAACATCTATCTTCATACATCAATAAATTCATGCTTATTCTCTAGAAATTTCAGCTGCTCACTAAAATACTAAGTCATGTTTACTTTTTATGCACTGCATATAGAATTCAATAATCATGACAACAAATCTCCTTGGTTATGTCAACATCAAATAGGGGGAGATTGTTGGAAGAATGCATATGGTGATTTGATGTTTAATGTACATACTCTTGATTGTGTGTAAAGTCCTTCAAGAAATATATGTACAAGGACTTAGTGACAGATCAAAAATGTTAGGTTTATCTATGACTAGAAAGAAATAAATAGGCTAGTAGTCTATCCGGCTGATCAACAAAATGTGGTATCTAAGGAAAGATCGTAGTGCTAATCTGCAGTGAGGGCTTCCCAAGGAATCGTAGAGTGATCCAGACGTCTGTCGAGCTAACTCAAAGATCGTAGTGTGCTCTCGGAAACGCAAAATCAGCAAGTCGAGCAAGTACTGATCGTAGTGTGGATAGTCTTGAAAGAAATCGCAGTGTTCTATTCAATGTATGACAAGACACCACGATATGGATCGTAGAGTGTCATCTCTCCTATGTCCGCGAGATCAAAATCTACCTTCTGTTTGAAGATTTATTCCAACAATTGAGGAATGGGTTTTAAACGTTACAGCTCTCACCAGTCCAAATGGTACAAAAATATCCTTAGTATTGAACAAAAGAAACGTAGTCAAGAAGCTAAGAAAAGGACCATGGAGCAGAAGAAAACACCTTTTCAGGTGTTAGGTAAGAAAGCGCCATCTCTCGTGTCGGTGGGCGGAAAAGCGCGATCGAAGATATGCGTAAATGTCTCATTCAAAGCTCAGAAATGTCAAACGCATTTAATGCTTCATCAAAGGACTTCAACGGATAGATTTTAAGGATCTCATATATACAGGATTCAGACTCATAGGAGAAATAAACAAGTATAATACAAAACAAACAAGAACACAAAATGCAGAATTCTACGATCTGAGAAAAAGGAAAAAGCTTGCTCAGCTACTCAGTTCTTTCGAACAAGTGCTTAACTGCAACTGAGTAGCCTCCATCACAACTCAACAACTATAAATCTACTGAAGTGTGAAGTTCCAAGTTAGAAGAACTTGAAGAGTTCTAAGTGAACTGTGAAGAGCCAAGTCTGCTGGACTTGAAGAGTTCAAGAGTGAACTTAGAAGTGCCTAGACTGCTAGTCTGGAAGGAATCTGTGAGATTCAGAAAGTGTAAAAGACATCCTTAGTGGATTTCCTACTCAAGGAGTAGAAGAGTGGACTAGGAGCTTTTGAGTGCTCCGAACCACTTAAAAACAATTGTGTCCTTATAACTGCTATAACTGCTATAACTGTAATAACTGTCTCTCTCTCTCTTTAACCTGGTATCCAAAAGATATTCAAAGCATCAATTATTCCGCCGTGCTTAAAAGATTTATCAAAACATTCTTTTAACAAAGAAAAGTTTTTAATTATCTATTCAACCCCCCCCCCCTCTTCTAGATAACTACTGTGCTTTCGAGAACTAACATATTTTATATTATTGTTGCTTCAATAATTATCACTGCACAATATTTCCCATTATCAGATTAATAATTCATATTATTTGAATAATATTATTAGATAACATTATTGGCAATGTCTAAAAAAGTTCTGTGTAGGAAAGGGGTTTGGTCACCTAATTGCGCGTCAGTAAGGAGAAATCCTTATCGGAAAGCCCCTTTCTTTCCTGGGAACGACCTGGTTGTCATTATTGTGATTCTATAATATCATCTGTGAAAAATTAATTATTAATTTTTATGATAAAGAAATATTTATTTTATATGGATATAAATGAAGGAATTAATGTTGAGGTATTTTATCAGTATTTTGTCAGAATGATGCTATTAAAAATCATCCGTATGCGGATTTCAATCATTTTTCGTTTAAAATTTGAAAAAAATTTCTTCTACAAAGTTGTAGAGAATTAAATTTTATATGGAATGGACATAAAATTTGTATTTTTTTAATAAAAGGGCTATTTATTATAAATTATTGAAGTTTTGGAAATAAATATTTTTAATTAAAAACATGGGTGGGCCTCACTTTTGTATTTTGTAAAAAAATGCTAAATTTGGTGGGCCCCACTTGTGGTGTGCTAAATTTGGTCAAGAAGGTGTGCGTAGAAAAATTTTAAAGAATATAAATATTTTATTAATTTAGTCTGCTTTTGCGTTCTGACGTTTTCCTATAAATAGGGTGTAAGACCTCAGTTTTTATGAATAAAGATGATTTTTCTATAATTATCATTTTTGAATATTATGGAATGAATTTAATATAATGTTATAGTTGTGGGTAATATTTACAAATTTTGCAAAGTATGCAAAGTTTTCATTTTATATCGATTGGTCAGGAAATATTCTTTTTGTCAGGGAATATCCGTATGCGACAGATACAATCATTGGTGGACCCCACAATGTAATTATTGTCGATTGAGAAAACGACAAAAATATTTTATAAAAATAACGGCGGAAGTTTTACCGTTATCTTGTTGAACTACTTTCGGTAGTAAAAAGTATTGTATGTCTGGCGTGGTTGCGTAGTAACACACTTACGTGTATTGATTATTGATGCTTACGTGAGAAGTCACTCAGTTTTGTTCAATTATTGCTATAGTAATTGTTGCATAGTATCTCACGTTATTTATTCAATTATTGTCGATATTTTTATATATTATTAAATCAATAATTGAGATAACAAAGTTATTAATATTATTATTTATAATATTAACGATGTCTGAAGTTCATCAATGAGAGGTTTGTCACCTAATTGCGCGCTACCATAGGGAGAAATCCTTATTGGAAAGCCCTCTTCTCACAGGAACGATCTGGTCGATTAATATTGTGAATTATAATAAAGGTGATAAATGTTGTTAAAATTATTAATGTGATTTTTATGAGGTATTTGTGTACGTCTTGTTTATTTTATGAATCTCCATTTACCCATTTTCCAAAATAATCGGTAGAAAATTATTTAAAAGTGGGGCCCACATGTGGGACCCATATGTGTTGAAAATGATAGGTTGATGTCTTGTGTGGGAAAGGAGGGAGGTATTTTATATATTTATATATGTTAGTGGATTTTGGTGGAGTATTGAAATGATGAGGGAGGTGTTTATTTTATTATTTATATATATATATATATATTGTTAGTGGTGTATGAGTGGTGGGGTGTGTGAATGTATATATATGTTATCTAGTGTGTGTGTGTGTGTGTGTGTCGGAAGTGGAGGAAAAAATGGTAGTGGGTATATATATAAATGGTGGAAAAAGGGAGTATTATATATATATATATATATGTTTATAGCATGTGTGATTTATATATATATATATATATATATATATATATATATATTATTCTTGCTTTGTTTCTATTGGTTGGGTGGTTGAAAATGTGCATCGGTGAGTTGCAAAATATTCTCATCCCTGATTGCATAATTATCGCGTCTGTGATATTTTCCTTACACAGTGCCCTTCCATTCTCCTATAAATAGAAGCTCATTCCTTCATTATTTCTTACGAATTCATTGAAACTCTAAAGAGAGAAATTATAGAGAGAAAGAAGAAAAGTATTCTACTACTTCACTACTCATATTTCCAGTACTCTTTTTCTTAAGGTAAGGGGTATTATTTTTTTCATATTCATGAAGAGAACTTCTGTTATTCTATTCTTTATTATTCTGTTGGAATAACCTGTATATGCGGTCTACCCTATACTTGGTGATTTCTGTTGTTATTCTATTCGTTATTATTCTGTTGGAACATCCTGTTTGTGCGTTATACGTCGGACCTGGTTCCATCTTTATTATTCTGTTGGAATATCCTCGTCTGCGTGCGTTCTGTAGGACCTAATTTCGTTATTTATTATTACATTGGAATAACTCGCCTACATCAAATCCGCATACATGGTGATTTCTGTTGTTATTCCATTCTTTATATTCTGTTGGAACATCCTGTCGGTGCGAATTTTGCCTGACCTGGTTCCATTACTTATTATTCTGTTGGAATAACCTGTCTATGCGAAGTACCGCATGCATGGTGATTTCTTTTGTTATTCCATTCTTTAATATACTCAGTTGGTTAAAGTTTTGACTTCTGTACTCCATGAATTTAGTGGAATATCCTTGATATTTGCGCTTCATCCAGTATCTTTTCATGGAAATATTCTTCTGAGCATTCTTGAATTTTACTCTACAAAGCAGTATCATGTTGACAATTTGGACGTTATTGGTTCTTGGACAAATTAGTTCGTGAACTTGTTTTATTGAATTCTTATATCATTGTCATCATCCTCATGTTTATATTATGTTGAAAGTCATCTGTGACCTGTAGTGCATAGATGGACTTGGTATGATTATGACCAGGGATTATTCGGTATAATCATAACCGTAATGTTACAAATGATGTGGTAAAAGTCCTTTTGGTCGTAGTGCATTGAGGACAGTTGTTAGCATGATCATGACCATTGATGAATACACGAATGTCCTTGGCCTGTAGTGCATGGATAATTTGTGGTCGTGATACTAAAGAATATCCTTGGCCGTAGTGCTAGGGTGATTCGATGATGTGGATTATTTATTAAGCTGAGTCCCAGTGATAAAAGTGATGAAAAACTTTTTAAATCATAAAAGATAGTAGATTTTATTCTCTACTTGACTCTTTTAATGGATTGCTTGTTCCGCTGCAGTTAAACTTGATGTCTATTGTATTTTATCAATTTAACATTGTTGAAGACTAATGATAATTTATTCAGCATTATCTTAGTCATAATATTTCTTACTTGGCTAGTTGAGCTCACCCTTTCTTTCACCTTTTCTCTCTGTGAAATGAGAACGTAATGGGTGATGCAGTCGGGAACGGAGTGATGGTCTGGATGATAGTATTAGCTAGTAGTCCTCACTATTCTGTTAAATAGTGTGACAATAAATGTAATGAGGACTTATTCTGAGAGTGGATATTGTCTAGAAGACAGTATTTGTATTTAAACTCACAGCTCTCTTGTTGTACAATTAAGATTGTATTTATATTTTATACCATGTATTTGGCGACTCAGAATAGGTAATGTATACCTAATTTGGGGGCGTCACATAGGGTACTTAGTTAGAATTGAAAATCACACCAGAATCTGAAATTTCTCTCTCTATAATATCGAGCGTATTTTTGTGAGTATTTAGATACTTTGAGAGTTGATAAGCAGTGCAAGTTTTCTTCAGCATTATATCCGATATTTCAGTCAAAAGTGCCATTCTTTTGAGGTAAGGGATGTTATTTTATTCGTAAATAATATTATTTTCTTCAATATCATTATACCGAAATATTGGTATGAATTTTATTATGAATTATTTACCTTTTCATGTCGAGGTTACTATTCACGTATACGACACTATTCACGAGTACTATTCACGAAGTGTGATTTTTCTTGCGAAATTTCTACCTTTTAGTGTCGGGGTTACTATTCACGTATACGAAACTATTCACGTATACGGCACTATTCACGAATACGACACTATTCACAAAAAAATAAAATTTTCTCTTCTTTGTCCAAGATGTCTATTATGGTTACTATCTTTGATTATATTCATGTTTTGATCTTCATTCTTGAATTTTACTTCAATATGATTTATTATGGAGTATTTTTGAACTTGGATAAACTAAAGTACGAATTCCTAATCTTTGATTTTTTATTTCATTAGATTCGTTTTCTTTAAGATATTTTTCATCATCCCCAGTCCTAAATGGTGATATAACTGAATATCTTTGGCCTGTAGTGAAAAGATGAATATTTGATTCAAGATGTATATTGATTGATGTTACAGGGATAAAATATTAATGTTGAACTTTTAAATCATAGAAGATAGTAGATTTCATTCTCTACTTAACTCTTCTAATGAGTTGTTATTTCCTCTGCGAATATTGATATAAAACTTGTTGTCCATTATATTTTATCTGATTTATTGAAGGCTAACGAAAATTTGTTTTTTATTATCTTAGTCATAATATTCTTTACTTACTACTAGAAAAACAAGAATGCGTGACGGAATTTTGTGACAGTTTTTAAAAACAATCACAAAAGATAGTAATTTGTGATGGACTTTTTAAGCAATCACAAAATAATAGTATATATGATGGCTCTTAGTGATGACTAATCTTGCCATCAATGTAGTATAATTGTGATGACCATGTCAATCAAACTAATTTTTTCACGCAAAATAATTTTTTTTTTATATGACGCACTAAGTCATCACTTATAGATATACCTTTTTTCATGATTGTATTTAAGCTATCATTAATATTTTAATGTAAAAAATAATCAAAACAATATTTTATGACGGTCGTGACAATCATTAAAAAAGATAGATTTTTGTGACGACTTTTATTTGCAATTACAAAAAGAAGGTATTTTGTGATGGAATTTTCAAACCATCACAAAACAATAAAATATATGATGACTCTTATTGATGACTAATTTTACCATCATAATAGAGTATTTGTGACTGCCATTGCAATCACCAAATTTTATGTGGAAGTAATTTTGTTTAGTAAGTCAACTCACATATGTTTCCTTTTATATTTTGTTTTAAAATTATAATCATGATTTGGACTTTAGTGTAGTGGTAATACTCATTATTTAGTTTGCAAATGGGAGAGGGTTCAAATCCTACAAGTATCATTTGATACAATTAATATAGATACAATTAATACAGTGAAATAAATTATACGTAAATAGATATTCACGTTCTTACATTTGATTCCTAAAGTTTTGTTTTTTTTTGTGATGACTTTGACAATCACAATAGATTATGTGTTAATGTGATTGTATTAATCATCGCAAAAGCACTAAGCGTTTGCGTGATTGCCAAAACCATCACATAATACCTTTCATGATGGGCGTATACAAGACAGCCATTGTGATGCTTAAAGCCATCACGTAAACCTTTCGTGATGGTTTTCCTACTTTTTGTGATGGATTTTGGCCATCACAAATGACCATTTTTTTAGTAGTGACTGGGCTAGTTGAGCTCACCCTTTTCTTTTTTGTTCCATTTTTCTTCTCAGGAGACAAGAATATAGCGGGAACTAGTCGGGGTGTGGAGTGATGGTTCTAGACAATTGTTTTAGCAGTCCTCACTATTTTGTAAAATAGTGTATCAATAATTGTAATGAGGACTTTATTTGTTTTCTGTACCATGTATTTGGCGACTAAAAATGGGTCGTGTGGACTTATTTTGGGGGCTTCACAGCTGGTATCAGAGCTTAGGGATATGGTCTCTGGCGGAGATCTGGGATTAGAACTAGGAGGGGAGAGACGAGTAAATCCTTCGCTAGTGTGTCCTACCTAAGCTTATTTGTTAGTCGGTCAGAATATAGGGATATTATGTGGCATGTCAATTTCTTTAATTAACCCTTGTTTTGTGGCAGTATTTGAGAATGACATCTGAAAATATTAAGAAAAGCAATGGAGCACATGAGACCATTGAGACACCGATAATCAACAACCAGGATAATGTGCATCAGGAAGAAAATATTCCTCTTGTATACAACATCACCGATCAAACGATGAATGGTGGGATGTTTAGAAGCTTTTTGCAGCTCATTCAAAACCAGACGAGAGAGTTGTTCAAAATGCAGGTGAAAACCATGGCAACTCATGGCTGGTCACTGCTAAGCAATTCAAAGAGTTGGGACCGCCAGAGTTTTTGGAAAAGCCGGATCCAATCAAGGCGGAAACGTGGGTTATCTCACTGAATTTATTTTCTTTAAAATATTCTCATCATCCTCAATCCTAAATGGTGATATAATTGAAAACCTTTGGCCTGTAGTGCAAAAATGAATGATTATCTGATGAATATCTTTGGCCCGTAGTGCAAAGATGGACAGGTGTTGAGATGAATATGATCAACTGGTGATACAAATGAATATCTTTGGCCCGTAGTGCAAAGATGAATATTTGGTTCAAGATGTATATTGATTGATGTCACATTGATAAAATATTGATGATGGACTTTTAAATCATAGAAGATAGTAGACTACATTCTCTACTTAACTCTTCTAATGAATTATTATTTCTGCTGCGAATATTGATCTAAACTTGTTGTCCATTATATTTTATCTGATTTATTGAAGGCTAACGATAATTTGTTCTACATTACCTTAGTCATAATATTCTTTACTAGGCTATTTGAGCTCACCCTTTTCCTTTTTGTTCCATTTTTCTTCTAAGGAGGCGAGAATATAGCGAGAACTAGTCGGGGTGTGGAGTGATATTTCAAGTCAGTTGTTTTAGCAGTCCTCACTATTTTGTAAAATAGTGTATCAATAATTGTAATGAGGACTTATTTGAGTGTGGATATTGTCTAGAAGACAATATTTGTATTTAAACTCACAGTATATGTGTTGTCGTATTTTGTACGATAATTATAATAATGAAGTTGTAGTTGTTTTCTGTACCATATATTTGGCGAATCAGAATGGGTTATGTATACCTGTTTTGGGGGCGTCACAGTATCAATAATTGTAAGAAGGACTTATTTGAGTTTGGAAATTGTCTAGAAGACAATATTTATATTTAAGCTCACAACACATGTGTTGTCGTATTTTGCACGACAATTGTAATAATGAAGTTGTAATTTTTTTCTGTACCATGTAATTGGCGACTCAAAATAGGTTGTGTGGACCTATTTTGGGGGCGTCACATCGTTATCATCCACAATCACTTGAACATTGTACCCCGATCGGAAGAAAAGGGAATTTGCATATGCCAAGGATGGGCACACTACGGACATCAATTATGTTGAATCATACGAAGAGAGGGAATTGATGTTATTAGAGGAGGAGGTGATGATTGGGGAAAATTCATCTCTGGATTTTGAAGATAAAGAAGATGGAGGTGAATAATCGGAGGAGAAAGGAAGATGAGATGGTTGAATTTTGGGTGCTGGTGGTGTTTTTGATGGTATGAAGAGAGAGAGAAAAAGTTGGCAAGGGATGAGGAAGCCATGATTGGACTAAAGAGCTCTGCGGCAGGGGAGGAGAGAGGAGGCAGTGAGGGAGATGAAGAGAATGGGTAGATGAGAGATCTAGGGTTTAATATGTTTGGTTATTATGTTGCATGCACTCTTTTTGTAATTATTTTATGAATGCACTAATCTTGTAATTACTTTCTAATTGTTGTATAGTAATGTAAAGAACCCTAATTTTTTTACCAACATATAGACGATTGTAACTAATGAATAGAATACATGTTTAAAAACAATATTTGAACAAATCTAAACAATACCAATGTTATACGAGACACCATTACAATATAAATATTATTTTTAACGACACTTTAGTGATACAATTATTTGCGGCGAATTTTATTTCGTCTCCAAATGTAATATTTGCATACTATATCGAGACAAATGAGAGAATAAGTATAATGAGATAATAAATATATTAAACTTTAAAATTGGTATAACTCATAAAAGTTTAAAATGAATTTTTTTTGTAATTAATAGTTTTTGTTATATACTTACAATAAAAAATATTTACTGCAAATTTAACATGCTCACTCTGCATCTTGCAAGACAACATTAACTCTCTTAGTGATTTTTCCATCCTTTGTACTCTGAATAAGATCACCAATTAATTTCTACAATCTCCCCAATAATATCTAAAACAATAAAAGGACCAGGCACTTGCAAATAACAGATTAAATTAAAAATAAAATCAAGGCCGAATTATATAATGATCATACCAATAAGATACGACTCATCCATATTCGAGCTTAAATCAACAAATGAAACAAATAAGAAACCTTCCTTGGGGATATTCAACTCTATTGGAGGAGATACATCAGTTGTTGCCATAAAATTTAACTTAAACTTATGACGAGTGGATTTAAATTTGGCACTATTGTAACCAACAATAAAATTTGTCATACAGTATCCAACACCCTCTACTAGAATTTCTTTGAACCTTTTTAGTAAAGAACTCGCGACTAAAGCATGAATTCTACCACACTGTTATAAAGAGAGGAACAAAAATAATTAACGAAAAATGATTATTTTAACAAATAAAGGGAACTAAATTTTGATTTACAATTAGTATATGAAAGATTATATATAAAGAATGATACCTTTTCATCGAGTAATATCATCTCAATCTTATTAATATGTTCAGGATTCACAAAATTTGGAATGGTCCACAGACGGATTATTCGGACTCTCAACTTCCAATCATGTCTGTCTTGAGTTATAGAAGAAATGAAGTCTACTCTTCGAGCCATTGACAGTACAAAAATGACAACAAAAGAAGAAGAAGAATATACAAGAGCTGTTTGTTAGACTGGATCCAATCATCATATATATACATAGCTCATAAACAAATACCGAGGGATTTTTGAAAACTCCTCCGAATTAAAGATAGAAGACGAATAGAATATATTCTTTCATCTACAGGTTGATTCAAAATACACAAAATTATCTAACAGGATACCCCTTTGTATTCTCGACAATAAATATCATGAAAGAAGAGAAGATGAAAAGATTTGTGAATGAAGCTGATTGGATTAGGGTATCTTTAAAAATAAAGTGTAAAAGCCGAATGTGAAAGGATTTTATCTATGTTAGGGCAATGAAAAGTTAATAGCGTGTAAGTCAAATTATCAAATAACAAATTTGAGTTGAATCCATCGGGAAAAGAGAATCTGGTTATAAAAATTAAAAGACAAATTGCACCCCAAACTTTATACCACTGTTGATTTTTGCACTTAAACCTAAAAAAGGTGTATCAAAACACCCTTTTTGAACTTTAATTTACTTTAACAAAAGGCACAATTGAATCACTTAACCGGTCAAAAATAATCGGCTAAAACTGTAATGTTTATAACTGAGAGGTAAACTTGGTAGTTCTCCATTTCCAGAGTGAAGAAGAGTGAGACTGATTTTGGAGAGAGAAAATAGAAAGAGTGGTATGTGTATGAAGACGAAGAGAATGAGAGAGTGGTGTGTTCTGTTTTTTACAAACCTTGTGGAGTTATCTGGAAAGGGTCGGCCACTCGTATTTGGCTAAAGTATTAACATTCACCATCTTTGTCTGAATAAATAGTATTTACATTATTAATATTCGAGCATTCGGCTCACTGCTCACCCAAGCTTGAAAAGATGCTTAATAACTACACAGGTTCATCTACAATCCCGTACAAGCAAAATACCGTCCGTTAGTAGAGCCACTCAAGAGTTAACCTTAGTCTTTCACTGCTCGTCTCAATCTTACCATGCTCATTCATCAACATGGTCTATTGAGGATGAGCCTTAATGTCACCTCACCAGCTCCTGTGCAAGAGTGGCCTTTGTTCACTATCTCATTCATCGACTCTTCCTTTTTCAAAGTCCCCTGAGCTGCCTGTTGATGCCCCCTCTTTCTCCTGAGCTTGATCAGGTTCAATAAGTTCTTCTGTTAATTTCTCAATGCTATGCACTGCTACACTTACCTGTTGTTCCATTCCTTCATTCTTGGTTCCTTTATGGGTAACCTCCTTGACTTCATTAGGTCTGTTAGCCACATTTACTTCAGTTTGACACTCCGCCAAATCTTCTTGCTTCGTCTGCCCAGTTTCATCAATAGTCTCCCCAGGAATATGAGATACTCTACCTCCTTGTTCTTCCCTTCTATCATGTTCAGTCTCCCCAATTTCAACTGTAGCCTCTACGCCAGCGTGCAATACTCTGCTTCTGATCTGCTGTATCCTTCTGTCACGAGCATTTTCTCCCATGAGGATCTCCTTGACTTCTTCTAAAGGTTTGGCTTCCTCTGCCTGAGTTTGGCACTGCTCGCCAAGAAGCACGTCCTTTATCTGCCTAATTTCAACTGCAGTCTCCAAAATGGCATGCAATACTCCACTTTCCTGTTGTTCACTTCTCTCATGTATAATTGCGTCCTAGAAGAATTCACTGTATTATTAATACCGAGTTTAAACATCCCATCACAAGAATAACCTTTCCCAACAAACAACTCATTTTCGACATTATTAATTTAATTTGTCGGATTCTAGCACGGTCTTTATGCCGTTTTTACATAATAATGCAGACACAAGATTCTTTCTAATTTTCAGAACATGAAACACATTAAACAAAGTCAGTTTCTTCCCAAAAGTAAACTGGAGTTCAACGGTTCCTTTTTCCATAACTTTAGCAGAATTGTGATTTCCCATTAAGACCTCTTGGTTGTCAATGAATGCTTTATATATGTCTTGTATAATACCTTATCATTGCACACATGGATAGTAACTCCAAAATCAAGACACCAATCAGAAGGACTCCACAGCCACTGCCATGTTTAATTCAGTAATCATGCCAATTTGGGCAATTTCGAACCTTTCCTTCAAACTCATTAAATCGGAGATCTAAGAACTTTAATTTGGGTAATCCAAGTACAACACAAGGGAATTTACCTACAAACCTATTGTTACTGACGTCCAATTCGTATAAAATTCATAAGTACTAGAACTTCCTCAGACAAATACCCAGCAATGTCGTCATGATTGAGGTCAATACCGGCAACGGTACGATCGAAAGAATTGTCCGGCGCGAATGCACGGAAGACCCCAGTGTAGCTGCAAACATCAGATCCGACCCAATTCGCGGTGAGATTAAGGGGATCCGATAGAATAGCTTGCTTCCATGCTTGTAAAGCAATGTAAGCATTTTTTAGCCTAGGGTTTTTGAAGACGAGAGATGGGTCAACCGACACATTCTCGCCTCTGTCGCCATACTCGTCTCTGTAATACAAAAGTTGCCGCTGCTTGATGTAAAGGGTTTCGGTAATGCTTTCAGCTTGAAGGAAGAAGAAGCAAAACAAAGTGAAGTTGGTAAGGAGAGAGAATGAGAAGAAACACTGTACTGAAATGCTCTTCTTCTTCTTCTCACACTAGTTAGGACACAAAAGACTTAAACACCCCTCTCCAGATCACACGTGTAACTTAGCCGGTCACTTTCGACCAGTTAAGTGATTCAAGTGTCTTTTGCCATAAGAAAATTGAAGTTTAGGGTGTCTTGAAGCACCTTTTTCGGGTTTAAAGCTGAAAAATCAACAGTGGTATAAAGTTTCCCTACCAACTGTTCTTGCCAAAATAGTCTTCAACCCGGCCAGTGTCAGTTTAACAAATTCCTTTTTCTCACTAGAGCTTGAGAGAGATGTGTAATTATATTCCTCACTTTGTTCCTCAGCATCTTTGCCTCTTTGCTACAAGCTGTATAACGACTAATTGGCATATGCTGTGTAAACATCATAATGTCTCATCGTCTTGTTCTGCATTTAATCCAGATTATTCTATTTAAGAGAAGTTTATATATATATATATATATATATATATATATATATATATATATATATATATATGAACTTACAGAAAAATAATTCAATAATTAAAACAATGCATAAGTTGGAACATGATTATTATTAGTGTACAAATAATGCAAGTATTTAGTAATTTATAAATATGTACAATTGTATTATTTAAATTTATTACAAGAATTGCCTTTAAAAAATTGGTCCATCTGCACTAAAATAAAAAGTCTCATTTTGACATTAATTTTGAGTCAACTCAAAAAAAGTTAAATTAAATTTGATTTTATTTAATAGAATAAATTAATAGTGAATATTTTAAACTATCTAAATAATATTACTATTACAAATTTTGTTATTTCAGAATTTATATGAATATATATATATATATATATATAGATAGATACACACACGCGTGTATCGATTTAAAACTTAAAACTAACAATAAACTCCTTTATTCTAAAATTAGTTACACATTTTGATTTTTGAGGTCATTTTAAATTTTAAATTAATGTGAATTTATTTAATTTTAGTTGATACAATTATTATAATTCTATATTATATAACAAAAACTATTAATCACAAAATTTATTTTATTCTAAATTTTAATTAATAATACAAATTTTAAAATTTAATATGTAATCGTCGATCTCTAAAATAACGATAGTAAATGAACTTTTAAAAGTCTAAATAAGACTTTTTCGAATAGAGAGAGTAATTAAAATGATTACATATTTAAACAATATATTTTGGTGAATATTACATCAAATGCCCTTAACTTATGTTATATGTGTAAGACCTCAAAATTTTTAAATAAAAAGAATTTCCTTTATTTATTATTTTGAAATAGTAAGGGTTGATTTGATTAATGTGGATAGTTAAGGGTTAAATACGTAAATATTTCAAAATAAGCAAGTGGTTATAAAATATTCATTATTGTTTTAAATATTCGTTTGGTGCGTGGAATATTAAATCTTGTCGGGAATATTAAATGCGACCATAGCGATGTATAATATGGGCCCCATAACTGAAAAGCGATTGGATGAAGAAAAACGACAAATATAAGTTGTTTATAAATAGCAGGCGTAGTTATTACAGATTATCTTTGTTGGAATACTGCCGTGGTTAAAACACACGATGTCTGGCGTTGTTCACAAGAAGATACACCTGCGGTATTGCACCAATTATTGATTCTTACGTAGTGAAAGGCACTACTCAATAATGGTTACGATAATTATCTTTATTCGATTTTTATTGAGTTAATAATTGCTCGCGTTGATATTTTATATTCACGTTGTTTGATAATTGTCATTCTACGATATTTTTCTTTATCGAAGCAATAATTCATATTATCTGAATAATATTATTAGATAACATTATTGGCAATGTCTAGAAAGTTACGTCTAAGGAGAGGTTTGGTCACCTAATCATTGCGCCGTAGAAAGAAGAAATTCTTATTGGAAAGCCCTCTTTCCTTAACCTGCACACAATATTGTGATTCTGTAATATTATTTGTGAATAATTAATTATTGATTTATATGATGAGGAAAATATTGATTTTATGTGGATATAGATGGAAAAATTTTAAAATGACAATTGTTGAAAATTAATATTTTATCTTTTTCTAATAAAATAATTCATTTAAATATATTATTTTAATAATATATTAACGGTGATATTTTTACAACGAATGTGAGATATATGAGTATACTGAGGAGAAAGAGTATTTTATTTGCAATAAATGTTTAAAACATGTTAAACATGTCGGTGGACCCCATTTATTGAATTGAAATTTGATTATAACTTTTAATAAATTGCCCGTTTGTGGATTTCGGTCAATTTCTGATTGGAATTTGGAAAACTTTCTTCTGCAAAGTTGTAGAGAATTGAATTTCCTATAAAAACTCGCGAGATTCGAATTTTCTGATGAAAGGGCTATTTATTATGAATTATTGAAGTTCAAGTCTCAAATAAATTGATTTTTGGAAGTTTAAAATATTTAAAATTAGAAAAACGTTTTTCTTATTTTTTTCTAGAAGGTGGCATGTGTTTGATGGCTGAAATCAGATTCTAGACATGTGTAGAAAATAATATAATTATATTATTAATTTATTAAATTTTACTGCTTTTGGTGTTCTAAAGCGTTTTTCATAAATAGGGTCTTGGGTTAGAATTGAAAATCACACCGAAATCAAGTTTTCTCTCTATATTATCGGTATTCTTGTGAGTATTTTGAGTATACTTTGAGTATTGCTATCTGATGCAAGTCCAAGTCATAGCCTTTATATCCAGGTGTTTAAATTTAGAAGATCTTGATCTTTCGAGGTAAGGGATATTATTTTTTGTAATGATATTATTTCTTCAATATCATTATCTTTGAAAATGTTGATCTGAAGTTTTTATCAAATTTGGAACTTTTTTATGTATGTCGGGTTACTATTCATGGGTTACTATTATTCATGAGTTACTATTCACGAGTTACTTATTCATGAGTTCTTATTCACGAAGTACTATTCATGAAGCGTGAAGATGTTTTTGTAGAATTTCTATCTTTTGGTGTGGAGTTACTATTCACGTGTCTGACATTCATTCATAGAAAAATAAAATTTCTTCTTTTTGTCCAAAATATCTATTCGGATACTAGCTCGATCAGTATCCATGTTTTGATCATTCTTGAATTTTACACCACTATGATTATTTTTGAGGTATTTTTGGATGTGGATAAAACCAAGTACGAATCCTTAATCCTTAATCCTTGTCATTTTGTTTCAATCGGATTCGTTTCTTTAAAAATATTTTCATCATCCTCGATCTTAAATGATGATATTATTGAATATCTTTTGTGGCGCCCCCAAAATAGGTATACATCACCCATTCCGAGTTGTCAATACATGAGCGTAAACAACTACAACTTTATTATTACAACAACAAGAAAAGCGTGAGTTTAAATACAAATATTATCTTCTAGATAATATTTATACTCACATAAATCCTCATCACATTTATTGATACATTATTTTACAAAATGGTGAGGACTACTAAACAATCCTTTCTAAAACCTTCATTCCATTACCCACAGCTAAAATGCACTCGCTATATTCTCGCCTCCCGAGAAGAATGGAACAAAAGGAAAAGGGTGAGCTCAACTAGCTCGAGAAAGAATATTATGACTAAGATAATACACAACAAATTATCGTTAGTCTTCAACAGGAAAAATTTAATAGAATACAATAGACAACAAATTTTCAATCAATATTCGCAGTAGTGGAAATAATAATTCATTAGAAGAGTTAAGTAGAGAATGCAAACTACTATCTTCTATGTATGAATTTAAAAGTTCATCGCCTATCTTTTATCCTCATAACAACAATCAATATACATCTCGAATCAAATATTCATCTTTGCACTGAGGCCAAAGATATTCATCACCGGGTCATGTTCATTTAAACACTGCTCATCTTTGCACTACTGAGCCAAAGATATTAATCGATCGGTCGTGTTCATCTCAACACTGCTCATCTTTGCACTACAGGCCAAAGATATTCTTCAAAATCATTCATCTTTGCACTACAGGCCAAAGATATTCAATAATATCATCATTTAAGGCGAGGATGATGAAAATATTTTTAAAGAACGAATCCAAAGTGAAACAAAATGACAAGGATTAAGGATTAAGGATTCAGTACTTTGTTTTATCCATGTCCAACAATACCCCAAAAATAATCACGGTGGTGTAAAATTCAAGAATGATCAAAACATGGATCTGATCAAAGCTAGTATCCAAAATAGATGTTTTGGACAAAAAGAAGAAATTTTATTTTTTTTTGGTGAATAGTGCCAGATATCGTGAATAGTGTCAGATATCGTGAATAAAGGTCAGATATCGTGAATAATCTGCGTATACATGAATAGTAAATCCGACACCAAAAGATAGAAATTCCACAAAAACATCTTCACGCTTCATGAATAGTACTCGTGAATAGTAACTTCGTGAATAGTAACTCATGAATAGTAACTCGTGAATAGTAACTCATGAATAGTAACCCCGACATGAAAAAGTTCCAAATTTGATAAAAACATCGGATCAACATTTCAAAGATAATGATATTGAAGAAATAATATCATTACTGAAAAAAATAATATCCTTACCTCGAAGAATCGATTACGGAAGGAAAGGTCTCAAGTGATCTTTGAATGAAACTTGTCTTTGAATAAAGAAACTCTCAAAGTATCTAAATACTCACAAAATACGCTCAATAATATAGAGAGAAAGAGAAAAACTTTGTTTACGGTGTGATTTTCAATTCTAACTTAGCCCTCTATTTATAGGAAAATGTTAGCCCACCAAGCAGACTTGACTTTCTTTACTGATGGCTTTACTCGCTACTATTGCCACCACACCATTTGAAATAAAATTCAGCACATTTCTTCACCAACCACAAGTGGGGCCCACTCAATTCTAGAATTTTCCACCAAAATCAATTATAACCCTAATTTCCTAATCGACACCTCTTAAAATTCATAACAAATCATTCGTACATTTTTAACGGTTCAAAATTTATGGACATATACTCAACTTATATATGTATAACATATCCAAAAATTACCACAATCCAGCGGTCGGATTAAAAATTATAATCCCATAATATATCTCAAAACCCCGATTTAATTTTAATACCTCCAATCTGGTAAAATCTTGATAAAACACCTCAACAATAATTTCTTCATTTATAACCACATAAATAAATCCATCATTTATATCCACATAAAATAAATATTTCTTTATCATATGAATCAATAATTAATTATTCACAAATAATATTACTGTAATCACAATTATGACAACCAGTAGTTCCTCGAGAAGAGGGGCTTTCCGATAAGGATTTCTCCTTCTTGGCCCTTGATTAGGTGACCAAACCTCTCCTTGATGAACTTTCTAGACATTGCCAATAATGCTATCTAATAATATTATTCAAATAATATGAATTATTGATCCGATAATGGAGATAATGTGCGGTGACAATTATTGAGCAATGAATAATATAAAATATCAACGCAAAGAATTATTGAATCAATAAAATAAAATATTGAACGGTAACTCTTGTGAAAATTATTGAGTAGTGCCTTCTTACGTAAGGATCAATAATTCAACAATCTTTGCGAATACAGGTGTGTCTTCTTTATGCGACCACCACGGCGTATTCGTTGTATTTTAACCACCGGGTATTCCAACGATCTTACTTGAATAACAACTACGTAGTTATTTTTAACCAACTTATATTTGTCGTTTTCTTCATCCAATCGCTTTCAGTTATGGGGCCCACACATGGTCTGCTTGTCAATAAATTTAATATTCCCCGACAAAGATGCGAATATTCCACGACCAAACGAATATTCCCAAGCAAAAATGAATATTTTATAACCACTTGTTTATTTTGAAATATTTGTGTATTTAACCCTTAACTATCCACATTAATCAAATCAACCCTTACTATTTCAAAATAATAAATAAAGGAAATTCCTTTTTATTTAAAAAATTTCGGGGTCTTACAACCTCCCCTCCTTATGAAATTTCGTCCTCGAAATTGACGTACGTACCTGGTGTTTCGAAAAGGTGAGGATACCTCGCTTTCATTTCCATTTCCAATTCCCAGGTCATTTCCTCTATAGCATGATTCCTCCACAAAACTTTAACTTGTGGTATGACCTTTGCGCGTAGGACATGCTCCTTCCTATCCAAGATCTTGACAGGTACCTCCTCATACGTTAAGTCTTCGGCTATCTCGTCCGGTTCTAACTCAATAACGTGGTTCGGGTCTTTCACATATTTACGAAGTACAGATATGTGAAACACATTATGAACACGAGACATACTCGGAGGTAACGCAAGTCTATAGGCTACATTTCCTACTACTCGGTCAAGAATTTGAAATGGACCAATAAATCGTGGATTGAGCTTTCCTCTCTTCCCAAATCTTGTAACTCCTTCCATGGAGCAACTCATGAACAATACATGATCCCCTACATTAAATTCCACGTCCTTTCGATGAAGATCCGCATAACTCTTTTGTCGATCTTGTGCTTGGTTTGTATCGTTGTCGAATCATTTGGATCTTTTCGGTGAGTCATACGTCTTAACTTCGGGTCCCAACAATGTTGCTTCACCCACCTCATCCCAACATATTGGAGAACGACATTTTCGTCCATATAATGCTTGAATGGAGCCACACCTATACTTGCACGATAAATCTGTTGTTGTAGGAGAATTCCACCAATGGTAAATACTTATCCCAACTACCCTTGAAGTCTAGGACACGAGTCTTAATAGATCTTCAAGAGTTTGAATAGTCCTCTCGATTGTCCGTCCGGTTTGGGGATGGTATCTTAACTAAATCGCAAATCCGTGCCCATAGCTTTTTTGCAAGCTAACCCAAAATCTTGAAGTGAATCTTGGGTCACGATCCTGAAACTATGGATACAGGGCATGCCATGCAACCTCACAATCTCATTTACGTGCATACTAGCAAGGCGTTCAAGGAATAAGTCTCCGTGACGGCAAAATGAGCGAGACTTGGTTAATCTATCAACAATAACCCAAATAGCATTGATGCCTTGAGAAACCGTAGTAGGAAGACCCGTGAACGAAATCCATGGTAATGTGTTCCCACTTCCATTCCTAATCTCAAGTGGTTGCAACGGACCCTTAGGTACTAGATGCTCCGCTTTTACACGTTGGCAAGTTAAACACATCGAGATAAACTTTGCAATCTCTCTCTTCATATTATTCCACCAAAATGTATGTCGAAGATCACGATACATTTTAGTACTTCGAGATGGATTGCAAATGGTGTATTGTGTGCCTCCATCATAATCTTGTACTTCAAATCGAGTCGTTAGGAACACAAAGCCTAGAGTGGACTCAAGTATTCCTTCTTCATCAATTCTCGCTTAGGAATAGCTCCTTCTTGTACTTTCTTCTTCATACGCATCGATTCCGGGGTCGGTGGCTTGAAAGCAACCTTAACTTTTCTATTAAAGTTGGCTCTGTCGTATACTTGACATCATCGCACTTTTCGTTCATATATGATCTTCTCTACTCAATGCGTCGCCTACCACGTTTAACTTTACCGGGATGGTATTGAATAGTGTGGTCGTAGTCTTTCAATAGCTCGAGCCAACGTCATTTGCCAGCGTGTTGAGTTCTTTTTGAGTGAAGAAATATTTAAGGCTTTTATGATCCGAATATATCTCCACTTTCTCCCCATATAGATAGTGCCTCCATATCTTTAAGCTGAAAAATTGCATTGCCGCTAACTCTAGATCATGAGTAGGATAGTTCCTCTCATACTCTTTAAGTTGTCGCGAGGCATAGGCTATGACTTTCCCACGTTGCATGAGAACACATCCAACCCTTTGCACGAAGCATCGTTTGTAGATAACAAATCCATCCGAACCAGATGGTATTGTTAGAACAGTGACTTAAAATAAGTCTCCTCTTAAGCTCTTGGAAACTTTTCTCGCATTCTTCATTCCAAACGAATTTTGTATCCTTCCGAGTTAAATTTGAGTTAATGGAGTAGCGATTCGAGAAAACCCTTCCACGAATCTCCGATAATAACCAAATTTAAGCCCAAAAGCTACGTACTTGATCACCGACTTGGTTGCTCCCAACTTTGTATTGCTTCAATCTTCACGGGATCAACAGATACTCCATGTTTTGACACCACATGCCCAAGAAATGCTACTTCCTCGAGCGAAACTCGCATTTCTTCAATTTGGCATAAAGTTGGTTTTCACGAAGCCTTTGGAGTACCAACTTCAAATGGTGCTCATGATCTTCACGACTTTTGGAATATATAAGGATGTCATCAATAAAGACAACAACGAATCGATCCAAATATTCCTTGAATACTCGGTTCATCATATCCATGAAAGCCATTGAGGAGCATTAGTTAGTCCGAAAGACATGACTAAGAATTCATAATGCCCATACAGGGTTACGAAGGCGGTCTTTGGAATATCCTCGCCTCTAATTTTCAATTGATGATATCCGAATCGAAGATCGATTTTTGAAAAGAATTGTGCCCTTGCAATCGGGTCAAACAAGTCATCAATACGAGGTAGAGGATACCTATTCTTGATGGTGACATGGTTCAATTCCAGATAGTCAATACAAAGTCGCATACTCCGTCTTTCTTTTTACAAATAAAACAGGGAGCACCCCAAGGAGATGTACTAGATTTAATGAAACCGATGTCCAACAATTCACAGTAGTTGGACCTTTAACTCCTGAAGTTCAATAGGAGCCATTCGATATGGGGTTTTAGAAATGGGCTTTGTACCGGGTTCAAGATCAATAAAGAATTCAACTTCACGTTAAGGGGTAGACCAGGAAGTTCTTCAGAAATCGTCGGAAAGTCAATAACAACAGAATATTATTCAAATTTGGCGTGTCTTTATTCAAATCCATAACATGGGCTAAGAAAGCTTGACATCCGTTTTTCAATAAACGAATAGCTTTATGATTAGATATGACGATGATTGATTTTAATGGTTTAGTTGCTTGAATTAAATACAACAGGGTTGGTTAGGAATATGAAAACTAACAACCTTACGAAAACAATCAATTTTGGCATGATGAGTAGTTAACCAATCAATCCCTAAAATCACATCAAAAGCAAGTATCTTTAAAGAGATAAGGTCAACGGTAAGGTGATGGTGCCAACTTGAATCAAACAAGATTTATAAGCGATGGATGTGATGAAAGTTTCTCTAACGGAGTTTCCACAGATAGATCAAAGTCTAATTTCTCTGAGTCAAGTTTAAACGTTGAGCACATGCGGGAGAGATAAATGAATGGGTAGCACCAGTATCAAGTAAGGTATAAACTTCGCAAGAATTTATAAATAGCTTACCCGATCACCTCGTTTGGGTTCCTCGCATTATGACCCGGTCATAACAAACGCTTCTTCCGGAATCGTTGACTTTGACTTTTACTGGGACGATCTTTTGAGTCATCGTCCCATTGAACTAGGTTTCGCTTCTGTACAATCTCGAAGCGATATGTCCTTCCTTTCCACAACTATAGCATACCTTGAACTGTTGTGGGCGGTTTGACCGATATGTCCTCTTTTCCGCATTTGTAGCATATAATGGGTGGTCGTTCTCCTCCCTTAGAACCGATTCTTTCTTACCGACCTTTGCTGTCTTCACATAGTCGTTGTTAAATCTCCTCTTTTAAAATCTCCTCCCGACTCGCTTCTTACATTTTCATGACCATGATTACCACCAGAGTGGTTACCATTTCAAAATCGTCTCGCTTCTTTCTCACAGCAGTTATCATTATTCTGCTTGATCGCTATCTACGAGTACGATCCTGGTTATGGTCCTCGGTTGACCGTACTTTCGTTATCTCGCCTAATAATTGAGCCACATTTTACAACATCCGAATAAAGAGAAAGTTTATGAGAAATGAGATCTTGACGTATCTTAGGGTTTCAAACCTCTAAGAAACATCCGCGTCATACGTTCCTCATTCTCCACCAAATGAGGTGCAAACTGGATAACTCTGCAAACTTTGCCTCGTGACGAGACACCGCCATGTTATTTTGCTCTAATCGATGAACTCCACTTCCTTCATATGACGAACACTTTCGGGAAAGTATTTGTCATTAAATAGTCTCTCAAACGTCTCCCAAGACATCTTGAGTGCGTCGGATGGAGTACGCTTCACGAGACTCCCACCGATGATCTGCCTCGCCACGGAACATAAAGGTGGCGAATGGAACCTTCTGTTCCTCCGTGCATCCCAAGACATCGAATATCTTGGTAATTTGTTTGACCCATGTTTCCGCCATGATCGGATCGCTTTCTTTCCCTAAATTCGGTGGTCCCAACTCTTTGAATCGCTTGCATGTGTGACAACCCGTGTGAATTGCTATCATTTCCTCCTCGTATTTTGAACACGAGTCTCCTCGTCGATTTTGCATGAATCGCAAAAAGCTTCTAAACATCCCTCGTTCATCATCTCGCTCTCGGTGGTGTTGTTCACGGGAGGAACATTGCCACTGTGCACGTTCTCCTCGTTGGTAAAGTACAGAGGCATCTCCACGGTCTCATTTACTCCATTGTTAATATTCTCGATCGACATTCTCAAATATCTCATAAAACAAGGGGTTAATTAAGGAAATCAATATATCACATAATATCCCTATATCTTGACCAACTAACAAATAAGCTTAGGTAGGACACACTAGCGAAGGATTTACTCGTCTCTCCCTCCTAGTTCTATTCCCCGATCTCCGCCAGAGATCATATCCCTAAGCTCGATACCAACCGTGGCGCCCCAAAATAGGTATACATCACCCATTCCGAGTTGTCAATACATGGTGCGAAACAACTACAACTTTATTATTACAACAAGAAAAGCTGTGAGTTTAAATACAAATATTATCTTCTAGACAATATTTATACTCACATAAATCCTCATCACATTTATTGATACATTATTTTACAAAATGGTGAGGACTACTAAACAATCCTTTCTAAAACCTTCATTCCATACCCAGACTGTACTTTCGCTATATTCTCGCCTCCCCGAGAAGAATGGAACAAAAGGAAAAGGGTGAGCTCAACTAGCTCAAAAAAGAATATTATGACTAAGATAATACACAACAAATTATCGTTAGTCTTCAACAGGAAAAATTTAATAGAATACAATAGACAACAAATTTTCAATCAATATTCGCAATGAAATAATAATTCATTAGAAGAGTTAAGTAGAGAATGCAAACTACTATCTTCTATGTATGAATTTAAAAGTTCATCGCTCATCTTTTATCCTGTAACAACAATCAATATACATCTGAATCAAATATTCATCTTTTTGCACTACACAGGGCAAAGATATTCATCATTAATCATGTTCATTTAAACACACATTCATCTCTTTGCACTACAGCCAAAGATATTAATCGATCGGCCATCGTGTTCATCTCAACACTGCTCATCTTTTGCACTACAGCCAAAGATATTCTTCAAATCATTCATCTTTTGACTACTGAGCCAAAGATATTCAATAATATCATCATTTAAGGCGAGGATGATGAAAATATTTTTAAAGAACGAATCCAAAGAAACAAAATGACAAGGATTAAGGATTAAGGATTAGTACTTTGTTTTATCCATGTCCAACAATACCCCAAAAATAATCACAGTGGTGTAAAATTCAAGAATGATCAAAACATGGATACAATCAAAGCTAGTATCCAAAATAGATGTTTTGGACAAAAGAAGAAATTTTATTTTTTTTTTTTGGTGAATAGTGTTGATATCGTGAATAGTCTTGGTATCGTGAATAGTCTTGATATCGTGAATAGTCATGTATATCGTGAATAATCTGACCGTATCATGAATAGTAAATCCGACACCAAAAGATAGAAATTCCACAAAAACATCTTCACGCTTACATGAATAGTACTGCGTGAATAAGAACTCGTGAATAGTAACTCATGAATAGTAACTTCGTGAATAGTAACTCATGAATAGTAACCCCAAACATGAAAAAGTTCCAAATTTGATAAAACATCGGATCAACATTTCAAAGATAATGATATTGAAGAAATAATATCATTACGAAAAAAATAATATCCCTTACCTCAAAGAATCGATTACTTGGAAGGAAAGGTCTCAAGTGATCTTTGAATGAAACTTGTCTTTGAACAAAGAACTCTCAAAGTATCTAAATACTCACAAAATACGCTCAATAATATAGAGAGAGAAAGAGAAAACTTTGTTTACGGTGTGATTTTCAATTCTAACTTAGCCCTCTATTTATAGGAAAATGTTAGCCCATAAAAGCAGACTTGACCTGCTGCACGATGGCTTTTACCTCGCTACTATTGCCACCCACCACATTTGAAATAAAATTCAGCACATTTCTTCACCAACCACAAGTGGGGCCCACTCAATTCTAGAATTTTCCACCAAAATCAATTATAACCCTAATTTCCTAATCGGACACCTCTTAAAATTCATAACAAATCATTCGTACATTTTTAACGGTTCAAAATTTATGGACATATACTCAACTTATATATGTATAATATATCCAAAAATTACCACAATCCAATCCAACTATTTGATTAAAATTATAATCCCCTTAATATATCTCAAAACCCCGATTTAATTTTTAATACCTCCAATCTGTAAAATACTTGATAAAACACCTCAACAATAATTTCTTCATTTATAACCACATAAATAAATCCATCATTTATATCCACATAAAATAAATATTTCTTTATCATATGAATCAATAATTAATTATTCACAAATAATATTACGAATCACAATTATGACAACCAGGTAGCTCCCGGAAAGAGGGGCTTTCCGATAAGGATTTCTCCTTCTCGGCGCCGCAATTAGGTGACCAAACCTCTCCTTGATGTAACTTTCTAGACATTGCCAATAATGCTATCTAATAATATTATTCAAATAATATGAATTATTGATCCGATAATGGAGATAATGTGCGATGTGACAATTATTGAGCAATGATAATATAAAATATCAACGCAAAGAATTATTGAATCAATAAAATAAAATATTGAATAAGAATTCACTGTGAAAATTATTGAGTAAAGCCTTCTTACGTAAGGATCAATAATTCAACAATCTTGTAATACCGTGTGCTTTCTTTGTGCAACCACGCGTAGACATCAGTATTTTAACCAAGGGTATTCCAACGGTCTTAATTGAATAACTACGCCGTTATTTTTAACCAACTTATATTTGTCGTTTTCTTCATCCAATCGCTTTCACATGGGGCCCACATGGGTCGCTACTGGCAGGTGCATTTAATATTCCCCGACAAGCATTTAATATTCCACGACCAAACGAATATTCCCGACAAAAATGAATATTTTATAACCACTTGTTTATTTTGAAATATTTATGTATTTAACCCTTAACTATCCACATTAATCAAATCAACCCTTACTATTTCAAAATAATAAATAAAGGAAATTCCTTTTTATTTAAAAAATTTCGTCTTACATCTTTGGCCTGTAGTGCAAAAGATGAGCAGTGTTGAGATGAACATGGCCGATTGATTAATATCTTTGGCACAGAGTGCAAAGATGAACAGTGTTTAAATGAATACGACTAATCGATGAATATCTTTTTGGCACCTGTAGTGCAAAATGAATATTTGATTCCGATGTATATTGATTGATGTTACGGGGATAAAATATTGATGATGGATCGTTAAATTCATAGATTATAGTAGATTTCATTCTCTACGTAACTCTTCTATGAATTATTATTTCCATTGCGAATATTGATTTAAAATTTGTTGTCTATTGTATTCTATCGATTTTTCCTGTTGAAGACTAACGATAATTTGTTGTATATTATCTTAGTCATAATATTCTTTACTCGGGCTAGTTGAGCTCACCCTTTTCCTTGTTGTTCCATTTTTCTTCTCGGGAGGCGAGAATGTAGCGAAAGTACTAGTCGGGTATGGAATGAAGGTTCTAGAGAGAGTTGTTTAGTAGTCCTCACCATTTTGTAAAATAATGAATCAATAATTATGATGGGGATTTATTTATGCGTGTGGATATTGTCTAGATGGCAATATCTCAGATTTAAACTCGAAGTTTATATGTTGTAATAATAAAGTTGTTGTTATTTACGCATTACATGTATTTGGCGACTCGAGAATGGGTTGGATGGAATGGACCTATTTTGGGGCGCCACGGTTGGTATCGAGCTTAGGGATATGATCTCCATGCGGAGATCGGAGAATAGAACTAGGAAGGGAGAGAGAGAGTAAATCCTTCGCTAGTGTGTCCTACCTAAGATTATTTGTTTGTTGGTCGATATATAGGGATATTATGTGATATATTGATTGAAAGTAGTATGCACACAAGCCAATCATGTTTTGATGATAAAGCATATACTTTGTAACAATCTTATTCATTTATTAATAAAAGTATTAATTTATTAAAGGCTTTTAATTATCTACATGATCTTTGTTTTTTAATATGTGATAAACCCATAGTTTTAAGCAATGCTTTTAGAATAATGATGATGATCATTCTAATGAGATCTAAATTCTGAAAGCTTAAAACTAAAATAGATCTCAATCATTGGATTACTAAATTGGGGATTAGTGAATCCGGATAAATTAGTACATCGTTGTTTGCTTTCATTGGATGAGGATGATTGATCTCATGATCATTTGTGTGGAGACACTAAAGCAAGTATGTAGGTGCTTATTAGAGAATAAGTTCACCGAACGCGTGGCTCGCTAAGGAATACCTAATGGAGTTTTATTTGCTCATCAATAGGAATTCCTCAGAGTGATAGTAAGACAAGTAATCCTTGGACTTGAGATCATCATAGTATCTTGTGTATGATGAGTTATACTTTGACTTATTCCTTAAGACCCTTAGGGTATATCAAAGGGTATGCTTGGGTATAATAAGTTGTACATGGAGATAATGTATGATCAATAAAGAATCTACCACTTCTAATAAAAGAAGAGAAATGTCCTATGTGATTCGATAAATGACAACCCAAAGAGTCCTTGGCGATATGTAATGAAATTAGAAAGGAGTTTCTAATTTGCATTATTTGAGTTGTGCATTTAAGGATCGAAATACATATAATTAAATAAAATAAGACTTGACAAAGAATTCCATGTCTTATATTTAATTGGGACATTGTATAGTGGAAGGATTGAATTATTTTAGAACTATTTACTCAAAGATTCTTTTATGATTAATGTTGAAATCTATATTATCTGGAAAGTCGTTGATCGCTAGGAGGCTTATCCCTATTGTAGAATAAATATTATTTATTTAAATAAATTAATTATTTAATTTATTTATTTAAATAAGATTAAATTGTTCTAATTGATTTATTCACAACCTGTTTAATATGGAGAA
Organism: Panax quinquefolius; assembly: GCA_020205615.1. NCBI lineage: Eukaryota > Viridiplantae > Streptophyta > Magnoliopsida > Apiales > Araliaceae > Panax > Panax quinquefolius. The sequence continues at coordinate 122,776,325 of CM035161.1, read as the reverse complement.
CCTAAAGGGTCACACCATAAAAGGAAGAATAATTATTTAAGAAGTAAATGGCATAATCGTAATAATATAGTTATGTATATTTAATTTAATCTATGGTGATAGAATAAATTAAATAGCTTAATATTTATTATTTAATATTTTAGAAATATTAAATATAAATTAATAAGAGGAGTCTTATTAATATTATTACAATTATTATTATTTTAATTTCTAAAAGAGTTTAGGAATTAATTTAATATAAGTACTTTCATTTATTCCTAATTGGATTAGGAAGGAAAATTAGTTAAAGGAGTTTAATTAATTATCCCTAATAAGATTAGGGAGCTTAATTAATTAAAAGAATTAATTAATTAAAACCCAATTCCTTAATTGTTAAGATGGGTTGCCCACATCTATAAATAAGAGGAGTCTTATTATGGATGGTATGGGTTGTTGACTTTAACAAAGACGTAATAATTCCAAGTTGTTGGGAGTATGCCTTTTCTATAGAGATAGAAAACTAGGGTTAGCCATAACACCCATCTTCTTGAATTTTATTCTTCCTTGGTGGATCACCTCTAGAGGCCAAACATTTGGGTGGCTAACGTTGATCAAAGGAAGGAACCAAACCCGGTGGATTCAAGATTGAACGCGAAAGGATTTGGAGGTGAACTTGTACCTGAGGAAGCTCGATCTTCAAGTGTATGATTTATTCTTTATCTTTTCGTTTAATTAATAATTATGCATAAAGGGTGATGTGACGCCCCCAAAATAGGTATACATCACCCATTCTGAGTTGTCAATACATGGTACAGAAACAACTACAACTTTATTATTACAACAAATGAAATCTGTGAGTTTAAATACAAATATTATCTTCTGACAATATTTATACTCACATAAATCCTCATCACATTTATTGATACATTATTTTACAAAATGGTGAGGACTACTAAACAATCCTTTCTAAAACCTTCATTCCATACCCCACCTCTGCATACTCGCTATATTCTCGCCTCCACGAGAAGAATGGAACAAAAGGAAAAGGGTGAGCTCAACTAGCTCAAGAAAGAATATTATGACTAAGATAATACACAACAAATTATCGTTAGTCTTCAACAGGAAAAATTTAATAGAATACAATAGACAACAAATTTTCAATCAATATTCGCAATGGAAATAATAATTCATTAGAAGAGTTAAGTAGAGAATGCAAACTACTATCTTCTATGTATGAATTTAAAAGTTCATCGCTCTATCTTTTATCCCCAGAACAACAATCAATATACATCTGAATCAAATATTCATCTTTTACACTACAGCCAAAGATATTCATCGACTAATCATGTTCATTTAAACACTGCTCATCTTTGCACTACAGTGCCAAAGATATTAATCGATCACCATGTTCATCTCAACACTGCTCATCTTTGCACTACACAGCCAAAGATATTCTTCAAATCATTCATCTTTGCACTACAAAGCCAAAGATATTCAATAATATCATCATTTAAGACCGAGGATGATGAAAATATTTTTAAAAGAACGAATCCAAAGGAAACAAAATGACAAGGATTAAGGATTAAGGATTCGTACTTTGTTTTATCCATGTCCAACAATACCCCAAAAATAATCACAATGGTGTAAAATTCAAGAATGATCAAAACATGGATACAATCAAAGCTAGTATCCAAAATAGATGTTTTGGACAAAAAGAAGAAATTTTATTTTTTTTTTTTGTGAATAGTCTCAGATACGTGAATAGTCTTGAGTATATCGTGAATAGTCTTAGTATCGTGAATAATACTGTGTATACATGAATAGTAAATCCGACACCAAAAGATAGAAATTCCACAAAAACATCTTCACGCTTCATGAATAGTACTCGTGAATAAGAACTCGTGAATAGTAACTCATGAATAGTAACTCGTGAATAGTAACTCATGAATAGTAACCCCATATGAAAAAGTTCCAAATTTGATAAAAACATCGATCAATATTTCAAAGATAATGATATTGAAGAAATAATATCATTACGAAAAAATAATATCCCTTACCTCAAAGAATCGATTTTTCTAAGGAAAGGTCGGAAGTGATGCCGAATGAAACTTATCTTTGAATAAAGAACTCTCAAAGTATCTAAATACTCACAAAATACGCTCAATAATATAGAGAGAAAGAGAAAACTTTGTTTCGGTGTGATTTTCAATTCTAACTTAGCCTCTATTTATAGGAAAATGTTAGCCCACCAAGCAGCATTTCGACTCTACACCGATGGCTTTACTCGCTACTATTGCCACCCACCACATTTGAAATAAAATTCAGCACATTTCTTCACCAACCACAAGTGGGGCCCACTCAATTCTAGAATTTTCCACCAAAATCAATTATAACCCTAATTTCCTAATCGTACACCTCTTAAAATTCATAACAAATCATTCGTACATTTTAACGGTTCAAAATTTATGGACATATACTCAACTTATATATATATAACATATCCAAAATTACCACAATCCAACGGTTTGATTAAAATTATAATCCCCATGATATATCTCAAAACCCCGATTTAATTTTTAATACCTCCAACTGGTAAAATACCGATAAAACACCTCAACAATAATTTCTTCATTTATAACCACATAAATAAATCCATCATTTATATCCACATAAAATAAATATTTCTTTATCATATGAATCAATAATTAATTATTCACAAATAATATTACGAAATCACAATTATAACAACCAGTAGCTCCTGTGAAAGAGGGGGCTTTCCGATAAGGATTTCTCCTCTTCGCAGCAAGCAATTAGGTGACCAAACCTCTCCTCGATGTAACTTTCTAGACATTGCCAATAATGCTATCTAATAATATTATTCAAATAATATGAATTATTGATCCGATAATGGAGATAATGTAATGCGGTGACAATTATCAACAATGAATAATATAAAATATCAACGCAAAGAATTATTGAATCAATAAAATAAAATATTGAACGAGAATTCTTGTGAAAATTATTGAGTAATGCCTTCTTACGTAAGGATCAATAATTCAACAATCTGCGTAATACCGTAAGGTGTCTTTCTTTAACGCCAGCATATTCTTGTATTTTAACCAACGGTATTCCAACAGTCTTAATTGTAATAACTACGCTGTTATTTTTAACTAACTTATATTTGTCGCTTTCTTCATCCAATCGCTTTCACATGGGGCCCACACGGTCACATTGGCTGTGCATTTAATATTCTCGAAGCGATTTAATATTCCACGACCAAACGAATATTCCCAGACAAAAATGAATATTTTATAACCACTTGTTTATTTTGAAATATTTATGTATTTAACCCTTTAACTATCCACATTAATCAAATCAACCTTACTATTTCAAAATAATAAATAAAGGAAATTCCTTTTTATTTAAAAAATTTGGGGTCTTACAACCTCCCTCCTACGAAATTTCGTCCTCGAAATCGACGTGACGTACTGTGTTTTCAAAAGGTGAGGATACCTCGCTTTCATTTCGCTTTCCAATTCCCGGTGTCATTTCCTCTATAGCATGATTCCTCCACAAAACTTTAACTTGTGGTATGACCTTTCAAGGCGTAGGACATGCTCCTTCCTATCCAAGATCTTGGCGATGTACCTCCTCATACGTTAAGTCTTGGCTATCTCGTCCTGCTTCTAACTCAATAACGTGGTTCGGTCTTTCACATATTTACTGAAGTACGATATGTGAAACACATTATGAACACGAGACATACTTTGAGGTAACGCAAGTCTATAGGCTACATTTCCTACTTCGGTCAAGAATTTGAAATGGACCAATAAATCGTGGATTGAGCTTTCCTCTCTTCCCAAATCTTGTAACTCCTTCCATGGAGCAACTCATGCAACAATACATGATCCCCACATTAAATTCCACGTCCTTTCGATGAAGATCCGCATAACTCTTTTGTCGATCTTGTCTGCCGCTTGTATACGTTGTCGAATCATTTGGATCTTTTCGGTGAGTCATACGTATTAACTTCGGGTCCCAACAATGTTGCTTCACCCACCTCATCCCAACATATTGGAGAACGACATTTTCGTCCATATAATGCTTCAATGGAGCCACACCTATACTTGCTGATAACTCGTTGTTGTAGGAGAATTCCACCAATGGTAAATACTTATCCTAACTACCCTTGAAGTCTAGGACACGAGTCTTAATAGATCTTCAAGAGTTTGAATAGTCCTCTCGATTGTCCGTCCGTTTGGGGATGGTATGCCGAACTAAATCGCAAACTCCGGTGCCCATAGCTTTTTGCAAGCTAACCCAAAATCTTGAAGTGAATCTTGGGTCACGATCCAAACTATGGATACTGTGCATGCCATGCAACCTCACAATCTCATTTACGTACATACTAGCAAGAAGTTCAAGGAATAAGTCTCCGTGTCGGCAAGAAATGAGCGGACTTGGTTAATCTATCAACAATAACCCAAATAGCATTGATGCCTTGAGAAACCGTAGGAAGACCCGTAACGAAATCCATGGTAATGTGTTCCCACTTCCATTCCTAATCTCAAGTGGTTGCAACGGACCCTTAGGTACTAGATGCTCCGCCTTTTACACGCTAAGTTTAAACACATCGAGATAAACTTTGCAATCTCTCTTCATATTATTCCACCAAAATGTATGTCAAGATCACGATACATTTTAGTACTTCCAGATGGATTGCAAATGGTGTATTGTGTGCCTCCATCATAATCTTGTACTTCAAATCGTAGTCGTTAGGAACACAAAGCCTAGAGTGGACTCAAGTATTCCTTCTTCATCAATTCTCGCCCTAATAGCTCCTTCTTGTACTTTCTTCTTCATACGCATCATTTCCGGCTTGGTGGCTTGAGCAACCTTAACTTTTCTATTAAAGTTGGCTCTATCGCGATACTTGACATCATCGCACTCGCTCCTCAAGATATGATCTTCTACTCAATGCGTCCGCCACCACGTTCGCTTTACCAGATGGTATTGAATAGTGTGGTCGTAGTCTTTCAATAGCTCGAGCCAACGTCATTGCATGTTGAGTTCTTTTGAGTGAAGAAATATTTAAGGCTTTTATGATCCGAATATATCTCCACTTTCTCCCCATATAGATAGTGCCTCCATATCTTTAATATGAAAACGATTGCCGCTAACTCTAGATCATGAGTAGGATAGTTCCTCTCATACTCTTTAAGTTGTCATGAGGCATAGGCTATGACTTTCCCACGTTGCATGAGAACACATCCTAACCCTTTGCTCAAGCATCGGCAGTAGATAACAAATCCATCCGAACCGGATGGTATTGTTAGAAACAGCCGAAATAAGTCTCCTCTTAAGCTCTTGGAAACTTTTCTCGCATTCTTCATTCCAAACGAATTTTGTATCCTTCCGAGTTAGTGAGTTAATGGAGTAGCGATTCGAGAAAACCCTTCCACGAATCTCCGATAATAACCAATTAAGCCAAAAAGCTACGTACTTCATCCACCGACTTGGTTGCTCCCCAACTTTGTATTGCTTCAATCTTCACGGATCAACAGATACTCCATGTTTTGACACTGATGCCCAAGAAATGCTACTTCCTCGCCGTAACTCGCATTTCTTCAATTTGGCATAAAGTTGGTTTTCACGAAGCCTTTGGAGTACCAAATTTCAAATGGTGCTCATGATCTTCACGACTTTTGGAATATATAAGGATGTCATCAATAAAGACAACAACGAATCGATCCAAATATTCCTTGAATACTCGGTTCATCATATCCATGAAAGCCGCAGGAGCATTAGTTAGTCCGAAAGACATGACTAAGAATTCATAATGCCCATACCGAAGTTCTCAAGGCGCCTTTTCGAATATCCTCGATTCTAATTTTCAAATTGATGATATCCGTAATCTAAGATCGATTTTTTGAAAAGAATTGTGCCCTTGCAATCGGGTCAAACAAGTCATCAATACGAGGTAGAGGATACCTATTCTTGATGGTGACATGGTTCAATTCCCCGATAGTCAATACAAAGTCGCGATACTCCCGCTCTTTCTTTTTACAAATAAAACAGAGCACCCCAAGGAGATGTACTAGATTTAATGAAACCGATGTCCAACAATTCTCAGTAGTTGGACCTTTAACTCCTCAAGTTCAATAGGAGCCATTCGATATGGGGTTTTAGAAATGGGCTTTGTACCAGTTCAAGATCAATAAAGAATTCAACTTCACGCTCGGGGTAGACCGGGGAAGTTCTTCAGAAATACGTCGAAAGTCAATAACAACAGAATATTATTCAAATTTGACGTGTCTTTATTCAAATCCATAACATGGGCTAAGAAAGCTTGACATCCGCTTTTCAATAAACGAATAGCTTTATGATTAGATATGATGTTGATTGATTTTAATGGTTTAGTTGCTTGAATTAAATAAATGTGTCAAGGTTAGAATATGAAAACTAACAACCTTACGAAAACAATCAATTTTGGCATGATGAGTAGTTAACCAATCAATCCCTAAAATCACATCAAAAGCAAGTATCTTTAAAGAGATAAGGTCAACAGTAAGGTGATGGTGCCAACTTGAATCAAACAAGATTTATAAACAATGGATGTGATGAAAGTTTCTCCTAACGGAGTTTCCACAGATAGATCAAAGTCTAATTTCTCGGAGTCAAGTTTAAACGTTGAGCACATGCAGGGAGAGATAAATGAATGGGTAGCACCCCAGATATCAAGTAAGGTATAAACTTCGCAAGAATTTATAAATAGCTTACCCGTGATCACCTCGTTTGTTCTCGATTATGACCAAATATAACAAACGCTTTCTTCCGGAATCGTTGACTTTGACTTTTCTGATGGTCTTTTGAGTCACCGTCCCATTGAACTAGGTTTCGCTACTGCATACATCTCGAAGCGATATGTCCTTCCTTTCCACAACAATAGCATACCTTGAATCGTTGTGGGCGCTTTGATCGATATGTCCCTCTTTTCCGCATTTGTAGCAAGATATAACCGGTGGTCGCTTCTCCTCCCTTAGAACCATTCTTCTTACGCAAGACTGCCGTCTTCACATAGTCGTTGTTAAATCTCCTCTTTTAAAATCTCCTCCCGACTCGCTTTCTTCTTACTTTTCACGACCATGATTACCACCAGAGTGGTTACCATTTCATCCAAATCTTTCTTTTCTCCGCAGTTATCATTATTCTGCTGATCGCTATCTCTGCGTACGCGATCCTCGGTTATGGTCCTCGGTTACCGTACTTTCGTTATCTCGCCTAATAATTGAGCCTCATTTACAACATCTCAATAAAGAGAAAGTTTATGAGAAATGAGATCTTTGACGTATCTGGGTTTCAAACCTCTAAGAAACATCCGCGTCATACGCTCCTCATTCTCCACCAAATGAGGTGCAAACCTCGATAACTCGCAAACTTTGCCTCGTATTGAGACACCGCCATGTTATTTTGCTCTAATCGATGAACTCCACTTCCTTCATATATGACGAACACTTTCGTGAAAGTATTTGTCATTAAATAGCTCTCTCAAACGCCTCCCAAGACATCTTTGAAGGCGTCGGATGGGTACGCCTCACGACTCCCACCAAGATAGTCTACCTCGCCACGGAACATAAAGGTGGCGAATGGAACCTTCTGTTCCTCCGTGCATCCCAAGACATCGAATATCTTGGTAATTTGTTTGACCCATGTTTCCGCTTGCCATGATCGGATCTGGCTTTCCTTAATTTCGTGGTCCCAACTCTTTGAATCGCTTGGTGTGTGACAACCCGTGAATTGCTATCATTTCTCCTCAGATTTTGAACACGAAGTCTCCTCGTCGATTTTGCATGAACTGCAAAAGCTTCTAAACATCCCCTCGCTTCATCATCTCTTCAGGTGGTGTTGTTCACAGGAGGAACATTGCCACTGTTACGCTCTCCTCGTTGGTAAATCTGACAGCATCTCCACGGTCTCATTTACTCCATCATTAATATTCTCAATCGACATTCTCAAATCACCGTCATAAAACAAGGGGTTAATTAAGGAAATCAATATATCACATAATATCCCTATATATCTCGACCAACTAACAAATAAGCTTAGGTAGGACACACTAGCGAAGGATTTACTCGCCTCCCCTCCTAGTTCTATTCCCCGATCTCCGCCAGAGATCATATCCCTAAGCTCGATACCAACCGTGACGCCCCCAAAATAGGTATACATCACCCATTCTCGAGTTGTCAATACATGGTACGTAAACAACTACAACTTTATTATTACAACAAGAAAAGCGTGAGTTTAAATACAAATATTATCTTCTGAACAATATTTATACTCACATAAATCCTCATCACATTTATTGATACATTATTTTACAAAATGGTGAGGACTACTAAACAATCCTTTCTAAAACCTTCATTCCATACCCTACTCTGCATTCGCTTATATTCTCGCCTCCCGAGAAGAATGGAACAAAAGGAAAAGGGTGAGCTCAACTAGCTCAAGAAAGAATATTATGACTAAGATAATACACACAAATTATCGTTAGTCTTCAACAGGAAAAATTTAATAGAATCTGATAGACAACAAATTTTCAATCAATATTCGCAATGAAATAATAATTCATTAGAAGAGTTAAGTAGAGAATGCAAACTACTATCTTCTATGTATGAATTTAAAAGTTCATCGCTCATCTTTTATCCCCAGAAACAACAATCAATATACATCCGAATCAAATATTCATCTTTGCACTACAGCCAAAGATATTCATCGATTGGTCATGTTCATTTAAACACTGCTCATCTTTGCACTACGGTGCCAAAGATATTAATCGATCAATCATGTTCATCTCAACACTGCTCATCTTTGCACTACAGCCAAAGATATTCTTCAGAAAATCATTCATCTTTGCACTACAGGTGCCAAAGATATTCAATAATATCATCATTTAAGACTGAGGATGATGAAAAATATTTTTAAAGAACGAATCCAGTGAAACAAAATGACAAGGATTAAGGATTAAGGATTCGTACTTTGTTTTATCCATGTCCAACAATACCCCAAAAATAATCACAGTGGTGTAAAATTCAAGAATGATCAAAACATGGATACAATCAAAGCTAGTATCCAAAATAGATGTTTTGGACAAAAAGAAGAAATTTTATTTTTTTTTTTGGTGAATAGTCTACGATATCGTGAATAGTGTCAGATATCGTGAATAAGGTCTTGATATCGTGAATAGTCAGATACGTGAATAAGACCGTATACATGAATAGTAAATCAACACCAAAAGATAGAAATTCCACAAAAACATCTTCACGCTTTATTTAATAGACTCGTGAATAAGAATCGTGAATAAGAACTCATGAATAAGAACTCGTGAATAAGAACTCATGAATAGTAACCCCACATGAAAAAGTTCCAAATTTGATAAAAACATCGATCAACATTTCAAAGATAATGATATCAAAGAAATAATATCATTACTTTAAAAAATAATATCCCTTACCTCAAAGAATCGAGATTTCTAAGGAAAGGCTCAAGTGATGTTTGAATGAAACTTGTCTTTAATAAAGAACTCTCAAAGTATCTAAATACTCACAAAATACGCCAATAATATAGAGAGAGAAAGAGAGAAAACTTTGTTTCGTGTGATTTTCAATTCTAACTTAGCCCTCTATTTATAGAAAATGTTAGCCCGTAGAAGCAGCACTTGACCACACCTGATGGCTTTACTCGCTACTATTGCCACCCACCACATTTGAAATAAAATTCAGCACATTTCTTCACCAACCACAAGTGGGGCCCACTCAATTCTAGAATTTTCCACCAAAATCAATTATAACCCCAATTTCCTAATCGACACCCTCTTAAAATTCATAACAAATCATTCGTACATTTTAAACTGTTCAAAATTTATGGACATATACTCAACTTATATATGTATAACATATCCAAAAATTACCACAATCCAACGGTCGGATTAAAATTATAATCCCCGCAATATATCTCAAAACCCCGATTTAATTTTTTAATACCTCCAACTGGTAAAATACCGATAAAACACCTCAACAATAATTTCTTCATTTATAACCACATAAATAAATCCATCATTTATATCCACATAAAATAAATATTTCTTTATCATATGAATCAATAATTAATTATTCACAAATAATATTACGTAATCACAATTATGACAACCAGTGCCGCTCCTGTGAAAGAGGGGCTTTCCGATAAGGATTTCTCCTTCTTCTTGCCGCAATTAGGTGACCAAACCTCTCCTCGATGTAACTTTCTAGACATTGCCAATAATGCTATCTAATAATATTATTCAAATAATATGAATTATTGATCCGATAATGGAGATAATAATGCGAAGTGACAATTATCGAACAAAGAATAATATAAAATATCAACGCAAAGAATTATCAATCAATAAAATAAAATATTGAATAAGAATTACCGTGAAAATTATTGAGTAAAGGCCTTCACGTAAGGATCAATAATTCAACAATACTGCAGGCAATACCGCAAGCCATCTTTATGCAACCACGCCATTCATCGTATTTTAACCACCGGGTATTCCAACAATCTTAATTGGTAATAACTACGCCTGTTATTTTTAACTAACTTATATTTGTCGCTTTCTTCATCCAATCGCTTTCAGTTATGGGGCTCACATGGTCATTACTTGTCGCATTTAATATTCCCCGACAAAGACGAATATTCCACGACCAAACGAATATTCCCCGACAAAAATGAATATTTTATAACCACTTGTTTATTTTGAAATATTTATGTATTTAACCCTTAACTATCCACATTAATCAAATCAACCCTTACTATTTCAAAATAATAAATAAAGGAAATTCCTTTTATTTAAAAAATTTCTGGGTCTTACAATTGATCCTATTATATGGTTTGTAAAAATTTTTAAACTCGATTTTACACGCTCAAGCACTTTTTATGCAATTTGATCAAGGCTTTCATGAATATTACAAACCTAATAATGGTATCGAGCCAAACCTTTATACAAATTATTAATTGTTCAAATTTGATATGTATATTGATATGTGTTTAGAATAATTTAATTGGGCATAATTTTATTATATAAAATTTAAATAAAAAAAAACTCTAAAACCTAACAATCCATCGAATTTTTTTAAAAGGCGCCTCTGCTAATGTTTTTTAAAAAAACTTGCCTCGATTTCCGTCTTGTGCTTTACCAATTATTAGCCATGATTTCCGCGCCTTGTCATCATCACCAATCATGCACTAATTTTGTTATACACTTAAAAAAGCGAATGCATTAATCATTATCAATCATCGCAAGAACATGATAATCTAATGATTGCTAATGATTATCACTTTAAATCAAGATGATTAATCATAATCTAATGATTATATAATGATTACTTATATATATATATATAATGCTTTACTTTAAATCGATGCTACAGATCATGTTATTTTTTTTTTTTTTTGAAACTTCCTATTATATATATATATATATATATATATATATATATATATATATATATAGGTTCTATATATATATAATATATATATATATATATTGTTTTATTATATATATATAATAAAATAATGGTTTTGTTTTATTATTATATATATATAATATTTTTAATAATTTTATTATTAAAATAAAAATTTTATTTTAATATTAAAATAAAAAGTTTATTTTATATTAAAATATAAAGTTTATTTTAATTTTAAAATTAGAATTTCATGCTAACTAATTAGAGTTGGAATTGGATTCCATGATAACTAATTGGAGTTGAAATTGGATTTTATTTTTCCTAAAATAAAGGAGTTTATTTGTGAATAGGGAAGTAAATCCATCTTTCCTTAAATAAAAGAGTTTGTTTAGATATGAAATAAGATTTCATATTATTTAAAATAAAAGAGTTTATTTGTGAATAGGAAAGAGAATCCATGTTTCCTTAAATAAAGGAGTTTATTTAAATATGAAATAAGATTTCATATTATTCAAAATAAAGGAGTTTATTTGTGAATAGGAAAGATAATCCGTGTTTCCTTTAATAAAAGATTTTTTTTTACATGGAATTGGATTCCATAATTAATTAAAATAAAAGAGTTTATTTTAATTAAAGATTTTTTTATTACATGGAATTGGATTCCATAATTAATTAAAATAAAGGAGTTTATTTTGATTAAAGATTTTGATTAAAATAAAATAGTTTATTTTATTCAAAATTAGATAAATTAAAATAAAATAGTTTTATTTTGATTTAAATTTAGATTAAAATAAAGGAGTTTATTTTAATTCAAAATTAGATTTTATACTAACTAAAGTTGCCCATTAAATGATATCAATATATATATTAAATGTTTATTATTCATGAGATGAATGTTATTTATTGATGCATATGGTGATGTGTATGATAATAAATGGGATTGATTATGGACAATTGACCAATGCGATTGGATTTTATTTTAGTTGGATGTATGAATGTATGGGTTTTATTAAATGGGGTTCACAGCCTCTGCCTTCTCTAATTTTTCTTAATGTAAATTCTATCTCCTCCTATGCACTTCCCTCGATCACGATCAAGGTTTCTATTTATTTTAAAATAGTTTTGTAATAGGAATAGTTAGAATTAATTTTTGAAGAATTAGAGATCAAGGATGGAGCCCAAGTTTAAATGTAATAGTTATATTTAAATATTATTTCTTGCACCCCTAGGTTTGACCTTTTGGTTCACTTGATGGCTCTAGTGAATCAAACTAGAATAAAGTCCATAATCAATCCAGGTAGAATATAGTATTCTATATGTGCATGCTTATACTATATATATTATATATTATGCAAACATGCTTCGCGTGTTCATTAATATAACGCGTATTTTATATATATATGTAATGCGCTGCTAAAACAAGATGAGACATATTAATAACAAACCCCTCAATTTTTATATTAAGTCCTAAGCGTTCAAAGATATTTGGAATATCGAACGTCGCTTTCTAACATGATAAAATTAATAGAGTATTAAATATTTAATATGAGTTTGTTGTGTCACCACAAGGCAAGTATTAAGTATTTAAGATGTTAATTTATCACATTTGATGCTTATAAAGAAAATTGAACAATATTGTTTTGTTGTGTCACCACAAGGATGATATTTTTTTTTTTGAATATATGGAGTGCTAGGTTTGACTTAACTTGGATAATTTTGATTCTGATGTGCCACCACTTAATCAAAATAATCTAAGAGGCAAAAGAAAAGGAGTCGCATAGTTGATGTAATTGACAAAAGTTGTCTACCTATTTATTTATATATAGTTTGTTGTGTCACCACAAGGCTATATACATTTGAAATGGGATCCTTATTCTCACTAGCAAATCTTTAATTAGATTTTGCCGAAAACTATATAAGTGAGGTAATATAGTTTGAAGAAAATAGTGGAAGATACCAATTTAAAACAAGACCTAATTTATTTTGGTAATTAATAAAAGAATGTATGTTAAAATGTTGTTAATTACAAATTCATTTACGTAATTTTACAATGTCTAAAATTACTATCATCGCAAGCATATTAGATGCTAAATTAACGGCAATCAATTAAACGGATTGGTTAAGGAATTTGAGAATAGTTCTCATAGTCAAAAAGCTATCTTATGTCCTTAATACGCTTATCCTCGCAATGGTTGCGCATAATGCCTCGAGGAAGAGATTGCTACTTTTAGAAAGTGGCAAGATGATGCACATTGGCTCAATGTATCATGCTCGCATCCATGAGTAACGAGCTTCGGCAAGATGAACTATGGATGCTCTTACTATATTCCTTCACATCAAGTAGTTGATGGTGAGGAAAGTAAGACTGATAGATATCAGATATCTAAGGAGCTCTTCCGATCTAGAATAGCCAATGGCACTATAATACAGACAAAAAGTTCTTAACATAATCAATTTGATTGATCAATTAGGACAACGGGTTTTGTCATGGATGGAGAGTTGAGCCAAGATTTGATCTTGCACTCACTCTCGGACTCCTTTCACAATTGTTGTGAATTTTTCATATGAACAAGCTAGATATCAGCCTCGCTGATTTGCTTAACATATTGAAAAATGTTGAGAGTCACTTTCCAACCAAGAAAGACCATGTCTTACTGGTAGGGGCCAAAGGATCTTCTGAAAAGAAGAACGATTCAAAGAAGGTAAATAGAAAGGAATAAACAAAGGATAATAAGAGCAAAACCGATACGGATAGCAAAGGAGTTTGCTTCCACTACAATAAGCCTGGACACTGGAAAGAAACTGCGAGAAGTATCTTGCAGAGGCTTTTACATGGAAGCTTAGTGAAGTTTCGGTTACAATACAGTTTTTGTTCATGATTGAAATAAATTTTTCTTTAAGTCAAGGTTCTACTTGGGTATTGGATACCGACTTTGGTTATCATAAATATAGATTTATGAAGGACCAAGCGTAAGTAGAAAGATAAACAAATATAAGTAATCCTATGCGGAAAATGAAGCAAAGGTTCTTTGCATTAGCTATAGAAACTTATAGTTTAGCATCGCTTTCTTGGCAAATCTATTAAGTCAATAAGTTGTTATTGTATTCCGGTTCTCGTTGAAAACATTATTTCCATTTTATTGTTGGACAATGAAATCTTTGGTATTATAATTAAGAACAATTGTTGTTCTATTTATAATAATAATGTTTTGTATAGAATGAATATCACTTAATAAATTTTGTATACTTGACTTACATAAAATAATTTTGCATATTGAACAAATTAGTATAAGAAAAGGAGATGATCATTCAAAGAGTTGAATGTGTGTATTTGTTAAAATACAAGTGTGAATTATTTGAAAGGTTCAAAGAATTCAGAAGTGAAACAAATTGGCAATGTATTAAAATTCTTTGATTAGATCAAGGAATAAATACTTGTGCAATAAGTTTCTAGATCATCTCAAATGGTTTTCTCATAATGGAAACATCCTGATACGCAATAATTGATTGATGTATCTGAATGGAAAATTCGTACCTTGTTGGACATGGTGCGGTCCATAATGATTTTACCGACATTCCAAAGATCCTTCAGGGTCATGTCCTAGAAATGGTCATATCTACGAAAATGGTAACCTCAAAATCCGCCCCAAGACTCCATAAAAGTTATGGATGGGGAGGATTCCTAATCTTAAGTATGTTAAGATAAGGGTTTGTCCAACTTATGTGAAAAGGTTTCAAAAGGATAAGCTTGGGACAAGATTTGACAAGTGTAAATTTGTGGGACATCCTAAAGTAATTTTAGGGTATATGTTCTATAATCCTACTTAGCAAAAGGTGTTTGTTACGAAACACACTGCGCCTTCTAAGATAAATGTGTTTATCATTAAACGGGCTAGTGGGAGGATAATAGATCTTGAAAAGTTCAAGAACCACAAAACACTATAAGTCAAATAAGAGGAACCTATAGATGTACTTTGTACCTGGCACAACCTAATCGTAAATCGAATAGTAGAGAAGATACCTAGGAGGTATGGATTCATCATGGATGATGATGATGAGGTACGATCATGAAGATGATGATCCAGAGTTACATACAATGAGGTAAGAGTTCTAGTGTGTACAAAAGGGTCGATTAGGGAGCATCGTGACATTCCTAGTACTACATGTTGATATACTACGGATAAGGAATGACATACCAATGCTACAATCAAGAAAGATAAAGTTGTCTAAACATTCCTCCATGAATGATTTGGAAGAGTATCTTAGTTGGGGATATAAATCTATATAGATAGATTTAAGAGGATGCTCGACTTAACCCAGGAACGATATTCATTTGATGCTAAAGTCGTTTAAGCATGGCAAACTCAAGAGATGTCTAATGTAGATGAGCTATGGAGTGTATCTCTTAATAGTCCCCACAGCACTCTCGAAAAGAGAGGTCGCATGAGTGACTATCATGTATGCAATGAAATATACGAGACCGATGTTGATCACCATATTCGGAGAAGTTCACTGTGAGTCGCTGAAAACATCTTAAAGTGCTTAACCCAAGACTAAGGATGTGATCATATTTATGGTGGGTCTAAATTAAAACTAGAGGGCTTAATGACTCAAGTTTTTCGAATGAACCAAGATGACGTAAAATCCACTTTAAGGTAAAGTGTTACCTTGAACAAAGGTGCGATGAATTGAAAGGTTCCAAATAGCAAAAAGAGTTCTTTGGTTTAGTGATAAAGACAAAGTATATAGCTATAAATGAAGTCGCAAGTTGATTGTTTGGATTAAAAGTTCATTACAAAACTAGGAATAGTTCCCAAGTCTCATCTTGGATCTAAACATGTGTTGTGGCACTTTCATTTGATTATTAGAATCATTGAAAGATGGGAAATCACTATAGAGATAGTGGACTCTCATGAACAACATTACATATCCATTAACTAAAGCTTATCCAACAAAGCAGGATAATCGCCACTTGAGAAGAAGAGTATAAGATACCATGACGATTGGCTTTAGTACAAGTGGGAGATTGAAAGTAGTATGCACACAAGCCAATCATGTTTGATGATAAAGCATATACTTTGTAACAATCTTATTCATTTATTAATAAAAAGTATTAATTTATTAAAGGCTTTTAATTATCTACATGATGCTGTTTTTTAATATGTGATAAACCCATAGTTTTAAGCAATGCTTTTAGAATAATGATGATGATCATTCTAATGAGATCTAAATTCTTAGAAAGCTTAAAACTAAAATAGTTCCCAATCATTGGATTACTAAATTGGGGATTAGTGAATCCGGATAGATTGGTACATACGTTTTTTGCTTTCATTGGATGAGGATGATTGATCTCACGATCATTTGTGTGGAGACACTAAAGCAAGTATGTAGGTGCTTATTAGAGAATAAGTTCACCAATCGAACGTGGCTCGCTAAGGAATACCTAATGGAGTTTTATTTGCTGTCAATAGGAATTCTCAGAAGTGATAGTAGTCTGAAGTAATCCTTGGACTTGAGATCATCATAGTATCTTGTGTATGATGAGTTATACTTTGACTTATTCCTTAAGACCCTTAGGGTATATCAAAGGGTATGCTTGGGTATAATAAGTTGTATACGAGATAATGTATGATCAATAAAGAATCTACCACTTCTAATAAAAGAAGAGAAATGTCCTATGTGATTCGATAAATGACAACCCAAAGAGTCCTTGGCGTTAAGCGTAATGAAATTAGAAAGGAGTTTCTAATTTGCATTATTTGAGAGTTGTGCATTTAAGGATCGAAATACATATAATTAAATAAAATAAGACTTGACAAAGAATTCCATGTCTTATATTTAATTGGGACATTGTATGGTGGAAGGATTGAATTGTATTTGCAGTAACTATTTACTCAAAGGTTCTTTTATGATTAATGTTGAAATCTATATTATCCGGAAAGTCGTTGATCGCTAGGAGGCTTATCCCTATTGTAGAATAAATATTATTTATTTAAATAAATTAATTATTTAATTTATTTATTTAAATAAGATTAGAATTGTTCTAATTGATTTATTCACAACCTGGTTTAATATGGAGAACCTAAAGGGTCACACCATAAAAGGAAGAATAATTATTTAAGAAGTAAATGGCATAATCGTAATAATATGTTATGTATATTTAATTTAATCTATGGTGATAGAATAAATTAAATAGCTTAATATTTATTATTTAATATTTTAGAAATATTAAATATAAATTAATAAGAGGAGTCTTATTAATATTATTACAATTATTATTATTTTAATTTCTAAAAAGTTTAGGAATTAATTTAATATAAGTACTTTCATTTATTCCTAATTGGATTAGGAAGGAAAATTAGTTAAAGGAGTTTAATTAATTATCCCTAATAAGATTAGGG
Organism: Panax quinquefolius; assembly: GCA_020205615.1. Taxonomy (NCBI): domain Eukaryota; kingdom Viridiplantae; phylum Streptophyta; class Magnoliopsida; order Apiales; family Araliaceae; genus Panax; species Panax quinquefolius. The sequence continues at coordinate 122,758,444 of CM035161.1, read as the reverse complement.
AGCTTAATTAATTAAAAGAATTAATTAATTAAAACCCAATTCCTTAATTGTTAAGATGGGTTGCCCACATCTATAAATAAGAGGAGTCTTATTATGGGTGGTATGGGTTGTTGACTTTTAACAAAGCACGTAATAATTCCAAGTTGTTGGGAGTATGCCTTTTCTATAGAGATAGAAAACTAGGGTTAGCCATAACACCCATCTTCTTGAATTTTATTCTTCCTCGGTGGATCACCTCTAGAGGCCAAACATTTGGGTAGCTAACGCCGATCAAGGAAGGAACCAAACCCGATGGATTCAAGATTGAACGCGAAAGGATTTGGAGGTGAACTTGTACCGAGGAAGCTCGATCTTCAAGGGTATGATTTATTCTTTATCTTTTCGCTTAATTAATAATTATGCATAAAGGGTGATCCGGTATATGGTTTGTAAAAATTTTAAACTCGATTTTACACGCTCGCACTTTTTATGCAATTTGATTAAGGCTTCATGAATATTACAAACCTAACATTGATTTCCTTAATTAACCTTTATTTTATGACAAGATTTGAGAATGTCGATCGAGAATATTAACAAAGGAGTAAATGAGACCGTGGAGATGCTGTCTTCACCAACGAGGAGAACGTGCAACAGTGGCAATGTTCCTCCCGTGAACAACACCACCGAAAGCGATGAGAGAATGAGGGATGTTTAGAAGTTTTTTGCGATTCATGCAAAATCGCATTTGAGGAGACTCGTGTTCAAAATATAGGAGGAAATGATAGCAATTCACTGGGTGGTCACAAATGAGCAGCTCAAAGAGTTGGGACCACCGAATTCGGGAAAGCCGGATCCGATTAAAGGCGGAGACGTGGGTCAAACAAATTACCAAGATATTCGATGTCTTGGGATGCACGAGAACAGAAAGTTCCATTCGCCACCTTTATGTTCCGTGGCGGCGCAGATTCTTGGTGGGAATCGTGAAGCGCGTCCATCCAACCGCACTCAAAGATGTCATGGAGATGTTTCGTGAAAATAGTTCAATGACAAGTACTTCCCTGAAAGTATTCGTCATATGAAGGAAGTGGAGTTTATTAGACTAGAGCAGAATAACATGACGGTGTCCCAAAGACGAGGCGCTAAGTTCGCGGAGTTATCCGTGTTCAGACCTCATTTGGTGGAGAATGAGGAACGATGACGCGGATGTTTCGAGAGGTTTGAAACCCGACATACGCCAATATCTCATTTCTCATAAATTTTCTCTCTATTCGGATGTTGTCAATGTGGCTCAGCTTTGTTGTTAGAAGAGATAACGAGTACGCTCAACCGAGGGACCATAACCGAGATCATATCAAGATAGCGATCCATCGTAATAACGATAACCAAATGGAGAAAGAAGAATACAGACAAAGGCGGAACCACTCGGTGGTAATCGTGGTCATGAAAATAGAAGAAGCGAGTCCTGGAGGAGATTTTAAAAAGAGGAGATTCAACAACGACCATGTGAAGACGCGGTCTTGTGTAGTAACCGGTTCTAAGGGAGGAGAACGACCACCCATTACATATGTTATAAATGCGGAAAAGAGGGACATATCACCAAACCGTCCCACAACAGCTTTAAGGTATGCTATAATTGTGGAAAAGAAGGACATATCGCCGAGATTAGACGATATCAAAACCCATCCAATGTGGAATGGTGACTCAAAAGGATGTCCCGTAAAAGTCAAAGTCAACGGTTCTCGGAAGAGCGTTTGTCGTGACCTTCATCAAAATGCGAGAACCCGAACGGTTAGCATCAAGAAGTTAATTATAAATTCTTGCGAAGTTTATACCTTACTAGATACCTCTGGGTTCTACCCATTCTTTATCTCTTTGCTTCTTGCGCTCAACGTTTGAACTTGACTACGGAGAAATTAGACTTTGACCTATTTATGGAGACTCAGCTAGAGAAAACTTTCATTACATCCGTTGTTTAAAAATCTTGCTTGATTCAAGTTGGCACTATCACATTACACCGTTAACCTTATTTCTATAGAGATATTTGCTTTTGATGTGATTTTAAGGTTAACTACTCATCATGCCAAAATTAATTACTTTACGTAAGGTTGTTAGTTTTCATATTCCTAAGCAACTTGTTATTCAATTCAAGCAATCAAACCATTGTAGTCAAACATTTTCATATCAAGCTATGAAGTCATTCGTTTATTACGGATGTCAAGTTTTCTTAATCCATGTTATGGATTTGAATAAAGACACGCCGATTTGAATAATATTCTTGTTGTTATTGATTTTCCCGACGTATTTTTGAAGAATTTCTTGGCTTACTCCCAAAGCTCGATATTAAATTTTGTATCGACTTTGAACCCTAGACAAAACTCATTTCTAAAATCTCATATCGAATGGCTCCTATTGAACTTCGTGAGTTAAAAATTCAACTATAGAATTTGGTACCGAGCCTTTATCTTGTGACTTCCTTTGTGGAATTCACCGCCGAACTCTCTCGTAGGGGACGCCATATTCGCAAGCGATAGTAAAAATCGATAGGTGTCATTGTGACGTCTTATCCAAGATTAGGATATGAGTCACATTTGAGAGCAACCTAAGTCAAGAATCTCGAAATCGTAGCTTTAGGCTTAGTTGGTTATTATCGGAGATTCGTGGAAGGATTTTCTTGAATCGCTACTCAGCTTAACTTAGTGACGACTCGAAAAGATACAAAATTGTATGGAGAGAGGAATGCGAGAAGATTTTCCAAGAGCTCAAGAGGCGACTCATTTCGCACATATTCTAACCATACCATCTTGAAAAGCGAACGTGGTAATGACGCGCGTTGAGTAGAAGATCATATCTTGAACGAGTGCGATGATGTCAAGTATACGACAGAGCCAACTTTAATAGAAAAAGTTAAGGTTGCTCAAGCCACCGAATTCTTAAATGATGCGTATGAAGAAGAAAGTACAAGAAGGAGCTATTCCGAGGCGAGAATTGATGAAGAAGGAATACTTTGAGTCCACTCTAGACTTTGTGTTCCTAACGACTCGATTTGAAGTACAAGATTATGATGGAGGCACACAATACGCCATTTGCAATCCATCCCGGAAGTACTAAAATGTATCGTGATCTTTGACATACATTTTGGTGGAACAATATGAAGAGAGAGATTGCAAAGTTTATCTCGATGTGTTTAACTTGCTTGCAAAGATGTAAAGGCGAGCATCTCTTGTACCTAAGGGTCCGTTCTGCAACCACTTGAGATTCCTAATGGAAGTGGGAACACATTACTATGGATTTCACATTTCGGGTCTTCCTGCGGTTTCTCAAGGCATCAATGCTATTTGGGTTATTGTTGATAGATTAACCAAGTCCGCTCATTTCTCATACCGATACGAGACTTATTCCTTGAACGCCTTTTCTCGTATGAACGTAAATGCGATTGTGAGATTGCATGGCATGCCAAGATCCATAGTTTTAGATCGTGACCCAAGATTCACTTCATGATTTTGGGTTAGAAAGCTATAAGCACGCAATTTCTATTTATCTGGGCTTGGCATACCATCCCCAAACGGATGGGCAATCGAAAGGACTACTCAAACTCTTGAAGATATATTAAAACTCGTGTCCTAGATTTCAAAGGAAGTTGGGATAAGTACTTGCCATCGGTGGAATTCTCATACAACAATAGTTATTAAACAAATATAGGCATGGTTCCATTCAAGCATTATATGGACGAAAAATGTCGTTCTCCAATATGTTGGGATGAGGTGGGTGAAGCAACATTGTTGGGACCCGAAAGTTAAGACGTATGACTCACCGAAAAGATCCAAATGATTCGACAACGATACAAACTCAAGCACAAGATCGACAAAAGAGTTATGCGGATCTTCATCGAAAGGACGTGGAATTTAATGTAGGGGATCATGTATTGTTGCGAGTTGCTCCATGGAAGGGAGTTATAAGATTTGGGAAGAGAGAAAGCTCAATCCACGATTTATCGGTCCATTTCAAATTCTTGACCGAGTAGAAATGTAGCTTATAGACTTGCGTTACCTCTGAGTATGTCTCGTGTTCATAATGTGTTTCATATATCCGCATTTCAGTAAATATGTGAAAGACCCGAACCACGTTATAGAGTTAGAACCCACGAGATAGCCAAGACTTAACGTATGAGGAGGTACATCAAAGATTTTGGATAGGAAGGAGCATGTCCTACGCCAAGCAAGGTTATACCACAAGTTAAAGTTTTGTGGAAGAATCATGCTATAGAGGAAATGACCCGGAATTGAAACGGAAATGAAAGCGAGGTATCCTCACCTTTTCAAACACTGTGTATCGTGACGCCAATTTCGAGGACGAAATTTCATAAGGAGGGAGGTTGTAAGACCCTCAAATTTTTAAATAAAAAGGAATTTCCTTTATTTATTATTTTGAAATAGTAAAGGGTTGATTTGATTAATGTGGATAGTTAAGGGTTAAATACGCAAATATTTCAAAATAAGCAAGTGGTTATAAAATATTCATTATTGTTTGAATATTCGTTTGGTCGTGGAATATTCGTGATCGTCGGTGAATATTCGTATGACGGCGGTACCACCATGTGTGGCCCCATAACTGAAAGCGATTGGATGAAGAAAACGACAAATATAAGTTGTTTATAAATAACTGGCGTGAGTTATTACCGATTATCTTGTTGAATACCCTTTAGTTTAAAACACAAGAATACGCTGCTGTTGTTGCACAAGAAGATACCACCCGTATTGCACCAATTATTGATTCTTACGTAAGAAGGCACTACTCAATAATGGTTACGTAATTACTTGCTCAAAGATTTTATCGAGTTAATAATTGTCATATTGATATTTTATATTCTTTGTTGTTTCAATAATTGTCATTACACAATATTTTTCTTTATCGAAGCAATAATTCATATTATCCTAATAATATTATTAGATAACATTATTGGCAATGTCTAGAAAGTTCGTCTAAGGAGAGGTTTGGTCACCTAATCAAGGCCAAAGAAGAAGAAATTCTTATTGAAAGCCCCTCTTCCTGAACCGCCGCACGGTTGTCAATATTGTGATTCTCGTAATATTATTTGTGAATAATTAATTATTGATTTATATGATGAGGAAAATATTGATTTTATGTGATATAGATGGAGAAAATTTTAAAATGACAATTGTTGAAAATTAATATTTTATCTTTTCTAATAAAATAATTCATTTAAATATATTATTTTAATAATATATTAACGGTGATATTTTTACAACGAATGTGGGATATATGAGTATACGAGGAGGAAGAGTATTTTTGTTGTAATAAATGTTTAAAACATGTTAAACATGTCGGTGGACCCCATTTATTGACTGAAATTTGATTATAGCCTGTAAAATTGCCCGTTTGTGGATTTCGGTCAATTTCTGATTGGAATTTGGAAAAACTTTCTTCTGCAAAGTTGTAGAGAATTGAATTTCCTATAAAAACTCATGAGATTCGAATTTTCTGATGAAAGGGCTATTTATTATGAATTATTGAAGTTCCGAAGCTCCGAAATAATTGATTTTTGAAAGTTTAAAATATTTAAAATTAGAAAAACGTTTCTAGAAGGTGGCATGTGTTTGATGGCTGAAATCAGATTCTAGACATGTGTAGAAAATAATATAATTATATTATTAATTTATTAAATTTTCTGCTTTGGTATTCTAAGCATTTTCCTATAAATAGGATGCTTAGGTTAAATTGAAAATCACACCGTAAATCAAGTTTTCTCTCTCTATATTATCGAGCGTATTCTTGTGAGTATTTTGAGTATACTTTGAGTATTGCTATACGGTTGCAAGTCCAAGTCATAGCCTTTATATCCTGTTTTTCATTAAGAACCGATCTTTCGAGGTAAGGGATATTATTTTTTTCAGAATGATATTATTTCTTCAATATCATTATCTTTGAAATGTTGATCTCAAGTTTTATCAAATTTGAAACTTTTTCATGCTCTGGGTTACTTATTCATGGGTTACTATTCATGAGTTATTATTCACGAGTTACTATTCATGAAAGTTCTTATTCACGAGTTACTATTCACGAGTACTATTCATGAAGCGTGAAGATGTTTTTGTGGAATTTCTATCTTTTGGTGTGAAAGTTACTATTCACGATACTAAGACTATTCAATCGAAAAATAAAATTTCTTCTTTTTGTCCAAAATATCTATTCGGATACTAGCTCGATCAGATCCATGTTTTGATCATTCTTGAATTTTACACCACTATGATTATTTTTGAGGTATTTTTGGATGTGGATAAAACCAAGTACGAATCCTTAATCCTTAATCCTTGTCATTTTGTTTCAATCGATTGGATTCGCTTTTAAAATATTTTTCATCATCCTCGGTCTTAAATGATGATATTATTGAATATCTTTGGCCAGTAGTGCAAAGATGAACAGTGTTGAGATGAAACACGACCGATTGATTAATATCTTTGGCCCAGAAAGCAAAGATGAAAGTGTTTAAATGAACATGACCAATCGATGAATATCTTTGGCAGTAGTGCAAAGATGAATATTTGATTCCGTATGTATATCGATTGATGTTACAGTGGATAAAATATTGATGATGGATCGTTAAATTCATAGATTATAGTAGATTTCATTCTCTCACGTAACTCTTCTATGAATTATTATTTTCATTGCGAATATTGATTTAAAATTTGTTGTCTATTGTATTCTATCGATTTTTCCTCGTCAAGACTAACGATAATTTGTTGATATTATCTTAGTCATAATATTCTTTATCGGCTAGTTGAGCTCACCCTTTCCTCGTTGTTCCATTTTTCTTCTCGGGAGGCGAGAATGTAGCGAAGATCTAGTGTGGTATGGAATGAAGGTTCTAGAGAGAGTTGTTTAGTAGTCCTCACCATTTTGTAAAATAATGAATCAATAATTATGATGGGGATTTATTTGCGTGTGGATATTGTCAGATGGCAATATCTCGTATTTAAACTCAAAGTTTATATGTTGTAATAATAAAGTTATAGTTATTTCGCATCTACGATTTTACGATTCGTAATGGGTTGGATGGAATGGACCCTATTTTGGAAGCGTACATGATATACGTATGCAAGTGTATAAACTTTTTTCATTTGGTGTATCCATCAATAGTTGCAACATTTGCTGTTTTAGCATCTATTTGTGGGTTGTAAATGCAATAAGTTTCTACAAGCTTAATTACATGCGATCGAATTGTGTGCCAACATTATACATGGAATCTGATCCCTAAAACAAAATATTTCCAACATAATCTCCGATGACATGCCAATTGTGACCCGCATCTCTCTTATTTGCCAAGAATCCCATAAACCGCTACGGTCCATTCTCATTGACCTGAACCGGCTCAAAGCCCTAATCATTGATATCTTCGTCACTCAAACCTTCATGGTCTGCCAAGAACTTTCTATTCCGGTCTACACTTTTTTCACAAGCACTACACAAACCCTTGCTTTATCACTTTACCTTCCAATACTTGACCAGGAAGTCAAAGGCGAATATATAGATTTACCCGAATCGATTCAACTCCCGGGTTGTAAACCTATCCGGATAGATGATTTACTGGATCAGATTAGGGACCGGAAGATTAATGAGTACAACTGGTTCTTACTTCATGTGAGTAGGTTACCTATGGCTGCTGGAATATTAGTAAACACTTGGGAACACTTAGAATCCACGTCCACGTGGCTTAATGCCCTAAAACAAGATCCATTTTATACAAATATTCCTACACCTCCTATTTATCCGATTGGATCATTAGTCAAAAATAATGTTCAAGTGACCCAATCGGATGCATATATAATGTCATGGTTGGATAATCAACCACGTGACTCTGTTCTTTTTGTGGCAGTTGGTAGTTGTTGGGTCATGATATTTCATATATTGGGCTGAATAGATTGGGCCTAATTATTCGGTGAGTCTATTGGGTCTCTATTATTGGGTCCTAATGTTATTGGGCCTAGTCACTATCTTATTTCTGTTATGTCTTTATAAGATTGAGTCGGACCAGTGGATTGACCCATTAAATATTAAATATCTCCATCTTTGACTTGTAATGATGAAAAAAGAAGGCTGTGAAAAAAGAAGGCTGTTGACCAAAAAGTCTGCAAATCATTAATATGGATGGGATTATAGCCGGTACGGCATAAAAAAAAAGGGGAAAAAGTATAACAACCGCAGCAATGGCAGAGATCACCGAGGAGTGAAATGTGGTCTCGACAAGAAGGGGCGCATTTGCAGAACCGGTCCGAGAGTATAACATAGCAAGGAAGTCTTCAAGAAAAAGGTAACTGATAATTTTCTCTCTCTCAAGATACTAGATATTTTATCTTCAATTGTTAACCTTGTGATCGCTCAGATCGACTCTCACGCTGAAGCTATCCCCGACCACTGTCCGGCCGCTAAGCTTTTGGTGTTTATCGTGTTTAGTGTGCAGATCGTGACGCCTTACGTGATTGGGACGTAATGTAAGATCTTGGCGCTAACATCAAGCGCTAGAAGGAGGGCGTGTTCTAGTGTCTCAGTAGTTTTCAATCACAAAACTTTATTTGTTCTACGTCGGAGAAGATGGTGAGAAGTAGATGGATACATTTCAAGGACGTACCAAGGTCGTGAGCTCATATGTCCAACACATTTCTGTTAAGGATCGTCTGGGTCCTTCAAAGAGTGCTCGTGAGAGTGAGAGCACCGCTTCCAAACATGTTTCCAAGGGTTCTCGTCCGAGAGCTCATGGTGGAGCCAGACGGAGGTTGGTGTTTGCCGATGATAAAGGTCGTGATCAAGATCGGAGGGAGGTGGAAGGTTCTCTGCCTAAAACTCATCACCGAAGTGGTTGGGATGACAAAACTGCCAAGTTGATGAAGATGGCAGAAGAAGCAGATAAAGCTTTAGAGGTTCTTCTGAAGTAGAGGGAAGATATAGTTGTGCAGATGCTTTGGATGGCCAATCTGAAAGACGAGGCGTCCACTTATGTTCAGTCCGGAAGGCGTAGTAGGCATAAGGATGTACAACATCGGGACCGGAAGGAGCCGGAGCATTCCGTGCATGTGTCTCGAGGTCGACCTCAGGAGAGAAGGAGATCAAGAAGCAGAACTCCTGAGGTATCAAAGAAAGCACTTGTTGTCGTTGGTTCTCAAGGTCGAGATGGTGGTAGATAGAGGAGCCGGTCAAGAGAACATATACCTGAGAATAGGAGGAGAGAGCATCAACGTGAATATTCTCATCATGAGGATAGAATTACACGCCGAAGTAGATCTAGAAGTCCATCGAGGGTTATGGATTCGGGTGGAATGGGTCGATCCGTCCGTAAGTCAAGGTTATTCAGAGAAAAGAAGTCTCTCGCAGCCTGTAAGGTGTGGATTTCTTGGTGAAGGAGTCAAGGAATTCCTAAGCGGTTGGTTCAGGTTCAACAGTGAAAGACACTCCGGGAAAGAAGGCGTCTCCTTTTTCCTCGGACATTCTTAAGGAGAAGGCAGATACCACCAAAAAGTTGCCTCATATGGAGAGTTACGATGGGTCTGGAGACCTTTATGACCATAGTCAGGCGTTCTACCGGCTGATGGACTATTATGATTTCACCGATGCTGTCAAGTGTTATACGTTTGTTACAACGTTAAGGAAGGATGCAAGGCAGTGGATAGGGACTCTACCCGCAGATTCGGGCCTCGTGTGGTCCGAAAGCTATGTGACAAATTCCATGCTCATTTCGGGAGCAACCAAAGAAGAGGGAAGCCCACAAGTTCTTTGGCACAGGTCCGATAGTTTACTAATGAGTCCTTGGGTCAGTATGTAAAGAGGTTCAGGGAAGCAGTTGGCCAAGTGGCAGACCTCAATGATCTATAAGCTGTCAGGTTATTTCAGAATGGGCTGGATCTGGTGAAGTCCAAGAAGCTGGTGAAGAAGCCGATGTTTCACCATCCGAAGAGCTTGGCCGAAGCTTTTGATAAAGCAGAAGGCTATATTATGGTGGAGGAGGCTATGAATAGCCTGAAACGTTCTTCTTCGGACCGAATGAAGGAGGCAGATACTCCTAAGGCTGAAGGCGATTAGAAGAAGGCGGGAGGTTATAATGATCGGCCAGAGGGCAGCTCGAAGAAGTACAACAACTCATGGCAACAGGGAAATAATCGACCACCTGCTCCTACCCCGAGGGTGAACAAGGTTTACACCAAACTGAATACGGATAGGTCGGACATTCTTAAGGAGATGGCAGATACCACCAAAAAGTTGCCTCATATGGAGAGTTACGATGGGTCTGGAGACCCTTATGACCATAGTCAGGCGTTCTACCGGCTGATGGACTATTATGATTTCACCGATGCTGTCAAGTGTCATACATTTGTTACAACGTTAAGGAAGGATGCAAGGCAGTGGATGGGGACTCTACCCGCAGATTCAGTCTCGTTGTGGTCCGAGCTATGTGACAAATTCCATGCTCATTTCGGGAGCAACCAAAGAAGAGGGAAGCCCACAAGTTCTTTGGCACAGGTCCGATAGTTTACTAATGAGTCCTTGGGTCAGTATGTAAAGAGGTTCAGGGAAGCAGTTGGCCAAGTGGCAGACCTCAATGATCTACAAGCTGTCAGGTTATTTCAGAATGGGCTGGATCTGGTGAAGTCCAAGAAGCTGGTGAAGAAGCCGATGTTTCACCATCCGAAGAGCTTGGCCGAAGCTTTTGATAAAGCAGAAGGCTATATTATGGTGGAGGAGGCTATGAATAGACTGAAACGTTCTTCTTCGGACCGAATGAAGGAGACAGATACTCCTAAGGCTGAAGGTGATCAGAAGAAGGCGGGAGGTTATAATAATCGGCCAGAGGGCAGCTCGAAGAAGTACAACAACTCATGGCGACAGAAATAATCGCCCACCGCTTCCTACCCCAGGAGGTGAACAAGGTTTACACCAAACTGAATACGGATAGGTCGGTGATTTTGGATCAGATCAGGAACCAGCCGTTCTTTGAACCGCCTCGTGACGTCCTTAAGCCGGGACAGGGCAATGCTCAGAAATATTGTGGCTATCATCAAGCTGTTGGTCACGACACTAATGAGTGTTGCAATGTGAAGGACTTTGTGGAGAGGAAGGTTCAAAGCGGTCTATTAATTCAATATGTGGCCGAGAGGGACCAGCAATAAGAGCAACAAAATGTTGATCGTACTGTTCAGACGGTTCAAATGGTTCCACCCGTGTAGCCTTCTCCAAATCAGCCACTAAGGCACGTCGTTGATGTAATAACCGGTGGGACAACAGGAAAGTTGGTAGGGAAGAAGAGGAGGGGATATCTGGATTCGGGCCATGTCCGTATGGGTGCTCCCCAAAGACCCATGCATCGCTTCTAGGGACAACTATATCTTTTAGTGATGCTGATTATCCTTCGGAGTACATCGAACCCCACGAAGGAGCCTTGGTGATCACAGCACAAGTGGGTTCGGTGGATATAAAGAGAATGATGATTGACAACGGGTATTCCGTTGATATTATGTATGCCCACGCTTATCAGAGGATGCATCTTGATGGGCGAAAGATGGAGGTGGGGCAGGAGGCCCCCTTATATGGCTTCAGCAACGATCCGGTCAAAGTGGCAGGGACTATTGAGTTACCAGTTATCTTCGGTACTGCTCCACAACAGGTAGAAATAATGTGTAAATTTTATGTTGTGTATGTAGATTCATCCTACAACGCCATATTGGGACGACTTACCTTGACTGCTCTCCAAGCAGTGACTTCCATCCCTCACTTTAAGATCAAGTTCCCAACGGCCCATGGAGTTGGAGAGGTAGTAGGGGACATAGATCTGGCCAGACGATGTTATAGGAACATAGTGATCGCCTTTGAGTAGGGTCAAGCCAGCGAAGCAAACCATGGCATCGAGATCGAGCCCTTCACCGAAAGCGCCAGAGAGCCATTGGTTGTTCTCGCAAGAGAGACGGAGGAGATCGGGCTAGTTCTGGGGAAGAAAGGCAAAACAGTGAAGATCGGTTCAGGTTTGCCGGAACCTCTCCGGACAAACCTTATGGAACTTCTTCGCTGCTATACGAATATCTTTGCATGGGAGTCGCAAGACATGCCTGGGATCAGCCGAAAGATTGCCGAGCATCGACTAGATGTGGATCCATCAAAAAAGCCAGTTCGGCAGAAGAGGCGGATCTTTGCACCTGAGCGACAAAGGATCATTGATGAGGAGATTGCGAAGTTGATAGCTGTTGACTTCATCTTTGAGATTGATTATCTGGAGTGGATGACAAATGTAGTGCTGGTGCAGAAATAGAATGGGAAATGGTGAGTTTGCATCGACTACACAGACATGAATAAAGCTTGTCCGAAGGACTTCTATCCTCTTCCCCACATTGACCAACTTATTGATGCGACTTCGGGGTATGCACTACTAAGCTTTATGGATTCTTTTTCAGGTTATCACCAAATTTCTATGTGCAAGGAGGACATTTCGAAGACAACATTCATCACACACCATTCGGTGTACGCCTATAAGAAGATGACCTTCGGCTTGATAAATGTTGGAGCCACTTACCAGAGAATGATGAACTTCGTCTTCCAGAAGCAGCTAGGAAGGAACATGGAAGTATATGTGGATGACATGATAGTGAAGAGCATGATCGTTCAGAAGCATCTGGATGATCTAGAGGAATGCTTTCAAACAGTCCGTCATCACAAGTTGAGGCTCAATCCTGCAAAGTGTACCTTCGGGCTCGGTGCAGGAAAGTTCCTGGGTTATCTGGTCAATCAAAGGGGTATTGAAGCGAATCCGGAGAAGATCCAGGCTATTCTAAACATGAAGACTCCTCAGTCGTTCAAAGACGTCCAACGTCTGACTGGTAGGATTACAGCTTTAAGGAGGTTCATGTCCAAGTCAGCAGAGAGGTGCTTGCCCTTCTTTGATACGTTGAAGGGACCGAAGAATGCAAAGACGTTCCAGTGAACTTTGGAGTGTGAAGACGCCTTCCAAGGCATAAAGACATATTTATCTTCGGCTCCTTTATTGGTGAAACCTGCTCCTGTTGAGACGTTGTATTTATATCTGGCGGCTAGTTCATTGGCGGTGGGAGCTGTTCTGGTTCGGGAAGTAGGGGGGAAGCAGCATCCGGTTTATTATGTTAGCCATGTCCTAAGAGATGCTGAAACCAGGTACCCGAACATTGAAAAATTTGCCTTTACTTTGATAATTGCTAGTCGAAAGCTTCTGCAATATTTTCAAGGTCGGCTCTTGATCGTCTACACGGATCAACCATTGAAAAAGGTGATGAGCAAACCAGAAGTTTCGGGGAGATTAGCAGCATGAACCATGGAATTATCTCAATTTTTTATTGAATATCATCCCCGAACTGCTATCAAAGGTCAAGCCTTGGCCGATTTCATGGTAGAGTGTTCGTTCTCCGGCGAATCTTTGAGCTACCAATGTCGAGACGTCCGATCGAAAGCAACAGTTCTTCAACATGGTCAGAGCTCTTGGACTTTATATGCAGATGGGTCTTCTACTTCGGACGTAAGTGGAGCGGGGATTATCTTGACAAGTCCAGAGGGATTCAAAGTGCAACAGGCCATCAGATTTGGGTTCAGATCAACGAACAACGAGGCCGAGTATGAAGTAGTGCTGGCAGGGGTCCGATTGGCGAAGAGTCTGGAGGTTCAGAGGTTAATCATTTATAGTGACTCTCAGCTGGTCGTCAAGCAAGTATCAGGAGATTGTGAAGCTCGGGAGGGAGAGGATGATCAAGTATTTGGCAGAATTAAAAGATCGACTTCAGTACTTCGTCTCCTATGAGTTTCAGGGTACAGAGCGTAACGATAATTCTATTGTCGATGCATTGTCGAAGCTGGCCACTACGGATGCTAACATTTTTGATGGATCGACCTATTTGAGGTTCTGCAGCGTTAATTAGTATCCAAAGATAAAGCGATGATGTGCATTAAACGTTCTGATTGTTGGATGACTCCCTACATTGAATATCTGGCAGATGGCGTCCTTCCTTCGGATCAGATGCTGGCAAAAAAGATCAAGTACAAAAGTGTCAACTTCGTTCTTATTGATGGGGATCTTTATCGAAGGGCATTTTCGTCACCATTGCTAAAGTGTTTGGTCCCGTCCGAAGCTGAATATGCTCTTCGGGAGGTTCACGAGGGTATCTGTGGCGACCATATGGCTGCTAAATCATTAGCTTACAAAGTACTTCGGCAGGGTTTCTACTGGCCTACAATCTTCAAGGAAGCTACGAAGTATGTGAAGAAGTGTGAGAAGTGTCAGCTCAATAGTCCGATCCCACATCAGCCACCAGAAGAGCTATACTCGATCTTATCTCCTATACCCTTTGTTGTCTGGGGGGTAGATATACTGGGTCCATTGCCAAAAGCTAAAGGTCAAGTTAGTTTTGTCATAGTTGCCATCGATTATATGACCAAATGGGTGGAAGCGAAGCCACTCAGATTGATAAGGGAACAAGAATACTTGAAGTTTATGAAGGAGTCAGTGGTGTTTCGTTTCGAAATTCCTAAGGTGGTAATATCAGACAACGGAAGCCAGTTCGTGGGATCGAAGTTTGAAGGATTTCTGAAAGAGCTTGGAGTTTAGCACAAGAAGACTTTGGTGGCTCATCCACAGTCAAATGGGCAAGTTGAAGTGACCAATGAGCATTCGCCGAATGGGATCAAGCGCAGATCGGACGGGCTAAAGGAAGATGGCCGAGGAGTCGCTTCGATTGTATTATGGGCTTACCGAACTACACCGAAGACTATAATAGGGGATTCACCTTTCAGATTGGCCTATGGTACTGACGCCTTAGTCCCAATTGAAATTGGATCTCCAAGTCTTCAGGTTAGTCAGTTCAAAGATATCTACAATGACGAAGGGCTGAAGGTCAACTTGGATATATTGGAAGAAGTCAGAGAGGTGGCTTTGATCAAATTAGCAGCCTATCAGCGGAGAGTAGCCAAGCATTACAACAAGGGGATAAAGCTTCGTAGATTTGAAGTGAGAGACTTCATCCTCAGAGAAGTCGAAGCATCTACGCCTCAGAACATGGGAAAGCTGATGCCGAATCCGGAAGGACCGTATTTAAGTGGTTGAGGTACCGCCGTGAACTTATCGGTTGAAGGCATTGGATGGATCAGAAATCAAGAACACTTGGCATGCTGGTAGACTTCGAAAATATTTTTAGTAAAAATCAAGTCAGTTTACCGGAAGTCTGTAAATATTGGATCATCATCAATAAAAGATTCACTTTTTCACAATTGATCTTCCTCCTATTGGTCCTAAATGCACCAAAGTAAGGAGGACAGGGTGGACTCGCTGACCATTCGATGGTAGCCTTTTTGACAGGAGTGTCCTCATGGGTTTGATTTACCGCGAGTGGTAAACAAACTCCATAGTCCTTTTAATTTTGATTTACCGCGAGTGGTAAACAAAATGCACCGAAGTAAGGAGGACGGGTTGGACTCGCTGACCATTCGATGGTAGCCTTTTCGGCAGGAGTGTCCTCATGAGTTTGATTTACCGCGAGTGGTAAACAAACTCCATAGTCCTTTTAATTTTGCTTTACCGGGAGTGGTAAACAAAATGTACCGAAGCAAGGAGGTTCGGGTGGACTTGTTGGCCATTCGATGGTAGCCTTATTATAACAACCCCAAAATAGGTTCATTCCATCCAACCCATTCTGAGTCGCCAAATATATGGTACGAAAAACAACTACAACTTTATTACAACAATTGTCGTGCAAAATACAACAACACATATCTTTGTGAGTTTGATACAAATATATACCAACTCAGAAGACGTCACAATGACACCTTACATAAAGGTATAGTCAAAAAGCTGCTTTTAGAAATTAGAATCTTTGGGAAGTGCTCAAGGAAACCTTCATACATGGGAGGCCATGCTTTTAGGTTATGGTAGATATCATATGGCCACAGAATTATCCTTGGTCACCCTAATAAACCCCAAAGAAAAACGAGAAGATTACTATCATATTCTTCCCAATGGTGAGTCTTCTCTTGACATATCATTATCTCCACTGCCTCTAATTGGGTATTATACTCCAAACAAACACCAAGATTATATAGGTAGTGCTTGTAAATATACTCGAAGAAGTGGATGAAGACAACCATGTCTTATGATAACACGAGTTTGTATGTCATTAGACATCTTGTATGATAGTGAAAAAACACCTTTCCAAAATTGGGTTCGCCACACCTATTTAATTCACCAAAAAAACTATTAAATGATGTATAAAATACAACACACTAAAGCCCTCAATAAAATTATTTTCATACTCTTTGTGGAGAACTCAACAACTATAGACCACCGCTCTATTCCTCATGTTATCCCCGGCCAACCCAAATACACTTTTATTACACGAAAGGAATTGTGAAACAAAAGGGTGAGCACAACTAACTCAAGAAAGAATATTATGACTAAAGATAAATAAATTATCAATAGTCTTCATCAAGAATGAATCGTAGATTTAGAACATACGGTAGATGATAAAACTTTTCAACCATAGTTGCGTGGAATGAAGCAATCCATTAGAAGAGTCAAATAGACTATAAAGTCTATTGTCTTCTCCATGTTAAAAATCCACCAATAATGTTTTATCCTCGTAACATCAATCAACAATTCCTCATCACAATCACGTGTATAACTCATAATCGTAATTGTAGTTCTAAATTCCTTTCCTTATCCAAGACAAAGATAATTTTCATCACTTGTCTTTACCTCAAACATCAAAGATCATGGTTATACCAAATCACGCCCTGCTCATAATCATACTAATAAATTCATCTTTTGCACTACTCGCCAAAGATATTCATCAACAGCTTCATCTTTACACTACAAAGCAAAGATATTCAACAACGGTCATCTTTGCATTACAAGCCAAAGATATTCATCAATAATTCATCTTTGCACTACAAAGCAAAGATATTCAACAACAGTCATCTTTGCATTACAAGCCAAAGATATTCATCAATAATTCATCTTTGCACTACAAAGCAAAGATATTCAACAACAGTCATCTTTGCATTACGAGCAAAAGATATTCATCAATAATTCATCTTTGCACTCATCAAGCAAAGATATTCATCACCGTCATGTTCATTTAAACACTGCTCATCTTTGCACTACTGTGCCAAAGATATTCTTCGTAAATCATTCATCTTTGCATTGGTTTTATCCAAGTCCAAAAATACCTCAAAAATAATCATAGTGGTGTAAAATTCAAGAATGTTCAAAAACATGGATACAATCAAAGCTAGTATCCGTAATAGATATTTTAGACGAAAAGAAAAATTTTCATTTTTCTATGAATAGTGCCGATTCGTGAATAGTCTCAGATACGTGAATAAGGCCAGATACGTGAATAAGAACTCACACACCAAAGATAGAAATTCCACAAAAAAAACATCTTCACGCTTTCATTGAATAGTACTCGTGAATAAGAACTCGTGAATAGTAACTTATGAATAGTAACTCGTGAATAAGAACTCATGAATAAGTAACCCCATATGAAAAAGTTCCAAATTTGATAAAAAGTTCCAACCAATATTTCAAAGATAATGATATTGAAGAAATAATATCATCCGAGAAGAAAATAACATCCCTTACCTCGAAAGACAAGATTTCTAGTTGAAACACCTGGATATAGTCTTTGAAGGAACTTGCACCGCCTAGCAATACTCAAAGTATACTCAAAATACTCACAAGAATACGCTTCGATAATATAGAGAGAGAAGAGAAAAACTTGTTTCCGTGTGATTTTCAATTCTAACTTAAATTTCATTTATAGGAAAATGTTAAAGACGCCAAAGCAGGACTTAACTCCGCAACCTCGATGGCTTTACTCGCTACTATTCCCACCCACCACATTTGAAATAAAATTCAGCACATTTCTTCACCAACCACAAGTGGGGCCCACTCAATTCTAGAATTTTCCACCAAAATCAATTATAAACCTAATTTCCGAATCACCACCTCTTAAAATTCATAACAAATCATTCGCTCATTTTTAACGGTTCAAAATTTGTGGACATATACTCAACTTATATATGTATAACATATCCAAAAATTACAACGATCCAACTATTTGGATTAAAAATTATAACTCACGCAATATATCGTAAAAATACCGATTTGATTTTTAATACCTCCATCCGATAAAATACCGATAAAACACCTCAACATTAAATCATTCAATTATAACCACATAAAACAAATAAACCCATCATTTATAAATATTTTCTTATCATATAAATCAATAATTAATTATTCACAAATAATATTACAGAATCACAATTATGATGACCAGCCGCTCCTCAGAAAGAGGGCTTTCCAATAAGAATTTCTCCTTCATCTAGCGCAATTAGGTGACCAAACCTCTCCTCGATGTAACTTTCTAGACATTGCCAATAATGCTATCTAATAATATTATTCAAATAATATGAATTATTGATCCGATAATGGGAAATATCGTGCAAAGATAATTATTGAACAACAATAATATAAAATATCAACGCAAAGAATTATTGAATCAATAAAATAAAATATCAAGCGAAAGAATTCATCGTGGAAAATTATTGAGTAAAGGCCTTCTTACACGTAAGAATCAATAATTCAAAAATACTTTGTAATACCGCGCGCCATCGCAACAACAACGCCAGACATCGTATTTTAACCACCGGGTATTCCAACAAATTTTAATTGATGAACGATTACGTCGTTATTTATAAAAACTTAATTTTGTCGCTTTTTCATCATCCCGCTGCTTATTCATTATGGGGCCCACAAATAGGCTGCGCGTCCGTCGTTAATATTATTCTAAACGTAAAGAATATTCCACGACCAAACGAATATTCCCTAATAATAATGAATACTTTATACCCTTCATGTATTTTGAAAAAAATTTCATATATCACCCTTAACTTTAACTTTTATCAATTTAACCATTTACTGAATAGAAAAATTGAATACTTTTATTTCATAAAATTCGGGGTCTTACACTTATTGTTAGGTGTGTCCTTATGAAATTGTTATACCGCGAGTGGTAGACAAATGTCCTTATATACTTGTTTTATCCCGAGTGGTAAACAAGATCTTGATGGTGCAAAGAGGATCAGCCAAATTCACCTTATACATGACCTGTCTCACACTTCGGAAACGATAAGTATGCATTACTTTATTTTGTTCAAGTGTTGAGTTCAGTTCCTTCAGTTCAATTCATTGAGTTCAGTTTATTATGTTCAGTGTTACTCTTTAACTTAACTGTTATATGCCTTATTTGATTCACAATTCAAATTAATTTTAAAAGCACCTTATACATTCTTCAAGTCCATTGATGCTAAATTATTGACAAGAAAAACATTATGCTGAAGTCATGACACAGAAAGTTGAAATTTCATTAATAAGTACCAATCCATTCATCCATAATATTATCCTATTACATAAACATAGAAATTTTCACAAAGTTCTTAAAGTCGGAGTAAAGCAGTATCATCTTCAAGAATTGTCTTCACCTTCGGACGAGTCGAGCAAGGTCGGATCTAGCTGGGTTGCACTTAACTTTTCCTTGTCCCGACCTCTACAAACGTCGTAACCTTTAGAATACACTTTCAGGATTTCTGCATTCAATTCGGCCCGATTGCTTAGATTCTTCTTGAATTTGCTTACGAAGGTCATCAGTTAGAGGAGGACTTAATTCCTTCAAAGCCTTTAACTTATCCTGAAGCTTCCGACGCCTAGCCAGATGCCTTTCCTTGTCTTCACGGGCCTTCACCTGAAGCTCGTCAACTTGTATTGCCAGGCTTTGATTTGATATGGTCAGCTCTTCATTTTTGACCCTTATAACTTCGCTCTTGGTGACAAGGCTTCATGCGTTCATATCGGTTATATCTTCTTTGGTCGCCTTGGTCGCTTTTAGTTCTTCCTTATCGCCTTCGCCCATCATTGGACGCCTTGAGACCCTCTTTGACTTGAGCTACTCTCTCCGAAGACCCTCGTTAGTATGAAGAAGTTCTCCATACTGACTCCTTTCTCGGGCCAATGATGAGGTCAGGATGGCATTCTCTTGTCTTGCGGCATCCTCTGCAGCTTCATCCTCTATATGCCTGGGACGTAAACGCCCGAAAACCGCATTTGCATGTACATATTAGATAACATTCCATCAGTTTCAAATATTTAAGCAAAAAGAGAAGTGTACAAGCTAAGGAAACAATTACTTACCTTCGCTATGTAGCTCATCCCTTCACAATCGATCTCCCATCGAACTATTGCCAAATCGGTGATTGTCAGTTTCCCGAACGAAAGCTTTGAAGAGATGGAATGGGAAATTGGCATTAAACCGAGGCCATAAGGTCGGCGACCCCATTGCATCGTTTTGAAACTTGTAGGACGAAGGTCGAGGTGGAGAGGGCACGGGTTGATCATGAGTTGGAGATGGATCCATATGTATGTTTTCAGGTGATGGAGACCGAGGTGGAACGGTTTTGCGTGGTGGTGATGGGGCAGAGGCTGAACTCGGCTGACTTTCGGATGGTCTTTTTCATTTTCAGGATAGTGATGGGATGAGCTCAGCTGGTTCTTCGTCTTCAGATATTTGAATTTCAACAGGAATGGTTGGAGGGAGATCAGATGAAGGGTGAGGCACTCGAAGCTCCTCGGTGGTCAGGGGAGTGATCTTGGTCTTCAATTTCTTAACTCGAAGAAGCCTTTCCTATCATCTACTGGCAGATCAAGCAGACTTCCTCGAGTGGGTACTGGGTCGGTGACTGGTTCAGGCTCAATGATTGGTTTAGAATTTGGGATGGGTTCGGAAGAGGTTGGAATGGGAATTAATCTGGGTTTTCAGATGGCCCTTTTCTTTCGGCGAGGTTGAAGAGTCTCTTCTGGTAGGGGAGGTTCATCAAATTTGGGTTCATTTATTTGAGGTTCAGCAGTGGTTGGGTTTTCTTCGGGAGAAGCTTCTATCAGAGGAGATTCAGTAACTTCCACTGATTTGCCAGAAAGGAAATTTTCAAACTCTCTTATTTCTGAGGAGTTCTATTCGATCGTAGATACTTGCATAAAAGCAAATAAATATATATCGAATTCACATCACATAAAATTTCAAATATTTATATATGTAAAATAAATCAGTACTTACATTTGTGGTCATACAACCACGCCTGCTTGGAGAGAAGCCCATAGTTCCATTCCTCCTTCGGGAAGTTGTCAAAGAGCTCTATCATTTTCGCCTCACGCTCCTCAGGAATGTCTCCAAAATCGGCAGAAATCTTCTCATCGGTGGCCCAATTCGGCAAGGAGGCAATCTCTGGTCCCTTAATGAAGAACCATCCTTTGTGCCATCCTTTATTGCTAGATGGGGTAGAAACCAACGAACGTCTCTCGAACTTCTCTCCTGTCTTCGGGGACTGTTTGCTTATGGCCTTGAATCCTTTCTCTCTAGACTGGCCGATCTTGTAAACAGTGAAGAAGAAATCAAGTGTGGGTTCGACGCCTAGCTCATGGCAGAAAGCGGTGAACGCTAGGATGTGAATGTAAGAGTTTGGCACTAGTTGGGCAAACCCAACACCTATAAACCCTAGGAGAGTTACTATGAAGGCACGAAGAGGAATCGATACCTTCTCTCAAGATAGTCACCGGAATGTAAATTCCATCCTTCAGGACGTTGATACATTCGTTCCTCATACCTGAGAGCTCTCACTAGATGGGTGTCCGGGATATGGCAACGACTCCGAATCCTTTTCAAATCAATTTCAGTGACAATCGATGGAGTGTTGGCATGAGCATAACGTTCTTGGCTTCTGAAGAAGGCGGAAGGATTGGGAAGGGGTTTCGTAGGTGGATTTTTGCTGGGAATGGAAGTTTGGGGGATCGAGCTCGAAGCTTCTTTAGTGGGGCTAGGGTTATGCGGAACAGTATTGATTGGGAACACACGAAGAGGAGAGTTTTGGTTTGAGTTGAGGACCACCATTGTCGAAATCTTACAGAGAATGGAAGAAAGATCGAGAGAGAAGAAGAAAGCTCAAGAGTCTGGAATTTCAAATTGGCAGGTAAAACTGTCAAAATTGGGGAAAATTACTTTTTATACTGACGGTTACACAGTTCACGAGGGAGGCACATTAAATGATGGTAATGATTTAGAATTTAAACGGGTAGCATCAGGATTAAGTCTCAAGCGTTTTTCAAATTGGGCCTTTCATGTTGGACCTCTGGTCTTTTCAATTTTATCTTACGAATTACACCGGGCAAATTTCAATTATTTTTATTATGTGCCTTTAGTAAGTCCTATCATATCGTGCACCACTTATAGTTTCTTATTAAACATTCTATTTAATAAAAAACTAGGGGGCAATGTTGGGTCATGATATTTCATATATTGGGCCGAATAGATTGGGCCTAATTATTCGGTTAATCTATTGGGTCTCCATTATTGGGTCCTAATGTTATTGGGCTTAGTCACTATCTTATTTATGTTAAGTCTTTACAAGATTGGGTCGTACCAGTGGATTGACCCATTAGATATTAAATATCTCCATCTTTGACTTGTAATAGTGAAAAAGGAAGGCTGTTGACCAAAAAGTCTGCAGATCATTAATGTGGATGGGATTATAGCCAAATTGCCATGATAAAACAAAGGGGGAAAAAGACAACACTGCATGCAATGGCAGCAGAGATCATCGAGGAGGAGGGGGACTGTGTTTGACAGTAGTGGGTGGCACGGTAAACCGGGTTTGAGAGTATAACATAGCAAAGAAGTCTTCAAGAAAAAGGTAACTGATAATTTTCTCTCTCTCAAGACACTAGATATTTTATCCTCCATTGTTAATCTTGTAATCGTCAGATCTTGACTCTCACGCTCGAGCTATCCCCGACATTCGAAGTCGCTGCTGCTTTTAGTGCTTGACCGTGTTTAGTTCCGAGATCGTGACGCCTTACGTGATTGGGGCGTGGCGTAAGATCTTGGCGTTAATGTAGTGGTGGAACTTTGAGGACCGAAAGAACTCGGTGAAATTCGGCTTGGGGTTTGGAAGCCGATGAAGCAAAGATTTATTCTAAGAAGCACAAATACCCATCGACGTGTGCGCTTTTGCAACGCTTTTTCAATGTGGGAGCAACTAAATGATCCGGCATGTATTTGTCGGAGGGGTTTATGAGAATAACGGAGGAATGGGGCTAGTGGTGCCCTCGTGGGCCCCACAAGTGGCGATGCTTTCACGTGAGAGCCACCGAGGGTTCTTGTCTCATGCGGTTGGAATTCAACGTTGGAAAGTATGGTGCGTGGCGTGCAAATGATTGTACGGCCCTTTATACGCTGAATGAAGATGAATGCAACGATCTTGACGAGGACGCTGGGTGGGGTGTGAAGCCCGCTAAGCAAGGAAGGAGAGAGTGATAAGGAGGGAGGAGATAGAAAGGGTGGTGAGGTTGGTAATGGAAGGTGAAGAAGGTAAGATCCTGAGGCGTAGGGCTAAAGAGTTACAAGAGAGTGCAGAAAAGGCATTGGTTTCTGGCGGATCCTCTTATGAATCACTAACTCGTGTTGTTGAGTCGTGGAAAAAATAGCTAGAGCCTAAGGACATACCAATTTATCGGGAGTTGTTAGCATGAATTGAATTTCATGACCAATATAGTACTGACCCGTAAGCGAAGAGATCACTTTTTGGCCATCTGTGTGTCAGTACTATTTTGGGCATGAAATTATCATATAAAAAAATAGGACATATGTTAATTAAGTTTGAATTAACATCTCTACCATTACACAAATTCTCCAATTTCTCTCTATACAAATTCAGCGATATAAAAATTACTTTTAGTGATATTTTTAATAACACAACTGTTTATGATGAATTATAACACGTCGCTAATTCATTGTTTACGCTGAATTTTATTTTATTATTAAATATAATATTTGTTTGTTGAATATATATGAGAAAAAATTAAAAGATAAGTGTAATGAAGAGAATTCTAATCTCTTAAATTTATGGGTTAAGTTCAGATGACCATCTGGGGTTTAAACGCTTTCCCACTTAACCACCTGTAGTCAGTAAAGCTACATTTAAACTCCCGACTTTTTGAGTTGAAGTGAAAACGTCACATTTTCCATCCAACTTAACCGTGCGTGTATGTCACACGCCAAAAACGCGTGAGAAGGTACTGAAACAGTAAAAAAAAGACTAGTAAATCTCCAAAATACCCCCTTGTTCTTCCTTAAACCACAATCTTCTCAATCATTTCTCACTCCAACCGTGCGTCCTCTCTTTCTCATTTCTCTCTCATTTCAAGCAAAAGATTCACAGAGATTTCTTGGAAGAAAATGGAGATTCAGTTCGTGCGGTAGTTGTAAACAGTAAGATTGGGGCTGATTCGAAGCTGATTGAGTCGCTTCCCAGGTTAGAGATTGTGTCAAGTTACAGTGTGGGTTTGGATAAAATCTTATATAAACCTAAACCCCAATTCTTCCATTCCACACCACATAACCATCAAATCCTCTGATTTTAATATTCAAAACCTAGGGTTTTATAAAGTTTCGATTTTCCATCAAGGAAGGAGGAGGAAATTCAGAAATTGGTTACCCACAACTTCAACGGAGGAAACGGAGGGAAAAGCTGGAAAATATGAGTCTCAGGAATTTGTGGAGGAATTTGTACTCGAGTTTCCAAGGTTGGAAAATATCAATCCATTCTCATGTACTCGAGTTTCCAAGGTTGGTTTGTAAAATTGATATACCTTTCCTGTCTTGTATAACTTTCAATTTCTTAAAGTTACTGTTGATTCTCTTTTGAGTTTCCATAAATTTTCCTTTCTTTGGTGCAGCAAGCAGGCAGTGCACAAGTGAGATTTCAACCAATTATTGGTCATCTTCTAGCCGCAGCATCAGATAAAGTTGTTTCCATCTTTGATGTTGAAACTGACAGGCAAACACTTTCTTTCCAGGTTTGGGCATTTGATGATATTTGTCAATTATTGATGACACCTTTGTAAACATAATTAGTTGGACGCTTTATGCACTCACTTTTTCTTTGGAATCTAACTCCATTTTAACTTGGTACTTTCTGTTTTTTTTTTTACCTTCTCCATATTTATTAGGGACACACTGGAGTCGTAAACTACCTGTGCTGGGATCTTAATGGAGATTATTTGGCATCCGTCAGTGAGGATTCTTTGAGAATTTGGTCATCAGCCTCTGGGGAGTGCATTCATGAGCTCAGCTCCAATGGGAACCAGTTCTATTCTTGTGTTTTCCATCCAAGTTATTCAGCTCTCTTGGTGATAGGTGGAATGAGGGTAATTGCTTCTATTTCCCAGTGTTCTACTCTGAACGACATTGCATTAAGTTTTTCATGTATTATGGGTAACATTTTTGATAAATGTCATTTATTAAAAGAAGTTAGTAGGAGTGTAACTTTTATGTTCAGAAGTTAGGCTAACAACTTCCCCTGGACTTGCTGTGATTATTGAATCTGTACCGGGTCACTGTTATTGGTAATGCCATATTTGAGGGTCAGAAATGACTTGAGTAAATGCATTTACCCGTGCGTTGGTGCTCCCTTGGTACAATCAATAACTGCCAAGATGTAGTGGCATGGTGACCTCTTTCTATGCTGTGTTTTTACTTTTTTACTAGTAAACATGAAAGAAATCTCAGATCTTACTAATGTTATATCTGAACCACGTGTGCAGTCTTTGGAGCTGTGGAACATGGCCGAGAACAAAAGCATGACAGTGGCAGCACATGAAAATATAATTTCTGTTTTGGCACAGTCCCCTGTCACAGGAATGGTGGCTTCTGCAAGTCATGACAGTTCTGTCAAGTTATGGAAATAAGTAATACTGATTAATGGTTATCTGAGAAAGTGGTTTCATCTGCTTCAGGACGTCAAATACAAGTTTCTTATGCACTATTATTATAAGGAATGTTTTATTATAGGTTTTAAATATTTATAATATATTCAACCTGCAACTTTGTTGGGTTTGAAGATGGTAAGAGTTGAGAGGCTCAGACTCAGAGTGCGTTGTTTGAAAAGTTGGAAAGAGTAGGATCTTTATTAGGAATTGCCCGTGTACTAGAAACCACAATAATAGTAATAATAATGAATATTGGTTTTTGGTTTCTGTTTTAGTGCTTATTGTAGTAGTAGTAATGATTCTCCAAATGACTGCAGTAAACCTCCTCCTCTGATATAATTTGTTTAGTGGATAGGCTTTCGTTACAAAAGGAACATTGCATAAATTTCTACCATCATGATCAGATCATATTGTTATGGGAGCCAGGTACTTGGACTTGTTTGTATAGCAAACTGTACAGTTTTATTTCCTCTCTCTCACGGGAGGGGGGTGAGAGAGGTTTCGGATAAAATGCTAGAAAGAGAAAAATATATAACAGGATAAAATATATGGAGGGTAATTAAGTTTTTAGCCAAATCAAGCAACGGAGTTAAAACGGAAAGTATTTTTTCACTTCAACTCAAAAAATCGAGAGTTTAAATGTAGCTTTACTGATTACAGGTGGTTAAGTGGGAAAGCGCTTAAACTCCCGGTGGTCATACGAACTTAACCCTAAATTTATTTACGAGGTGTATTTGTTTGTCAGAACCGTAAGCATCTGTGCTCACTTATGTGTCAATGTTTAGTGCATAACTATCTACGTAATTGAAACTTTTATTCTCTTCCCTACATGTACCAAATGTTCACGGTCTTGCCATGCAAGGTTCGAAGCCCATTTCCAAAATGGATGAAATATTACATTTAGGGATATAATATAATTTGTCATAAATAATTAATAAAATAATAAAATTTATCGTTATTTATATTACTGAAAGTGTTATTATAAATAATATTAATTTGAATATAAATTAGGAGAAATTGAAGAATAGATATAACAGGCTTATGATCCGACGTCTAACAGGCTTATTTCTGGTTAGGCCGCTAATATTTAGGCTAACAAGTTAAATTCTATCACAATAAATTAAATTAATTATTATAATTTATTATTATTATTAAACTCTTATGATTAGATCAAATTGCTATTAGTCCAGATGTAATGAAATGTCATACCTTTCTATGCCAATGGCCCATTAATTAATGTAGTACACCAATAGACGCAATGAGATATTTCTTGGCCAACAGACATTAAATTAATTAAAACTTAGATATGTCTGATTCTGAAAGAAGTGTCTAAGCTGCTTAATTTGACTTTGTTCGTACATTAGTGTCTTTTAGCTTTCAAACTTCAAAGAAAATTAAACAAAAAAAAATCAATAATGATTCTATATTTGGAACATAGATATTTTGAATTTAAAAATATTTTAAATTGATGACATTAAAAGATCAATAATAATTTTAGATCTAGAACATAGAAATTATTAAATGACTCGTAATAAAATTTTGTATTTTAAAATGCAAACATTTAAAAGTGAAATCTGAGAGCGATTAACATGAAGTTAACTTTAGTTAATTAATTAATATAGTATAAACACGCAGACAAAATATATTTTTTCTGTCTGTATATTAATATTGTATTAATTAATTAACCTTATACTAATCGGTTACGTGAAATCTCTCACCAAAATAAATGCTCCCTGTCCAGATTATTGGCCAACAATTATTGGTGGGGCTGATATTAAGTGCACCGTGCACGCACATGCATGCGTGAGAATTTCGATAACCCTAACTAGCTGTCGGATTTCCATAACTCGGAAACCCGACTAAGTGAGTCATAAGATGACCCGCCCGCTTTCAAAGTTCTCATTGCACTATCTTGTAGCTCTTTAATTCTATTCCTCATCACTTAATTCACTTTACCTTCTTCACCTTCCATAACTAACCTCATCACTCTCTCTACCTCTTCCCTTCTTATCACTTTCTCTCCTTCCATTGCCGCCGGCTTAACCGCCACCCCAACCTCCTCCGTCAGCACCGCCGCGTTCATCTTCTGCTCTGCGTAGAGTGGCCATGCAATCATCGATCGGCACGCCATTCACCACGCCTTCCAACGTGGAGTTCCACACCCGCAATGCGATAAGAACCCTCTGGTGGCTTTGTGGCGGAGAACCGCCACTTGTGGGCCCCACGATGGCACCAATAGCCCCAATACCGCAGTCCTATCGACAAACCCTTCCGGCAAATATGCCACTGGGTCAATGCGCTGAAAAACGAGAGCGCTGGCATAAGTGGGTTGACGCATTACAAAAATAAATCGTTGTTTACTCAGTTCCAAACCCCAAGCTAACTCAGTGAGTTGATCACTCGTCAGGGTCCCACCACTACCGAAGGCCACAAATAGAACAGTCAACGGGCTGATTATCAAGCCATTTTTGGATCTTTTCATCCTAATCGGACACCGGTTCATCTTGTTTAATCATTGGCTCGATTAAATAAACCGGTGGTATATTGGTTTTTTGGTAAAACGGTTCATTTTTAAGGCCTTGAAGCCAGACCGTGGATCGGAGCGGTTTGATGGATTCTTGGATGATGAGGCAGAGTCGGGTCAAGACCAGTCGTCGGTGAAGGTGGCGGGGATGTGGTCAACTGGTGGGAGGGGGATAACGTGGAGGTCTGGCAGTGGTGGACAGGATTCGATGAGGTGGTGTTGAGCGGTTGAAGCTCCGGCGGTGATGACTAGAAAGCTGACGTGGAAGCCATGGTGGATGACGAGGTGCTTGGCGAACTCGAAGAGTGGGGTGAAATTGCCCATGCGGCTTGGGAGGAAGGCAATATGGGGTTTCATGGGTTTTAATTTAATTAGAGATTGAGATGAATATAATGAATTAATGAACTTTCAAAATATATTAGTGATGCATGCAGCTACAAATATACCTTGTTTGGTATTTATAAGACATTTTACAAGCTACTCCCTATTTTCACATGAAATTCAATAGATAAATAATATTTTATGTCATAATAGTCATAAAAAAATACTTAATATTCCGTCGTTTGATCTCAAAGTTAAATTATATTTCTAATTTTAAAATAAGTAAAATACTTCATCCATCTTCGAAAATAATGGCAAAATTATTATTATTATTATTATTATTATTATTATTAAAGTTGAAACATACAATAAATTAAATAACCCCATATACTTGTTGTAATTAATTCATCATTCTATTTTCTAATTTGTATGAAAATTTTATTTAAGTTACTTATGACGCCTCAAAATTGTGTATCGTCACTCATCTTGGGTCGCCAAACTTCACATACTACATATAAATTTAAATACAAACTTAATTATACATCCGTCAGTAACATACGACAATACATAAACCGAGAGTTCTAATAGGAATCTCGCCATTTTTAGACAATATCCATACTCAAAGAGTCCTCATTACATTTATTGTCACACTATTTAACGTAATAGTGAGGATTACTAAATGCTATCTTCTACCATCACTCTTTTCCCCGACTCGTCCCAAATTTATATTCTCATTTTCCGAGAGAAACGGTGAAAGAAAGGGTGAATCAACTAGCCGAAGAAATATTATGACTAAGATAATGCAGAATAAATTATCAATAGTCTTCAACAATGTTAAACCGATAAAATACAATGACAACCAGGTTTAATCTGCAATGAATATCTGATCCATTAAAAGAGTCAAGTAGAGAATAAAATCTACTATCTTTTAGGTTTTAAAAGGTTTTCATCAATTTTTATCATTGAGACTCAACAATAAATAAACCACCACATCTAATCATCAACGCATTCACTGCCAAGAATTTTATCAAATTATCAATGGTCACGACTATACTTAATCACCCCTCATAATCATACCAAAAACTATCCATCACTTCATTACTGACCAATCGAGGACTTTTGTCACATCATTTATAACAAGTCACGATTATACCGAATGATCCCAGTATAATCATACTAAGTTCATCTATCTTGCGTAAGCCAAAGATAACATATTATAACATGAGGATGATGATGATGACATAATAATTCAATAAAACAAGTTCAAGAATTATTTTATCCGGGAATTAATAACGTCCCAAATTGTCAACAAGATCTTCGTTTTGTAGAGTAAAATTCAAGAATGATCGTAAGAATATTTTCATGAAAAGATCTTTGGATGAAACGCAAATATCGAGAATATTCTACTAATTTCATGGAGTATAAGTCAAAGTTTTAAACTAACCGTATGGTATAATAAAGAATGGAATAACAAAGGAAATCACCACGCGTGCGATTGTTGGCATATGAAAGTTATTCCAATGAATAATAATAACGGAACCGTGTCGTGAAATTCACAATCGAGATGATCCAATGTAATAATAAATCTTTGAATAATAATAAACCATGGAACCAGTGTCCCGTGTAAAACACGCATGACGATATTCCAATGTAATAATAAATGCGAATAATAAACAATGGAACCAGTCCCGTAAAACACATGCATGTGATATTCCAATGAATAATAAAGAATGGAATAACAAAAGAAGATCACCAAGTATAGGGTATGCCACAGTATCTGCAGGTTATGTATATAGTATGCCACTTTTACACAGTTATTCCAATGAATAATAATGAATGGAATAATGTAAGTTCTCTTCATGAATAAGAAAGAATAATAATCCTTACGAATTACAACAAATAATATCCCTTACCATAAAAAGACACCTGGATATCAAAGTAGTGAAGTACTGTAATCACTATTCTTCTTTCTCTCTCTAGATTTTCTCTATATACTTCTCTCTATAATTTCTCTCTAGAGTTTAAAAATTAAGTAAGAAAATAATGAAGGAATGAGAACTTATTTATAGGAAAATAGAATGCATAGTAATTAATCCATGAACCATCCCGTATTGATTTACTTTTAATCGACTGACCATATTTAAAGCAAAATCTTTTAAATAAAATATCATATATTCTATTTATATAAAAACATTTTACTACTGCAAACACTACGCAACACTACGCAAAAACACTACGCAACACTATGATAATAAAATATAATATATTCTATTTATAGAATAACTTTAATAAAGATTCTGCATTTTATATAAAAGATGTTTCGCTTTTATTACGTTAATAATACTGAATAAAACAAAACGTCCATTATCGCTTATAATAATTCATATTATTAATCGATAATAATGGAATCAAACCGAAATGACTTCTCATATAAGATCAATAATCAATACCGCGTCTTTCTTACTACGCAACCACACGACATTCTTGTCTTTTACTACCGAGGTAGTTCAACAATGATCAACGGTAAAACTTTCATTTATTTCAATAAAATATTTTTTTGTCGTTTTCTCAATCCGATAATAATTACATTATGGGTCCACCAATGATTGAGTAGTTGTATTTAATATTCCCTCGCTAAACCGAATATTCCCCACCAATCGAATATAACATAACCACTGCATACTTTGCAAAAATTTATAAATACTACCCACAACTATAATATTATCTCAAATTCACACCATAATATTAAAAATTATTTCGACAAAATTTTAAATCTTTATTGATAAAATCTGGGTCTCACATTACTCTTTAGAGAATAAAAAATAGTACTCTCTCTATTAATATACAAAATGAGCTAGTTTGACAATTATTAGTTTTATTTCACATTAAAAGTCTTCTTTTTATTGATTGCAGGAAAAAATGACACAATTTTTATATATACGTTTATTATAATATTTTCATAACTACTAAATTAACTACATATTATTAATTTTAGGTATAAATATTGAACAAAAAGATATTTTAAATGAAGTTTAAAATGTCGATCGTTGATCTTAAAAATTAAATTATATCTCTAATTTTAAAATAAAATAAGTAATTAGTGTTGGTTATGCTTCAAACTTATAGTTTTATCAAAATCCCACATTGACTATTTTGGGAACACTCATGGTGTATATTAATAATTATTGTTATAAGCTTAGTAGGGAAAAAGGGATGGGCTCGCACACATGAAGATGACTAAGGAATTGGGTTAGGCCAAATTTTTTTAATCACAGGTACATTTGTAATGGCAAGTCCAAAAAGAAAGAAATTATTCATATAATTAGTCTAGGAGGGCCGGGGGTAAAGTTTCTTGTACATACATCATGTTTATTAATAATATACTCTCCTATATATATAGTTGCATATTAACATATTTTAATTTCAAAATAAAAGCTTAATGAACTGAAGGTGTTTTTAGGTTTTGGTAGATTTATAGAGAAGGGTAGTGTTAACGCCAAGATCTTTCTCCACGTCCCAATCACCAAGACGCGTCCGATATCCTGCACAGTTCAATAAGTCAACACCAAAAGCTCGACTTTTACCGACCGTCGGGGATAACTCCGGCGTGAGAGTCGATGTCGGCGATCACAAGGTTAACAATGGAGAGAAAATAATGTCTAATATCCGAGAGAATAATAATATGAATATGTGTAATATTTTGATACTTACCTCTTATGTGATCTTAGCCCCATACATACTCCAATCCCTGGGTTCAGTACCACCCATCATCTCCTCGACACCTTTTCCCCACTCCCGTCGTTTCAAATTAGAAAGTATGTAGCCCACTCCTCACCGCTACCACTCTTTGCACACCGCCATTATCCGAGTCACATCCTCATTAATGCCACGTGCAGAAGGTGGCGACATAGTAATCAACTATCACTTGGCATAATGATTACTGGAAGTCAAAGTTGGGTTAAGTGACAATTTGTATAATGGGCCAATTCAATGACTAAGCCCAAATAATGGAAATGACCCAAACGACCGGATCCAACCGAAAGGACTCAATGAAATAATCAAATAACTGGGCCCAAATCATTCGGACTAACCAGGACTAGCGTAACATAATCCAAGAGAGGAGCCCATTAAGTCTGGCCCAATAAGGAAAAGGATTATGGCCCAACAGGTAGATTGCTTAAGTTGATGTATATCAACACGTCAAAGGTTTAGGGGACGAGTAAAAGGAATCCTTCATTCTTGTCAATTCTCGTGTTTTGATTTCTTCTCTTTTGATTTTTATGATAATTACATGTGGCTGTCTTTTTATTCCTTTGCAACATTCGAGTTTTCTATAAATGTGATTTATATAAAATTTTATAATTTTTTAGTTCAAAATATGATTTATAATGTAGCTCTATCCGCCCCTACATACATACACACATGGTACAATTTCGGTTTTATGCGTGTGGTTTTGGCTAGTAACCAAATTGAAACTGTAAATTTAATTTTTCAACCCACTTAAAATCGTCATATACACTGAACCCCGTTGGTACAATTTTAATTTGTGCGATTTATGTGATTTTTGATACGATTTCAATTTCAATTTAGTTATTTGCTCATCTCTCTATAAAATTACACTGCCCAAAGCACAGGTTTAATAGGTTAACTACTGCCTAACCCTTGAGGAGAGCTTTCTTGGCAATTATGCTCTTTAGTCACAAAAGTAACGACGCCCCATGCCCTAATCATAACTTGAAATGACCACATGGAAATTTATGGCGATAGTAAATATCGAACTATGTGAATGCATGCGATACAACAGAATTAAGAAATATTCTACACTAATTTATTTGATCTTATTGCTCATAGTTTCACACAGTCCAACTTAATTATAAATTTTATGGACATATAAATCATTTTTATTAAGAAATTGATATTTTCACATTTG
The DNA here is from genome assembly GCA_020205615.1 of Panax quinquefolius. NCBI lineage: Eukaryota > Viridiplantae > Streptophyta > Magnoliopsida > Apiales > Araliaceae > Panax > Panax quinquefolius. The sequence continues at coordinate 122,724,805 of CM035161.1, read as the reverse complement.
TTTTTACTATTTTCACACGTATGACTTACATATTAGTTGATGTGTCGAATTTTTATTGACTAATATGTGAGTCATAATGTATTTATATATAACCGAATTCTCTACACGTATTTAAACTACATATTAAATTATGTGTGTCGAATTTTTATTGATATAATACGCTACCATACATATGACATATATGTTTTTTTTATTATGGTCTAATTGTTTATATAAATGAAGCATAGGGATGAAATAAAGTAGAAAAGGGAAATACCAAGTCATATAGAGCCGTTGATAGCCCACTTTTAGAGTTTGATTAGGTGATGATGGTGGGCTTGGCTTTGGATTCTTTTTTGTAACGGTAAGCAATCGAAAACCCAATTTGTTGGACTCTTAACAACAACAATTGATTACGACTCCTGGCCTAAACCACTTCCAACTGCCACTTCACCGGACTATCACTTTGCCTTCTCTTGTAAATTATCACATCTACCCCTTTCCCAGCAACTTAATTACCACTAAATTACTTAGTGATGATTTAATCATAATCTTACTTTTTAATGATTCTTATGTGGGAAACAAGAATGATTAACATGAAGTTAATTTTAGTCAATTGAATAATACAGTGTTGACTCGCAGACAAAATGTAATCTCTCTCTGCATGTTAGCATTTTATTGGTCATATGACCAAGAGAGCACTCCGTTTAAGTATATGATTTACTTCAAAAAGTCCATTTAGGAGCAAAGAAAATATCAACATCAAGCAAAAAGCTTTGTAAAAATATATAAATTTTATTTTATTTGGTGATGCACTCCAATAATTTTATTATGATAATGAAAAAAATATTAAACCATTGAAAATTTATTTATTTATTTATCGATCACAACTTCAGATCAAATTTGTTTTTGACATAATCTAAAATTCTTTTAATGGAATTGAGATTGAATATAAAAGGTCTAGATAATGAAAAAAAATATTAAAATAAAATGTAATTAAGGTATCTATGATGTTTTGAACTTTATATGTAAATATTAAAATTTGCATAAACCATAAAATGTTTAAAACACAGAAATAATTCAAATTTTGTATAATCAAATTACTAACAAATAGGATATACATAGTGTAAGGGTAAAATGGAGAATTAAAACAGAAACCCAGTCAAACTGTGTAGTTAACTGACACGTATACAAAATCCCCGGCTGAAAACCGGTCCTACACTTTTCCCTTCCCTCTCTTTCTTAAAAACTCCGAAATCCATCCGTTTTTCGTTTCAACATTCTTTGCTCTTCCAATCTCCCTTATTCATCTCTCTCCCGTCACCTTTAATTGCCAATTTTAGCCCCAAAAATCCATTTTATTTACTTGAATTACCTCTACTGGAATTCTAAAGTATTCATCAATGTCAGTAGCTACTGAGCTCCGGTCACCGGTTAAACCGGCTTCAGCAACACGGACAATTCTAGGACCGGCCGGAAACAGAGTTAGGTCGTCGGAAGAAGAGTCGAAGGGTAAGGAGGGTGCTCTGAAGAACACGCCGGAGAAGCCGAAGAGGTCGAATTCCGATAAGCCTGTCAGAGCTATTGCTGTTCAGAGCAAAAATAACGCTAATACTCCATCGGCGAATAATTCATTTTCATCGGATTCAAGCGGTGATGTTATAGGTGAAAAAAAAATTAAAAAAGTTGGGAGGAGAGAGAAAGGTAATTATGGTACTCCTTCAACTGTTAAGGCTTTGCCTGAAGATGCAAAGTTATCGTCATCGGCAACTTTGCCGCTAAAGCGGTGCGATTGGATCACACCTTACTCCGGTATGTCGGGCATTTTTGTTCTTTACATTTTTTTTATTTTTATTTTTTTTGGAATTTGAAATTTGAATAATATGTTTAGCGGGCAATCTTTTGGCCAATAATGTGTAATCATACGCGTGTTAATTGATTATGAGTCGTTTTAGATAAATATTTTTATTTTTAAATATAAGTTGTTTGAGAATTTTAAATAAATATTAATTGTTTAGTTTTTTATATTATCCAAAATATTAAATATAACTTTTATTCTTTCACTATTGCTTTACCCAATAAATAACATTTTTTTTTTTTCAAAGGATAATATAGATAATTGATAAGATATTTATTCTTTTACTGATCGTTTTCTTATACTTAAAATGAATTCGAAACGAAGAGAGTGTGAGAATAAATTATAGTCCCTCTGTCTTTTAATATAAGTAAGACTTTTTAAGTTTGAAATAAAATTAACATTAAATATAATATCAAATGCCTATATTACCTTTATATCAAAAAAGAGATAGTTATTAATTGGACAAAAAATATTGAAAGGAGCAAAATTATATTTATTACTTGAGGTAATATTAAAAACTAAGCAATTAATATTTATTTGGAATTCTAAAACGTCATAAATTAAAGGACAAAAAAATTCGCTAAATCGTCTTATATTAAGCGACGGAGAGAATATAAGATTGGTATCCAAAAGGTGGGAGTTCAAACTTATTTAAAAGAAAATTAAGGTATTTAAAATGAATTAACAAATTGTGTAATTATTAAATTAAGGTATTTGAAATAAATTAATAAATTGTATAATTACTGTTTATCACGGTAAAACTGTTTAATTAACAATAATGAATTTAAATCCTTGATTTCCTCTTAAATTTTTTATGTTGTTATTAGATGGCATAAAACCCTAGTTTTATAACTTTATAAGCCATTCTTATATAATTTATTTTCTTATTAGTTATTACTCGTTTTATAAGCCAAGTTATTACTCGTTTTATAAGCCATTCTTATAGTATAATTTATTTTCTTATTGGTTATTATTCAAGGAATAAAACAAAAATCTCATTTGAATTTATCATGACTAATTTGTGAAATTTAAAATTGTGGTTTTAATTTTAAAATAACAATTATATACTTGATAATAATATTTTGCAACATTAAGTGTTGTATTGATCAAAATCATATAAATTTGTATTAGCTCTAAATTTTGAGATTATATTATATCCAAAAAATCTTAAGTGACACTAATTTTAAGTCAGGAAGGATGAGCTGAGTGAGTTGCACCATGAAGTTTTATGTTACATTTCTTTTCTTTCAAATTCTTGGAAATTTAATGAAAGAAAGTGATTCGCACAAAAATAAATATTACATCTTTTTCAAATTATAAGATTAATATTGAAATTTTAAAAGTCAATTTTAAATTCAAAATTAACATGAATTCATTTAGTTTTTGTTAATACAATTCTGAATATTATAAATTATGAATATTATAAAATTATGTAAAAAAATTAAAATACTCATTAGTTATAAGATTTATAGTTTTAAAAATTAAAATTAATCATAATCAATTACAAACATTAAAGTTTAAAAATATCTCAAATTAATTTTAAAAAAATCAATATATATTAATCTTATAATTCGAATACAGACATTAAAAGAAGTGGTAAAAATGTTGCATATTTCAAGTATAAGTTGGAGTCTGGCACCTATTTGGAATTAACTATCCACAAACTTTTGTAGGGTAATGAAAACATAATTTGATTGAGCTTTTTAATGTACAAATCAGCAGGGGTGGGGTGGGGTGGGGTGGGGTGGGGTGGGGTGGGGTGGGGTGGGGGAAGAAAAAGAAATAATATTAGTAATTTAACTCATTACAAATCACCTTATTTCTTGGTCATTTTTTCTTGTAGATCCTCTTTATAGTTCTTTCCATGATGGAGAATGGGGAGTTCCAGTTTATGATGATAGGAAGCTATTTGAACTATTTGTTCTATCAATAGCTTTGGCAGAACTCACCTGGCCTGCAATTCTTTACAAGAGAGACGCATTCAGGTCAGTTTGCTTGTTAATTTAAATCTGCATAGAGATGAAAAATTTAATGTAATAGTTGTAACTTTCTTGCAGGAAGCATTTCGACAACTTTGATCCATCATCCATTGCAAAGTTCACTGAGCAGAAGTTGTCGGTGAGAGCTAATTGCAGCACATTGTTGTCTGAACCTAAGCTTCGTGCGGTTGTCGAAAATGCTAACCAACTGCTTAAGGTAAATAAATTTTACATTATAGAGACAACAGTTTCACCCTATTTGATTGGGTGGGTTACCATACAACTCTCATTATTGACCGCGAATTGGGTACTATCATTATCATTTTGGAGAGTCCGATACGGGTACTTCTTATACTAAAATAAAGTGTATATTACCCATACTACGGATACTTTAGGGTAAATTGAAAAGTCCATGTAACATAGGTGGTTGGCAAGAATGTGGCTTCGGGCTCATTTATCCCACATAATACTTTGGTGTATTGGATTGTTTATTCTGAATCTCAATGATTATCCTGATCACACGGGAACTTCTTTAGTTTTCTAATCAAAATCTGATTTGGTTTTAATAGATTAATATTTCAAATTGACATACAGATTCTTGCAGTCTTTTGGTTGGTGAAGAAGAGTTTATCTTTGCAAGAATTTCCCTCTGAATTGCCAGATACAAATACCATAATGCTGCCACTAAAGAGTTGATTGATTTGCAGGTCCAGCAGGAATTTGGTTCATTCAGTAACTACTGCTGGAAATTTGTAAACCACAAGCCAATACAAAATGGATTTCGCTATGCACGTCAAGTGCCAGCAAAAACACCAAAATCAGACCTCATAAGCAAGGATTTGATGCAAAGAGGCTTTCGCTGCGTCGGGCCTACTGTTGTCTACTCGTTCATGCAAGTTTCAGGCATGGTTAATGACCATCTTATAACTTGCTTCAGATACCATGAGTGCAGTAACATCTTGGAACATGACTTGAAAATAAAGATAGAAGAGAAAAAAGTACCTGCAAATATATAGAAAGTAGTTATCAAACAGACAGTTTCTCCTAGTGTTGGAAAGTTTTTCTTACTTCTGGTGCGTCATTTAACCTAACTAGTTATAACATTGTTGATTAGTGTGTAACTTTGGTTGTTCTTAATTCTGATTTCTGAAGGGAATTCTCAATAGATTTCTGTCTTATTACCTTCTATCCTATACATCAATATGCATTCTCAATTACTTGTGTTTCACTCGATTTGGCAACAAGTGTTTTTTGGTGGTGATCACAATTATGCAGCACATGATAGGTAGGTTGAGAGACTGTTTTGGGATACATTGAAACTGAAGGAGGTATTAATGTATTATTATATGAATTTGGAGCATTTACAGCAAACATTTACTATATGTTATAACAGCCACATGCAACACAAGGCAACAATGTGAAAGCTTGGTTTGAAAAATATGGATAAGACCAGAGGGCCACATCCCACCCAGACTGAGAGATCATCTCTCAGTCTGCGTATCGACACTATATTAGTCAATTGACCAAAATTAATTTCATGCTAACCATTCCCATCAATCTCTATTTGTAAAATCTTCTCTTTTCTTTTTTCCTAGTTTGAATAATTCATCAGAAAAAATATGGAAAAAACCTAGTTAAATTTTAAATGGAATTAGCAACAGCTTTATTGATAACAATATTATATGTATCATTATATATATATAGAGAGAGAGAGAGAGATTTGCAGATATTTTATCTTTTACTTTTCACCCCCCTTTTTTAGCGACGACGGACGACGACGGTTATTTATAACCGTCGTCTCTATACTTTTAGCGACGCTATATGTTGTCTGTCGCTAAAAGTATAGACGACGGTTGTATGATCAAAATTATTTGTATTTTATCCGCATCATATATATATATATATACTCCCTAATAATGCAAGCAAGTTTTACAGGACAAATGATGAAGATAACAAATAATGCTAGCTGATATATATCATTTCCCTTCCCTAATACATTCATCTCTTAAAAGCTAGCATCTTTAGAATCATCAAGGCATGATTCAGTTTCACATTTGAACAGTAAAACAGAAACAGCTAGCATGCTAATAATAGTATACTAATCCAACAAACATTACTCCATTTTCTGCAAATTTCAGAAGTATATAATGGAGATAAAGATGCCCGATGTCCATGTAAAATAGAACATTCTAGCTAACAAGTAATGCTTGTGGAAATCCCCCAAACAATATAAACAGGGGCATGTCCCACTAATGATGCAGGAAAAACCTAATGGGGAGAAAACCTGCACATCCAATCCCTCCTAACAACCAAATTTGATAAAAGTATCACAATTTTGACTTCGCAAACCTTTCTATCTAAAACCAATGTCTTCCATCATGAGCCGATACTGCCACAGAAGTCCAAATGCAGTTGTATTCCTAGTTGAGTAAACTAGGAACTAGTGGGAGATCTTTATCGATCCTAAATCCTTGTATTCCCACTTCCCAGTGTGAGCTCCAAATCGTCTAATCCCACCTCATGAATCCTCTCCCCTTCCCAAGCCTTCACTGGTACGCTCTCAAATTCAAATTCTATTCCTTTTCCTTTCTCAGAGATTGCATTCTTGGAAGAAACATTCTGAGCCACAGGTTTCACAAGATTAAAGGTTGGTGAGGTTGAGCCGATAGTGGGTGCATATGCTTTAAAGCTCATCCATTGACCTGAATCGATAGTGGATGAGTCAGACTCATTGCATTCAGGTATAGTGGCTGGAGCGACACGATGACCACGAGTTGGACTAGTTGGGGCGGAAGCAGCTAAAAAGGGGAAATTCAAGGAGGCAGATTGTTTGACAATGGATTCCCAGTTGAAATTTTGCATAGAAATTCTGGTGGTTGGTGATGAAAGTGGTGGGGTTACAGGGGCACTGTTTGAGATCCGGAGAGGAGGGAGAGATGATGGATTGGCGTAACGCATGAACGAAAAGGGATTTGATGACATGTTAGCATCAAGTCGGGATGGACTGGGGAAGGAAGAGGATGATGGACTGGGTTGATAGGAAGGAATAGGGCTTGGAAAGGATGAAGATGGCGGACTTGGCCTTCGAGAAGAACATGGGGTGGTGTTGGTTGAAGTGCCTCCAATATCAATTGATCCAATATCAATAGAGAGTGGTCTTGATCCCTGAATCATAAGTTAGATAAAAGACTATTAGATAATGAGTAATGCAACCATTCAAAGTTGTTTTAGCACTAATAAGCTTGAAACGAGAGGGGCAGAGGAGAGAAAAGAAACAATGGGAGACAAAATTGTTCATTCCATTTATTTAGTACAACTACCCAGTTCAGATGTAAACTTCAGTTGCATTTGAGTTGCACAAATAGGACTTAAAAATAATAAATCTATTCACTGAATTAAGGAATATGTGAAATAGTAAAGAAATACCAAATTTTGAGCTAAAATTACTTTCCACAGGTCAATTAGGACTTGAGAACTTAATAAATCTATTCAATGAAGAAAGCTAGTTCCTTTACATACATACATATATATACATACATACATACATATATATATATATATAGGAGAATGATCCTTAAGAATGATCCATAGCAAGTATTTGCTATGAATTAAAAATGACAAACACCATCATTAGCGTCCAATATAAGAACCAACGACTAAGATTAGAACTGAAAAATTCATGTCCGCTAGACGACGAATAGTAGCGGATGACAATGGCAAACACCATCATTACCGTCAAATATAAGAATCAACAGTCGAGGTTAGACGGCGTTACGTCCGCTACTAATAATGGATGACGTGAATTTTTCAGTTCTAATCTCGATTGTTGGTTGCTATATTCAACAAAAGAGATGGTGCATATATATAAAACAAGTATGAACTTGTTTTTGTTCTTGTGATGTTGTGTTAGATACATTATCTGTAAATATATATATATATATATATATATATAGCTAAAGAGCAAAAAAAAAATTCTAGCACAGATAGTGCCAACAATTAAACAACCCCATCCCCCAACAAACATACAAAAGAACAACAGTACAGGACAGCCCCTTGATTTCCCAGATCAACATCAGTAAAAAAAAAATGATCCACTTATTAAAATGAAAGGAAAAGTAGGATCTTGGTGTAATCAAGGAAAACCCAGTTCACAAATCCATAGATCTAGTATGAAACTACTCAAGAATTAACCCCTAAATGCGGATAATGCAAAAATTAAAGCATTTGGCAAATATAAAAACAGAGGATATAAAAAGAAAGAAAATGGTAACTAAATAGAGTGGAATTAACCTTGCGATAGGTGGTACCATCAGGTTCCACAGTCCAACCAGCTCGAGCACAAAGAGCTTTCAAAACCTCATTGTTGTCGCAGTGTTTAGGAAGATCAAAATTGGCCTGAGCTCTTAACCCAGCATAAATCTTAGCAGCAATTGCCCTCCTCCGCCTCTCTCTCCTCCTATTATTTTCCCTCTCCCTCCAAGATGGCTTCCTCCTCCCTCCGCAGCCGGCCGCCGCCGCAGCAGCTGACGATGATGCTGATGACCCACCTTCCCAATTCATCATCTCTCTCCTCCCCCTCTCTTTCTCTCTCTAAAAACACACAAATCACGAACACGAAAACAGCCCCAGTTGCAGTTTAGGTTGAGTAAGAGAAAGAAGGTGTGGTGGGCGTGTAGGTATTACGTTGCCCAATACTCACGAGGAATACACTTCCTCTCTCTCTATCTCTCTCTCAGTCTCTCTCTATTTCTATCTCTTCTGGAAGTGTACAACAATCTCTCTCTTCTGTTCCTTTCCTCTCTTATTTTGCTTCCGCTTTTCATCTGGTCTATAAAATAGTGACAGAAAAGCTTAAGAAAGGAGTGTGAACAAGAAATTATGAATTACGAGCTTGACCAAACTTAAACTTTAGACTCGACTTTGGTTATATGACTACCGTGAAAACGAACATGCAAAAAGATCCTACGCCTTAAATGGTAAATGAATCGAGACCATCAGAAAGTTGTTCGGATTTAAATCATAAAATTTATCCAATTTAAAATAGACGCTTATTTAGAGATCTGATCTGATTAATATGAAATGGACTGATAAATTTATTTCATACTTAATATTAAAAGAACGCATTCGAGGCAAGGCGAACAAAATTTCTTTCGAATTTGACCGAAAATAATAAATTAAATACTCGAATTAATTTCGAATTGAATTATATTCAAAAATCCTACTCTTTCAACATTTCATTCGAATATTTATTACTCGAATTCGATCCGACTTCATTCGAATATTTATTCAAACTACTCATGAAACTTCAAATTTAAAATTTCTAATTCAGCCTCCACATAATAACTAGTTTATAATAAATATAATTATAAATTGAATTTGTTATTTTACTTAGAAATGAGAAAATATATTATTATTACACTTTACAAATATAAAATCACAATTAAAATTAAAAACAAAACAAAATAATAACTAATTTTCCTAATTTGATTTAAATTTGTATATATTATAAGAGAATGTATCGAACATCTAATCGAATATGTATTAACCGAGGTATGTATCGAATCACAATCAAAATTCGAGTAGTTTGAATATTAAACGAAAATGAGTATAACCTCATTTCGATTCTACTCATATTTTTATTCAACTATTTTTAATGCTCGATTTGGATCATATTATTAACGATTCCGAGTCTCACTCAGTATTTTTTCGAGTCGAATGCGAATCGAGCTCGAATCATGTTGGCTCTTTTACGCCTTTTTCTTAATCTGATCTTGACATACGGTGTAAGAGGGTGATTTCTCAGTCTGCAGTATTGGTCATGAAATGAACTTCACTTCATTCTAACCACTTCTCTTATTTAGCTATTGAGTTGATCGAGTCCGAACAGTTTAAATTGAAAATTATAATTTAAAAAAATTTGAATAATTTATCGAATTTTTAAATTTATTCATATTTAAATCAGTTATATTTCGAGTCAGCTCGAATCAAACTTTTAGTCGAACTAATATGAATTAAACTTGAAGCATTTGATTTAGTTACATACACCAAAGTTTTAAATATATTTAAAAATCTTGTTAGTCTATAAAAATTTTATTCTGATAGCGTTTATTTAAAGAGATTAATAATTTCATAAGGGAAAATATTTGTTTTAGAAAGTTTCTTTTATATGAATAATAACGGGTCTTACACTCATGTATTATCAATTTTCATTTACAAACTTTAAAGTTTGAAGTTTAAAATGCATAGATGTGTTACCCAAACAAGCTAAATATTATCACCGTAAATTTAGATAAAATTAAATTAAATTTAGATAAAATTAAATTAATAAATTTTAATTAACGTAAATAAAATAAAATATATTAAGGTAGAGACATTTTTAAATTCTAATTTATCTGGTGTATGCACATATATAAAGACTCTATCCTAATAGACCACTTCTTTCATATATATTTTTAAAATTATTAGTATTTAGTTTAATAGTAATAACATGATAATATAACTTTTGTAATAATTAATTAAAAATTGTATCATTTTATTATTATTAAGTAAAATGAGATTTTTCAAAAAGTAAAAATAAAATAAACATTTAACAAATAATAAGAAGAGATGGAGTATCATATCAAGCAAACTGATACTTGGAAGGAAAAGATCTGCTACTACACTTCTTCAGATGGAATCTTTGTTTTCTGTTCCTATGAGAAAAAGAAAAGAATGAGGGACATTTTCGTAATTTTATTGTTAGTCTGTCATTTTTTTTATTAATTTAAGCAAGAGGCCTAATACTTTCGTACACAGTGCTATTAAATAGTAAATATAATAATTAATTGTACGAATAATCTTAATATAATTTATTTTTATATTTAAATAATTAATAAATAAGTTTCATATTTATGCGAGAGATTTTGAGCAAGTTAGAACTTGTAGAAATAATAGTATTATCCTTGGTATATTTTAAATATATGTAATATTACATGTTTAAATATCTAATTTAAATACACAGTTATTTTTGCAAGACAATAGTCACTTCGTTTTAAAATTAAAAATATAATTTGATTTTTAAGATCGAACACTTGCATATTAAAGTTCAAATTAATCTAAATTTATTTAAGTTTAGTTGATATAATTATTAAAATTATATAATATATAATAAAACTATTAATCACAACATTTATTTCATCCTAAATTTGTATGAATCATATCGATTTAGAAGTTTGATATTTCATCGTTTGAGTTTAAAAGACAAATTGTATATCTAATTTTGAAATCGAAGTACTATTTTTTAATAGTATAAATTATTTTCATTTAGGAATCGTTTCCTCTTTTTCTGGTCCGGAGTCTGGAAAAGGTTGAGATTAAAGGGTTTATGAAATTTCTTTTCCCTTTCTCCCAAAAATTCCAAATATGAAATTATGCTTTTTCATAATTTCTACCTTTTATCCTTCTTTTTCCTTTCTCCCAAACAAGAGTTTATGCATGTTATATTACTCTTTTTTTTATGGGATATTATAAGTTTAACCTGATCTGTAATGTTCATATTATAACCAACAATAAGTCTAGGGCACATTGTTCTAGTGGTATTTCTAGCGATTTTTTTTTTTGTAGTATCTCTCAAAAAATGTATAATATTTATTTCAACTGAAATTTTTATAAAAAACAGTGTTTTAAGTGTAATTTTGATACATACAAGAAACAGGGTTTGAAACGGTGTTTTAGATGTAATTTGGATACATACAAGAAACAGGGTCCGTATTATGTATCCAAATTACACCTAAAATATGTATCCAAATTATACCTAAAAAACACTGTTTTCTGTAAAAATTCCGATTAGAATAAATACTATACATTTTTTAGGAGGTACTATAAAAAAAAACCATAAAAACCCAAAAAAAAAAAAATCGCTAGAATGTCACCAGAATAATGTCCCCTTGAAGGACTCCATAACCAAAGGTTGCAGAGACATGAAGAAGAAGCATATTATAATCATCCCCCAAAAACCAGCCACACATAATTCCAAAGCCAAAATAAAACTAGCACAAAGTTACACTTGCATATAGCTTACGAAGAGAGCATTCTTGCAAGTAACAGAGAAGCCAAGAAACTTAAAAACCCCAATAACTTCGTTGCATAATGCTCTCAGAAAACAAAGTTGGAATTTCAATATTTTTTTTTTACAAACCTGAATCTTAAAGCATCAGTACTATCAACCTTCATGATGCTGCCACCTTTCTCTATACACATCGAGAGAAGAAGGTCTGGCCCACATACCCACCAGACATTGCCCTTCTCACATTAGACTCGAACAACTTAGGGTTATCCCTCAGCACTGCAGCTGCATCAGGGTTGAGGGGATCCTCATGATTCGGTTCCTACACACAAACACACTCAATGAGTGTGATATTTGAAGGCACAAATCTACAACTACTCAAACTAGAAGATGAAGACATACTGTGAACAGATGATACAAGCCGTAAATGACGGTGTTTATATTGAGGACAGGTTTCCAGTCTTCCCGAAGAATGTTAAGGCAGACATTTCCTTCCAAGTCAATATTTGGATGGTAAATCTGCAATAGTTTGTTATGTTTGTGACCATCTCCAAATATTAAACGATTCAAAGAAATGTCGTCAAAGAAGTTCAGCAAAACATTAATTAGAAATGAAGAACTTAAGCTTTTGATTACCTTTGTCTTGCATTTAACCTTCGGTGCATCATGAGGATATATGGGGGAAATTTGGAACGTGAATGTAAATATGCCACCGCTGAAGACGGGCATTGAATTGGATGAAATAGGACAGTACATACAAAATTGCAGAAAATACAGAAAAAAGTAAAGATCAATAGAAAATATAATTACAAAATAAAAAATAATAATAACGGTAAACAAATTACTAGCATGAAGTAGACTTATTAAAATTAACAGACTGTAAAAAACATACTAGGAAAGGAATACTTACAAGTAATATCCTTCATCAGGCCGAATTGTGACTTCAAAGTTCATCAGATCATCCTTGCCATTGGGAAATGACATGTTACATGTCTTGGGAAGGTTTAGTTCACTTATATCTACAAGAAAGAGAAACACCAAACAAAATGTAGTAGTCACACGTGTATGCTATGAGTGAGTAAAGGAAAAACAACATTGCTTTAAATTGAAATAGCAAGATGACAATTCTTGATTAGGTTTTTAACTTTTTATAGATCACAAGGGCAGTTGCTGCCTGAAAGGCTATTTATAAGACATAAAGCCTAAAGGTGAACTGTAAGACCACAAAATCATGACTTAACCAAAGCTTGAAAATACTTGAAAACTTTCATTAAGTGCTTGAAATTTTTTACTTTACCATAATATGGTTAGGAAAAAACTTTTTTTTGGCTCAGATGTTTCTATGTAGAGCCCAACTCACCCAGCTGCTGAAGGGGGATTATATTTTCCTTTTTTCTGATAAGTTAAGGGCAGGTATCTTATCAAATATACACAGTTTGCCTTTTAACTCACCACAGACAACACAGATCATGTTCCCTTTTATTAACCACGGACAATACAGATCATGTTCTTAGACTATCTATAAGACATGATTACTGAGGAGTTGGGTCAAATTTAGCAGTCACTCACACTGCAAACTTTAAAACACACTCATCACAATCAATACCTTTATGGAGTCGTAGTTCTCCTGCACTTTGCTTCTTTACTGGAGGCTTCCCATTAGAGTTCTCAGCAAGTTCTCTCTGCTTCTCTTTTACTTTAAACAATTTAATCATTGTCCCTGCCAAAATAGGAAGTCAAGTACTATTTTGGCATCCGAGGATATTATTTTGCAATGAACCATTCAAAAGCAACTACCGGATAATAATCCTTCATATAAAATTTCAGAAGTAAACTTTCTAAACAGCAGGCAAGAAAATACCAGATAAAAATCCTTGGTATAAGCTTTCAATGAACAGCAGGTATGGAAAAAAAATTAAAAAGCAAATGTTATTTTGTCTTTAAACTAAACTTTATCTATTCCTGGAATTGTGTGCAGCTCTTCAGGGCAAAAATTAGTTCCAAGACATTTAGTTCAGAAGAATTCAGCAAAATACATTCACTATCTGTTTGATCAAGAAAGGACATTTATATACCAAAAACTAGATTGCTTCTAGCAGGATAAGCATGTATAAGGACCTAGCTTTACCTACCAACATACATAGGGCCATAGGGCAGCTTTACCTATCAAATATACATAGAGGCCTAGCTTTACCTACCAACATACATAGGGCCATAGGGTAGCTTTACCTATCAAATATACATAGAGGCCTAGCCTCTCCCTAATCTCCCAAATCTTTTCTACTTGCAGGTATTCAACTAAATGTATTATAAAAAAATAAATTCTCTCTCTTTCATCTATTAAAAATATAATAATAATAATAATAATAATAATAATAATAATAATAATAATAATAATAATAATAATAATAATAATAAAGTAAATCACCCATCTACACTCTTCTGCAAATATTCAAGCTGCGTGCTTTAAGAATATTCTATATATGACAAGGTTAACCTTGGAAGGTGATGCAATAAGGTAAGTTTGTTCGGACTTTGGACTGTAGAAGTGGAACGAGGAATGCTATTAAATATGATTTTCAAAATAATAACTCTCATGTCTAAATTGAAATCAGTTAGGAAATGATGTAGGACGGAAATTGTTGAACAAATAACTAATTGGAAAAGGTAAAATCAACAAAAAAATTTAAAAGAACTAGGGTGATTCAACCGCAAGAGAATCAATACC